>JACTTY020000169.1:0-395373 GCA_014595695.2 Epargyreus clarus clarus | reverse complement strand
ACTCCGTATCTTAGTGTACTTGCAACATATGCATGATACGCAGTGAGAGTCGCATCAATATTGACAACCTTAGACAACATGTGAAGAGCAAACGAGAATTTATTTATTTTTTTGATTACATATTCAAGTTGTGTTTTCCACCTTAGGTTGTTATCTATATGAATACCTAAGAACTTAGTTGAATTCACTTCGTTAATAGGCTTGTCCTCGTAAGATATGTTTAGGATATTTGGTTTTGTGTTTTTATTTGCAAATTTCATTAGGCACGTTTTGTCTAAATTAATTTTAAGATTATTACTATTAAGCCATTGTATTAATTTTTCAAGTGAATTGTTAATATTATTTTCATATGTCAGAGAGTTATTGTCAACAAAAATAGCAGTGCTGTCATCGGCGAAAAGGACCATAGGCTCCTTTATTGCACGGGGAAAGTCATTTATATATATCAAGAATAGCAATGGTCCCAATATACTCCCTTGAGGTACGCCATAAATAGTTTCTCTAGGGTCTGATGAATATTTTGTTTTGTTATCAATTTTTATTTTGCTTATTACTGTTATTTGTCGTCTACCAGTCAAGTATGATTTAATTAAATTAAGTGCATTATTTCTCAGTCCATACGATTCTAATTTATTAATAAGTATTCTATGGTCCACATAATCAAATGCCCTGCTCATATCCATATATATAGCCGTCACCCGTTTATTGCTTTCTAAGCCTGTCATGATTGTTTTTAAAAAAAATAGTATTGCAGCATTTATTGATTTATTTTTGCGAAAACCTACCTGTTCGTCAATTAATATATTATTTTTTTCTAGATAGGAATACAAATATTTATAGATGATTTTTTCAAATATTTTTGATAGAACAGGCGTCAAGGCGATAGGTCGATAACATTGCATATCGTGCTTGTCATTTTTCTTGAATATAGGTTTTACTATCGTGAGTTTCATTCTGTCAGGGAAGACACCATGTACAATGGATAGATTTATAATATGGCAAAGTACCGGTGAAATAGTATCCGCTACGCACTTTATTACTTTTGTATTTAAATTATCATACCCAGTGCTATTTGTATTTTTTAAACATTTTATAGTTGTCAAAATATCTTCTGCGCAAGAAGGCTGTAAGAAAAAGGAATTGGGTTGTCTGAACGTTGTGCCTGGACAATTATTAATGTTTGTGTAATGATTACTTTGAATTTGATCTATGAAAAAATCGTTGAACTCATTGGCTCATTGACTTTCGGGTCTGTTATTTGTTTAGATCCAATTTTAATGACGTCTATATCTTGTTTAGGGACATTATTTACAACCCCATTTATAATACTCCATGTTGCCTTAGCTTTATTATTAGCGTTCTTTATGTAGTTATTATTTTGACATTTTTGCGTTAGTTTTATTATCAATTTTAAGCGTTTTGAATACATCTTAAAATAGTTTTTGTCTGTCTTAGACCTTGTTTGCCTAGCTTTCCATAGTAGTTTCCTTTTTATTTTTGTACAAATCCTAATACCCTTAGATAACCATCTGTTTCGTTCATTTGTCATTATTTTTACTCTCACTGTAGGAAAACATAAATCAAAGAAAAGTAACATCAAATCAAGGAAGTTATTGTATGCCAAATTAGGGTCAACAGTCGAATACACTTCTTCAAAAGATAATTTTTCAAGGCAATTTTTAAACTTGTTCATGTTTTCAGCACTAAATTGTCGTTTGTGGATGTACCAGCGGCTTAATCGAGTATTCTTTTTAGTTGGACATTGGAGTACCTGCGCCGTGTGATCCGAAATAGCTAATTCCAAAATTGAACTTTTGCAGCCATGGATGTTGTGAGCAAAATTGTCTAGGCAGGTATTGCTACTTAGTCGTGTTGGAACACTAATTCAAAGCTTTAGGTTATATGAAAGTAGCATATTTTTAAAGTTTAAGGATATTCTGTTTTCTTTTAATATATCAATATTAAAGTCGCCGCATAATATAATTTTTTTATGTTTGTAGCAAAGTTTAGTGAGAATTCCATCAAGACTGTTAAGAAACAAATTAATAGTAGTTTGATTATTTTTTGGTGATCTATAAGTGCAAATTTTTGTTTATATAACTTAAATCTGTCTGTACGCCTATGTCAATTTTAATTGATGAATTACTCATATGTTTTGCTTGTTTTTGATTAAATGTTAAGTATTTTATTTTATAATCTGTGCTGAGTATTTGTCTTAGAATAAGCTTACACATTGATAATGTAAAATGATGTCCCTTCGGTATATATTTCTCATAGTCCAAATCCAAAAAACATGCATTGGTTGTTTGTTTACAAGCAAACCTTAAATCATAATTAAGTTTTTGAACATTTAAATAATTATTATGTGGGATTTGACAAATAGTAACATTAGTATTTGGTACATTACTAAGCCAGTTATGTAAATGCATTTTAAATGAAAAAGGATTTTTGTCGTTACATCCTCCAATTACAATAATGTGATCATTTTTGCTGAGGGTCAGTAATTCACTATTAGAGTTCAATATTTCACTTAGAGTTGCTCCTGGCTTACGAAAGCAGGTAACAAAGTATTCATCTTCACCCAATAACTTTTGTATTAGTCGCTGAGTTCCTCTTCCTCGCTGATCTGACAGAATTAATACTCTTTTTCTATTTGGTTTTTCATTTTTGGCTACGGTTGGTGTGGCAGGTTGAGTATTGTCTACATGCTGTATAGTGCATTGGTTTAAAGTAGTGGCATTATGACGAGGTGAGATATTCGAGGCCGTAGCCATAACGTCTTGCTTCTCAGTGTCAATGGACGGTAAGTTATGATTACGTAAATTTAATGGGCTGTTAGTGGTGCTAATCGATTTTCTCTTTTTCTTTTTTATAAGGGATGATGTAAGAGGCGACGATGCTTTAACTTGTTCAGATGTGAGTAATTTGTATGATTCAATAATTTTATTGCATCTTTCTATTTCTCTTTTAAGGCACGTATTTTCATAACTTAAATTATCAATTTCCCGATTTGCTGCGTCTAATTCTTCAGAAAGCTTAGATAATCTCTCGGTTTCGTCATTTTTTTCAATCGATGTATTCGGTAGACTTATGGCTGTTGTATCGAATAGTAAGGAAGATGATGTATTAGAAATATTCTGAAGTGAGCTAGATCTACGTGGTCGTCGAAATGTGACATTGTCAGGTAAATTATTGTTATATTGAATCTCCATATTAATTTTGTATGATATATTCACTTATTTCTGTATCTATATTAAATCTCGAAGAGTAATTTCGTTTTCATATACTATGGCGCCATCTGTTATAACTTCTCTAGATAGGTGGTCGTAGATCGAACACAGATGTTCGACAATGCAATGTCAACTCCTTGAGTAAGTTGTTGATAACGTAGTTCCTATTCGGTAGTCAAGATGACGCTGCTTGTTGTTGTTTTGTGCGGTGCACGCTAGATGTCAGTACTTTATTATTAGAGTCCAAAGTCCAAATGTTAAATTTTAATTTAAATTATGGTCAGTTAAGTGAAATATACAAATATTGATTTATGCACTTTTCGATCATCACTTTTTAAAAGTTCATGCACTATTCACTTACAGTTTAGAAAAGATTATGGCTTTTGTGTTTGTTTTTCTGTACTACAACAGAATTTATAAGCGAGATTAACGTTTATTTTAACACTTTATTTTCTCAGTATGTGGTTAAGCTTATATTTGGATAACATTGTCACTTAATATTCAGAGTTAGTTTTGTCACTTTTATCACTTATCACTTAGTTTTGTGTCGATATCGATTTTTAATAACAAATTCGTTACGGAGCTAATGTTTACGTGAGCACAGCGCCCTCTACGTCCTTACTACGTCCTACGTCGTTGTTCTTATACATATTGTTATTAATTTTATTTGTGTTTTAATAGCATAAAAGAGTTTATTTATGAATTACCATTATCCAATCAGTGACGAGAACCCCCTTGACCAATCGTAGATTTGATGCAAATCAACCCATGAACTATACTCATTGCACATTTTAATTTATATTTTAATTTATTTTTCTTTCTCAACCTGTAAACTAAAATTACTTTAAATATTATATTTTTTTAACATTTTAAATCATGTCTCATATATAGTAAATAATGATAAATGACAATGAGTAAAAGATAATGAGTAAAAGACCACTACTTCTCATTAGCAAGATGAGTAATTAGCTAAATCATTATATATTATTTATTGTTATATTTGTATTATAATAATATGTATTACACCGTTATCTTTATATAACTATATCTATATGTATATGTATATGTATATGTTAAATATCTTTCCATGTGTTATTCGGTATTATATGTATGTAATGTATGATTAAAATATATATTATAACATATATTTATTCAGTCTCGTGCACGCATATCCACCATTTGTTAACCCATCTCCTTTTACAGGTCTGCTGGAAGATATTTCGTTAGGAATAAGCAGTACCTTTGCACGATATTCTATTTATAAGTTTTTTTATTAATTATCTATGTGTGCATAAATAAAATAAATAAATAAATAAATAAATGATAAATCATAAATACATAAAAATCACTCGAGGTAAATAATCATTAAACCTTCTTAATAATAATGTAAATATTATTATAAACTAGCAGAACCCGCGGCTTCGCCCGCGTAAAACAATATGATATGACATACAAATAACTGTAATCGTAAATTTGTACCTTTAACAATTTTAACGATAAAGAAGCATTCATATTTAATTAATAAAAGCTTTTTTTTCGTCACTGTGTACCTACCTAAATTGGTCAAGATTTCTTCAGAAACATACACAAAATCTCTAATTAGTGGACTGTAATGAACTTTCTTTAAAATATAAGTTTCATGTAGGATACAATAATTATTATTTACACTATTCCATAGGAACCGTCCATGTTATATGGGGCCTTACATACAGCGGTTCTTTCCAGGCTCTCTGGCTGGTCGGTTAGAGCTCCCATTCTTGCCGCCCGCAACTCCAAAAGTCCCCCTTTAGTCTAGTACGACAGGCAGGGGATATGGGGTAGCCCTGTTCTAGCCCAAAATTTTAATCCAAGGTCTATGTATCTACCACATCACCATCAGTAATCCACGCATACCCACCACAACCACACCCCACGGCAGGACAAAATGTTGGCACGCAGTGTGTCCAAAGTAGTTGCGATGTACCTAATCAGTATACCAAAATGTAGGCTAAATTGAATAAACTTACGCATTATCATATATGAAATTTGCACCCCTTCAACGTTGTCGTATATTTGTCTGAATAGACGTTATCTGAAATTTCACGTTTCTAACTTCGAACCTAAAAGATTCCCGTATACATACATATAACACTTCTTTTACCTCCTTAGTCGAATTTCAAAAACATTCCTATGTACATATGCATCAATAGATACTTTACCAGCAAATTTCTGAAAGATAATATTCAACACCAACGGTCGGCAACCCGATACCCACGGGTAGTGTGTGGCCCGCGACTTTCCCTTGTGGCCCGCGGGTCTGCGCGTTACTAATAATTGGCCAAGTGCAAGTCAAACCCGCACCTGGAGGGTTCCGTAGAACCAAAATTTTCATTTTTTTAAATTTCTAGTATTTAATATTGCAGCAACCATTAAAGTACACACATTGTGAAAATTTGAACTGTCTACCTTTAACGGTTCAAAAGTTAGTTGGAAAAATATCGAATAGCAGTTTGTGTTGTATGGGGTCCCCATACAACACAAACTGCTTTTTGTGTTTAACTTTTTTATTTTTATTATTTGTTGTTATAGCGGCCACAGTTATGCATCCTCTGTAAGAATTTCAAATGTCTATCTATTACAGTTCCAGAGATAGAGCCCTGTGACACACGGACAGACGAACAGACAGCGAAGTCTTAATAATAGGGTTCCGTTTTTATCCTTTAGGTACGGAACTTTAAAAAACCGCTGTTCTGCTCTTCAGCGCGCGCAATGCATTCCCATGTTAAAAATATATGTTACGTCGGCCCGTGGAATTTCGCCCTACACTAAACTTCTCTGTTTTTTTCTTCTATGTTCTTTTTTCAGACACGCCAAAGGAAGTAACTTCAATAACGGTTTTTAAAGAAACTTTCTTTACTAATAGTACCCTAATGGGGTTGATGGTTGAGTTGCTAAAAATGCTGAAACAGATGGGTAAACAGAAAGGCATAATGCATACACTGGTTTAGTTGTGGTGCTATGTTCCCTAATAACACCGTGGTGAGGTAAAAAATAACTTGGTGAAGGAATTTCATATATGCGATTCATGTGCCCCAGATTTAAATACTCTTTCATAAATTCACAATATAATCTTTTATATTCAGGCTCACATAAATCCAATTTTCGTTCTAGTGCAAGAAATCTATGTCGCGCGATTGTGTACGAATCACCCAGTGTGTCACTAGCCTCTGAGAGCGGAATTCGCACGCAGAAGCGACCCTCGTTGTCTCGATACGATGTTTGCGTAAATAGCTGTTCACATTGAATGTCCCCTTTTGAAAGATTACTTTGTGGAGATATTTCTTCTAATTCCCAGAATTTTCTAAGTTGCATATCTAACGATTGTGAATAATTGCAATGAACTTCTTTTATTCGAGATTTATTATTATGTAATAAAGATCCGGAAATTATCCAACCTAATTTAGTGTTTTGTAAATAAGGACCACTACTTAAATGAACTAGCCCGTCATTTAACAACTCCCAAAATTTATCTGCACCAATTAATAACCCTATTTCTGATGGTGAATAAAAGTTGGGGTCCGCCAATTTTATATTGTCAGGAATATTAATGTGAACCTTTGTACCTAAAGATGACAATTGAGCGGTTATTTGAGGCAACACTAAACATTTAAGGCGCGTATTGTAATTTGTAGTTTTAGACCTCAATGCTATTTCACATGACTGCGTGGATTGAGTCACCGAATTACCTACACCTGTGACTTGAACAGTGGACTGTAATAAAGAAACGTTTAATTTTTTACATAATGATTCGGCAATGAAACAATGTTGGCTGCCATTATCCAATAATGCTCGAGTAGTGTGATATTTATTGTTTTTATCTGCAATTTCGACTAAAGCTGTGGACAGTAATACAGTGTCTAATAATGAGTGAGGTGTATCTTTTGTTCCATTTAGCGCTATGGGCGTGTAAGTTGCGTGAGCTGCAGTGTGCAAGGTAGCTGTATGTCTGTCATTCGCACTAGCTGTATCATGCAAAGAATTTTGTGATATTTGTGCGACAGCTGACGAAACGCGTGCATCTGTGTCGTCGCGACAATCACTGTGAATTAAGCTATTGTGTTTTTGAGTGCATAGTTTACACGGACCGAACCAACATTCGGCTACCGTATGACCTGCGCGTAAGCAATTACGACAAAGCTGTTTGTCGATAATGAACTTTAATTTATCATTAATGGATAAATTTAGGAATGAATTGCATGAATATAAAGGATGATTAGCTTTACACATAGTGCAAATTCGAACCCGTTTTGAATTAAGCGTTTTATTTTGCGTAGGCGTATTAGGCGTTTTATTTGGCATAGGCAAATTAAGCGATTTATTTTGCGTTAAAAGGAAGCTATGCGATTTATTATGAGGATTCGACGACTTTTTAGGGTTATTTTCAAGCGTACTTTTACTGTGTGATAAATTAATGTTTTCCAATACATCGGCTTTGTCTTTAAGAAATTTTATTAAATCGTTTAGAGATAAACGTAAATCCGGTTGATTCTTTTTGTTTATAATAGTGCATTTATAGTTTTCCCATTCACGTTCCGTAGAAGAATCTAATTTTGAGGTAATTAAATAAATTATTAATGTGTCCCAAGACTCGGTTGGTTCATCTAGGGTTTTAAGAGCACGTATATTTTTCAGAACATTATCAATTAATTTTCGAATTTGTGACGGTGATTCTTTATTTATTGAAGCGATTGAAAATAAAGATTTAACATGGTTTTGTACAAGTAAACGGTTATTATTAAATCTATTCTCTAATAAATCCCATGCAATCGTATAATTTGAAGCAGAAAATTCTAAGGATTTTATCACCATTAATGCGTTACCAGTGAGAGACGAGCGTAAATAATGAAATTTTTGTACATTATCTATTTCTGTGGAATTATGAATTAAAGATAAGTACGTGTCACGAAACTCGAGCCAATGGTCATAGGAACCGTCAAAGGAAGGCAATGAAATGGTAGGTAATTTAATAACACTTTTAGAACAATTTTGATTTTGATTTTCTTTTACGCTTAATATACACTTAGATTTAGCCACATATTTATAATATTGATTTTCAAAGGCTTCTCTCTCAAATAATTCTTTTTCGATTTGACTTTCGGGTACTTTTATATCGATTTCGTCTTGAATTTCCGAAAATTAAGTAGTAAAGAATCTACTTTTTGTAAACGCGTATTTAATTCCGTTTTAATTAACTCTGTTATTTGCAGGCCTTCTAAAGAATCTACATATTTAGTGAATAACGTAAACTTACCTCTAATGACACCCCTTTTTTTATTTAATTCCCGTATAAAATCCACCTCAGATTCAAATTGTGATATAGAATGCCTCTTTTTCCCCATTTTGGTGGTTTGAAATCCGTGAAATACACTTCAATAACCGTTTAAGAACCTTAATGCGTAAGTTAGGTCGCGCGCGATCGCCACGTGTCCTTGGCCGTTTCAATGTCAAACCGCGCTCGTAATGAATAAAGAAACGTATTATCACTTTTTTCTTCTACTAACACAAAGTAAAGCGTTAAAGGATTGAGAAAGGGATACCTTAGCCGACTCCACGCTGATATTCTTTAAGTTTTATGCTGCACCCGGCGCTGAAGGTCCAAATGTTTGTGATCTTACTTGTTACTATGAAGACTTCGTCGAAGCACCCTTTCTCGCCCGATTTTGAATAATTTTTCTAACACTTTATAACTATTTAACATGAGTTTTTATTTCTTAATTCTTATAAGACAAATTACGATGTAGTTTAGGCGGTTACTTTTTTTCGAATGAATATCATCGCTAAGATGGCCGCGCGTCGTTTTCTCCCACTCTTCGTCGCGGTTATTATGTTGGCGGCAATGAAAAATGCATAGACAGTGGGTAACACTGCCCACCGGTGTTGTGGGCTGTCGTGAGGCAGCGGTGCAGCAGTCGGTCGTCTACGTGACCTGTGCTAGGCTGCGTGTGCAGATTTTCAGTCCTCCAGATGGTCGGAGGACACCTGCCCCTCGAGCTCACGAGGGAGCGGGCGACCGTCGGGGGGTCGAGCGTGGAGGGGCGCGAAACCTCTCAGATGGGCATGTGGCCCATTGTCGGCGCATGCGTACATACGATGCGCCAACCTGGCCACAAACCTGTCCAAGGTCGGAACCTTGAGGTCGCGCTCCAACACGTCGTTCCGAACATAGCGGCCCGCCCTCACGATCGTTCGCAGGGCCTGGCTCTGCACGGCAGAAAAGTGTCGCGACCGTCTTACCGACGTTGACGGCCATGCGCCACTTGTCCAGCCACTCTGGGAGCAGGTCCAGCAAGCGCTGCATCCTGCGTGTTGCTAGCACAGGATCACGAGAGGACGCGAAGTACGCGCTGTCGTCCGCGAACAACGCGAGTTCCACGTCCCTTTCCCATTCCTCGAGGTGACCTTCGAGGGTGGGAATGTCGTTCGTGTAGAGTGCGTACAGTAGTGGCGAGAGGCAGCTGCCTTGAGGCACGCCCGCACGTATTGGACGGGGGTCTGAGGCGACGTTCTCGACCGATACGAAGAACTGCCGCCCATCTAGAAACGACGCTATTAGCCGCACCAGCAAAGCCGGCACGGGCGACTCCAACAGCTTAAAAACGAGACCAGGATGCCATACGCGGTCGAACGCCTTCTCGATATCGAGAAAGACGCCGACCGTGTGTCGTCCGTAGTTGGTCTCGCTTGTAAGATGGTGGATCACCCGTGTGAGCTGAAGCGTTGTCGAGTGACCGGCGCGGAAGCCGAACTGCTCGTCCCTTAAAATAAGTGACGGCTGCAGTCGCTTCAACGCCAGTCTCTCGAACAGCTTCGCTATGGTGGGTAATAGCGTGTTGGGACGGTAGCTAGCCGGGAGACGGCGGTCTTTCCCCGGCTTCGGGAGAACTATCACCTTCCCCAACTTCCAGGTGGAAGGGAAGTAGCCCGTGCGGAGTATGCCATTGAAGAGCCTAGTCATAGTGACTATGGCTCCTCTTGGCAGCATTGCCAACGCCATATTCGGCACACCGTCGGGGCCTGGCGACTTGCGCTTCGGCAGGCGCAAGGCGGCCTTCCGCGTCTCCGAGGGGGAGATAAACTCCAAACCCTGGGGTGGCGGTGTCGGACGCCCGAGGAAGTCCTCTACCCACGCCTCTACGATCTCGTGGTGTTCGGCGGCGGCGGCGGTTGCGGGGTGAGGAGAGAATTGCTCTTCCAAGTGCTCCGCATGAATCTCTGCCCTGTCCTTAGGTGCATAGCACCGCCTGCCCGCCCCATTTAGAAGCGGGCAGGCTGGAGCTTTGGCTCGGGTGAGCTGTCTGCTGAGATGAAAGAGTGAAGTCTCGTGTTCGCCAGCCTGGTCGACTCTCGCCTCCCAGGTGGCTCCACGGTACTCCGCCATTTCAGCAGACAACTCCTCCGCCACTGCATTGAGGTCACGCTTGACCCGGGGGCAGCGGGTGCGCGCCCATAAACGGCGTAATAATCTTTTGTATGCCAACTTCTTCTCCAGGTGGACTGGGAGTCTCGCGCGTCTGTGCGTCTTCGGTATGAGGGTGGTTGCTGCGTCCAGCGCCTCTCGGACTGAGGCCGAGAAGGCGCTGGCCGCCGCTTCCACCCCCTCCGGCGTGTTCAGCGATTGGGGGAGTTTGATACCACCCAAGGTGGTTTGAAAAGCTCCCCAGTCCACCCTTCGAGATTGGCGCGGGAAGGCCACTGATTCGGCCCCTAGGCCAAGCGTGACGAGTATGGGGAGGTGCTGAGTGTCCAGATCATACAGCACCTCCACATGGACGGGACAACGGAGACCCCTATGGAGCACTATGTCCAGGACATCGGGACGATGGGACTCGTCCGAGGGAATGTGCGTGGGTGATTCTGGCCCAATCACCTCGTAGCCATTCGCTTCAGAGTCTTCGTACAGCTTGCGTCCCACCTGGTTGGCGATTCTGGATCCTCAAGCCTTGTGCTTGGCATTGAGGTCGCCGGTCAGTAAGGTCGCAGCACCATCGTCCAAGATGGTATGGATGTCCCGCGGGTCAAAGAGGGGTCCAGGCGGTCTATAGGCTGCAAACAGCCGCAGCTCCTGGCCCGCCGCACTCACCACCGCCCCTATGGAACGTGTGTGAGTGAACGGCGGGAGCGGTAGTACATCGTGTACCACGTCGCGACGAACCGCTATGGCGGTGCCTCTGTAGGCCACGCCTTTCGGCGATATTTCGTCGCGGCGGTACACGAAGTAGTTGGGTAGCCGGAAGTCTTGGGCCGGGCGCAGCTTCGTCTCGCCCAGGAGCACCACGTGAACGTCCTGCTCCTGGACGAGACGCCTGAGCCCGTGTTGATGTTGCGGGAGGTTGCCTCCCGGGTTCCAATACAGCAGCCTAAGTTGTACTGCCATATTGGAACCCGAGAGTGTTCGAAATTACGTTTTTAATCGCCCCTACAAGCTCTGGGTAACGCGCAATAGCCTCACTGATGGTGGCGATTGCCTCCACCAGCTCATCGGCCGGCGTATTAATACCCAGAGCCTGCAGGGGGCGAGGGGCGGGGGTCGGCAAGTATACCGACCGTGGGCGAGGTGTGGGGCTAGGTGGGGCCGTGGGGACTTCCGGTTCCCGCTGCGACTGTTTACCTTTGCCTTTTCCTTTCCCTTTGCGGGAGGAGGCCGCCTGTGCAGCAACCGGGGCTGGAGTCGGTGCTGGAGGAGGTGGCCGATGTTCTGCCGGAGTCGGTGCCGGTGTGGCAGCAGAGTGAGCGCTAGCCACCGGAGGGTGCGGTTGTGAAACACTTGGGGGTCGCGTCCCTCGGTTCCGGGCAGTCCCCGACGACATGCGATCCCGCGCAGCGGACGCATCTGGCCGGCCGGTGGCAATTGACTGAAGAGTGCCCCACCGCCTGGCAGCGATGACACCGGGGGGGGGCCGAAACGACCCCTCCACGCCTCAACAATTACCCCCGGCATAAACAGTAGCTCGCTTACCCCATAAAGGCGCGCGAGCTTCGTTTCGGCCATCCGGTCCAGCTGCACGTAATACACACAGCCGGGCTTGCCCCTCCTCGGTGGTATGTGGCGGGTGAAGCGCGCCGGGAACCCAAGCCGTTTCAGGGCTTCAGTGACTGCGTCCGGGTCTGTCATGCTCGGCAGGCCCTTGACTGCCACCTTAGTGGGGCGGTCGTCCTGCGGAGTATAACAGAACCAGGAGAGTCCCGGTTCCGTGGCGGACAGGTCCGTCAAGTACCTTTGGATTACCCGGCACTCTTCATCCGCCAGAGGCACGAACCTTATGCCCTGTCCGAAGGGCCTCGCGTTGGGTGCGCGACCCAACTTGTCCCGCAGCGCAGCAAAGTGAGTGGGCCAGTTGGGCATCCGCTCCACCACCAAGGGGGGGTACGCCTTCCCGGCCGCTGCAGCACTCGAGCCCTGCTGGGAGGATTTACCTTGTGCAGGTCGGGGTGTCGGTGAGGTTTGGCGCGGCGATGCTGGCGCAGTCAGCACCGCGGCATAGGACGGCCCTGGCTGGGGTTCTGCATACAACCCCAGTCGCGACGACTCAGCAACGGGGGATGCAGGAGCGAGGGGCGTGGGTGGACGGATTGGTGGGGTCGTGGCCCTGGGCGCCGGCGACGGCGTCGTCCATGGCCGCGGTCCCTGTGGACGGAGATTGGGGGGTAGGGGAACGCGGGGGGGACCTAATTGAGAGTTCTCTTCTTACCACAAGCACGTCAGCAGCAACCTCCGCGCCAGCCTCCCTTCTTGCCGTCTCCCTCTTCTGCTCGCTTAGGGAGGGTAGGGCGAGATTTTCGTCTCCCATCTCTTTCGCCGCCTTCCTCCTCTTCTGCTCTCCTCTTGAGGGTGTCTTCAGAATAATGCCACCGCCTTTTCTAGCCAAGCCGATATGTAGCGTGATTCGTCCCAACACCGGGCCCCTTTACCATTAAAGGGTGGGTGTTGGGGCGGCCAAAATAGCCGGCTACGCCGGTCGTCGCACTCGCGCGTGGGTGGGGGGTCTGTGCACGGGCTCCGCAAGCGGCGCCGAACGCAGTCGCAGGTTATCTCGAACGAACGAAAGCGGTCGTCCTATGCCGCGGCGTGACTTCGCCGCTTGGCGCAGGGTCTGCGGGCCTCGAGGGATCCCTCCTTACCCGGGCAATCTCCTCAGTGGGTACACTGCCCACCGGTGTTGTGGGCTGCCGCGAGGCAGCGGTGCAGCTGTCGGTCCTAACGTGACCTGTGCTAGGCTGCGTGTGCAGATTTTCAGTCCTCCAGATGGTCGGAGGACACCTGCCCCTCGAGTTCACGAGGGAGCGGGCGACCGTCGGGGGGTCGAGCGTGAAGGGGCGCGAAACCTCTCAGATGGGCATGTGGCCCATTGTCGGCGCATGCGTACATACGATGCGCCAACCTGGCCACAAACCTGTCCACGGTCGGAACCTTGAGGTCGCGCTCCAACACGTCGTTCCGAACATAGCGGCCCGCCCCCACGATCGTTCTTAGGGCCTGGCTCTGCACGGAACGGATACGCTTGCGATTGGACTCTGACACCAGAGCGTACCATGCTGGTTCCGCGTAAGTTAGGCGTGATCGGACGTACAACTTGTACACCCTTAGTTTGGTGCGGGTCGGTAGATGGGATGCCAGCACTGGTCGGAGCATCGCTCGTGCAGCACGGGCCTGTCGGATCGCGTGGTCCACCTGGGGCTTCATGTGCAGCGAGCGATCAATGTGACATCCCAAGTACCTAACTGTGGGCTGCCAAGCTACTTCCCGATCACGGAAACGTAGCGGCGGCGGCATAGTACGCCTGCGGCTGAAAAGTGTCGCGACCGTCTTACCGACGTTGACGGCCATACGCCACTTGTCCAGCCACTCTGGGAGCAGGTCCAGCAAGCGCTGCATCCTGCGTGTTGCTAGCACAGGATCACGAGAGGACGCGAAGTACGCGCTGTCGTCCGCGAACAACGCGAGTTCCACGTCCCTTTCCCATTCCTCGAGGTGACCTTCGAGGGTGGGAATGTCGTTTGTGTAGAGGTTATCTCGCAGCAAAGTGAGCGTCCTACTCTGTGGCCTGAGGGGGGCCTCCAGGAGTGGGGTATACGGGTCTCGAGGTCTCCCTCTTTACCCGGGCAATTCTCAAGGGGTCGACTGCCCCCGGTGCTATGTTCCGCCGTTAGGCGAACTATCGGAAATAATTGTGGGGGGGGGGGTGGAGTGTCTTCGCGCTGCCCCGCGATGCCCGCGATGCCCGCCCTGGATGGTCTGGGGATCCTAGCCCATGAGCTCCCTAGGGAGCGGGCGCCCGTCAGGAGGACGAGCGTGAAGCGGCGCGATGCCCCTCAGGTGGGAGTGTGGGCCGTTGTCGGCTTTCGCGAACATTCGCACCGACATCGTCTTCACGAACTCCTCTACGGTCGGAACCCTGAGGTCACGCGCCACCACATCGTTTCGCACGTAGCGACCGGCGCCCACGATAGCACGTAGGGCCTGGTTCTGCTGCGCTTGGATGCGTTTGCGGTTGACTTTGCCACCAACGCGTACCATGCAGGCGCCGCGTAAGTTAACCGGGACATGCTCTGGAACTCTGTAGGGCTCCGCCACCACTGCCAAGGAAACCGAACAGTCCACGAGGCATTGCTGGAGCAAGTCTTGTGCCCCGCGGCAGTGGTTCAGGTTCCCCTGGAGGACTTTAAGTGACGGAGACCTGTCCATCAAGAGTCCATCGCTTCCGCTGTCGGACAATGGGAAAAAGCGCTGGAACGCGCAGGCTCATCTGTCCGTGTCGAGCCGGCAGCCGCAGCTAACGTCTCGCTCGCTACAATGCCCCGACGCTTTCGCTTCGGCGGCGTGCACTTTCTTCCACCAAGACGATGGTCAGCTGGGCGACCAAGGTCTGCACACAGGGCGCATTTTGGCGACTGTGCCCCGCATTGACTCGCCCTGTGCCCGGGCTCGCCACATATGAAGCACAGTGCACTCCTGTCCTTGGAGCTGGTACATTGATGTCGTGCATGTCCCATCTCGAGGCATCGGAAACATTGGAGCGATCTAGCTGGCAGTACCTCCACCCTCGCGGACACCCATCCGACTATGAGCCGCTTCGCGGCGGCCAGCTTGCGAATGGCCGTCAGAGGACAGCGCACCCAAGCCGTCCCTAAAGCAGAAGCCCTTTTTCGGATCTCGCCGACTTTAACGTCACCGGCGTTGCATCCACAGGCCTCGGCGACGGCGTTGGCCATGTCTGTCTGGGTGACGGAATCATCCAGATTCATCACCCTGGCCTCCCCTTGTTTCGTTGGTCTGGCCACCCTGACGCCCATCTCAGCGACAGCCTCCTGCAGTTTTTGAGCCAGAGCGTCGGCTTTTCCGGCGCAGTCCTCGCCGGCCACCTCGAGAAGAAGGCCGCCATTCAGTGCCTTCTTCTGCCGCAACCCGGGAATGCCCAGGTCAGCCAGTCGTATTTGGCTCTTCGCGGTTTTCATCACCTCCGCGTAGGTGATCTCCGACCCCTCGGGTACCGTGACTGTCACGGCTGCCGACTTCGGCACTCGCGGAAACCTTTGCTTACCCGTCTTCTTTTGTCTGGACCGCACTGGCTTGCCTGCCTGAGTTGCCGATGCTTGCGCACCTTTGACCGCAGGCCGTCGTCGGGAGACACTCTTCCCTCGTCCGAGGCTCGGAAATTGCCTTCGATCTGGCTCCACTCGGATGGGGGGTCGGCCCTTTGCCCGCGATTTCCGCCCCACTACTGTAGCCCAAGACCCTTCCTGTTAGGCTGAGGTCGACACGACTGGAAGCCGCACCGGCGCTGTGTCCACTGGAGGACGCGAAGGCGCTACGGGCGGGGCCCTCTGCCCCAGCGGAGGCCGGATTGCTCTCCCAGGGAATAACTCGTCCTTGAAGGAGGCCAACTTCTGGTCTATTAGGGACCCAATTCGGTCCATTAGGGCATCCCCTTCGTTTGCAGCCCTCTTTGGCTCCGGCAGGCGGGAGGGCTCCGGCCTATTTGGGATGTTCTTACGGCGCAACTCGTTTAGTTCCACCGTAAGAGCCTCAACCTTCCCGTTAAGGTTAGCGAGTTGGGAGCGCAGCATGGCGTTCTCTCTCTCCAGGGAAGCCTTCGTCTTTGTCGTAGACACAGGAACGAGCGGGTCCAAGAAGCTGTCTTCCGATGCCTTCGCCCGAGGCTTAGCCGCCTTCTTTTTAGGCTTCTCGCCTTCGCTGCCGTCGCTTTTCGGCGGCAGACGCTTTCTCGAGGCCAGTTTGGCCGTGGACTGCGCTGACTCAGCCGACATCAGCGAACAGTCCGAGGATTCTTGAGCTTCAGATGTGCGTTTTGACACCAGTTCACGCACAGCCCTCCTCGTTTGGCGCACCACCGACACTACACTGGTAGTTGCCACCGTCCCTTCTCTTACGTCCGATTTGGACGACTCCTCCACATCTTTTTTATTTAAATTTTTAATTGACTCCATTTTTGTTCCCACGAGTATGGGGGATATAATAGGTCCACCCGGGCAGTGCCCCCTGTACCCGGGTAAGCCTAGGGTGTAACCCGCCACGGTGTCGGCCGGTACCGCAACGGGAGTCGCACTAACGACTGACCTCCCCGCCAGCCATGCATCCCCTCGCGGTGCGCTGCCGCTTGGGATAGGGGTAATTTTTTATAGAGGTTTTCTTCCTCGCGGTCCGGCCAATTAAGGCAAGACCCTCCCACTCGAGGCCGCGAGACTTGACCACGACACCTCTCCTGGGTGGGATTACGATATACGACGGTGGCTAGGCACATAATCGTACCCTAGCCCGCCCGGCGGCAGGGTTAGTGCACACCGAGCCCGTCCCGGCTCCTCCACTATGGGAGAATCGCCTCGTGCAGGGCACTCCCATGCACCTCCCCCGTCTGACAGACCCATAACGAGTCTCGACGAGGGGTGAGCTGCTCTTAGTTTGGACCCTCCCCACCAAGCCTGCCCGGTATGGATATTCCTGCCGGTATAGCCTTGGGGATCATAGGGACACGCAAGCCCCCCCACCACGACAAGGTGGCAGCCCTTCGGGGGGGAGGGCTCGCTAGTCCTAGTGAAGGACAAGGCCCTGCCACCACTGCTTTGGCTACTGGGGCGCGTGGAGAAGATCCACCCGGGCAGTGACGGTGTCGTGCGTGTCGCACACATCGGGACGCGAAAGGGGATACTGCGGCGCGCCTTCAACAGCATCTGTCCTCTTCCTATTGAAGCATGGACTTCAACCCAGGCAGTTTGTCTACGCAAGTAGCGGGTCGAGGGGAGCGGAGCGCGGGGACTGCGGCCAACGACCGCGCACCGGGGGCATTGACCTCACCGGCGGGCGGGGGCCAGTGCGCGAACAAACCTCGGCGCAGACGCACGCTCGACCGTTCCATATTTTGTAACGATTTTTATTAGATAGATAGATAGATAGATAGATTATTTATTTCAAGAACTTAAGCAACAACAACAAATTATAACACACAATAAACAATGAAATCCAAAAATACACATATGGAAACACAAACTTAAATTATGAACTTATTGACTAAATTTTCTTAAGAAATAAAATTACACAATATATAAAAAGAAAAAAAAAACTGAAAATAATAAAGTAAATTAAAAAATAAAAACAAACAAAATACAAAATCGAGTGTTGCAGCTGAAGTCTGTGAAAAAGGTTCCGGAGCTCAGAAAAAAACCGAGATTGGATCTCGGCAACTGATTTTCAGCCCGGACCGTATGCGAACGTTGCTCGGAAGGCTGTGCAGTATACATCGTGCCAAGTGTTGTAAACGGGAGAAAAAAAGAAAAAATTCTTCTACCCTTTTTTTTTTATTAATTTTATATTAACCTACTATAAACATTGTGATGCTCAATAAGTGCCGTTTTGTGTTACAAAAGTGAACTAATATTAAGAAAATTACGATTACGAGTAAGAACGAGTATGTTAAACGAAAAGTTAGTATATCTTTATATCTAAGTTCTATTAGAGTATTTAATTTAACCTTGTATTATATGTAGTTTAATTTTTAAGGTGCTGAAGCGTAAGGAAGGATACTGGAACATGCTATGCGCGAATAATAAAGTATAACCTACAATTGAACAGATTACCGTCGGTTACCCAGCTGCTGGAAATCAGGAGTTTAGGAACAACGCCAACCACTCATTAGCAACACAGAATAGGTAAGTAGATATTACGAACTATTATATAGCTCTTACCGAAACCGTAATTTATTGCTGCGCATCGTTAAGCCAACTTGCTCCCGAACAGTTGTCCTCTTGTGTTCTTATTTCCTAATCCAAACTTGCCAACAAAATTTTCGCATAGATCGCTTTTTCCTATCTTAGCATTAAAATCTCCTAGGACTATAGTGTAGTAACAATAATTTTCGTTTATTGCTCTTGACAGGTCGTCATAAAAAGTATCTATTTCGTTGTCATCTTTATCTGCTGTCGGAGCATAAACTTGGACAGCTTTGAGCTTGTATCTTTTATTCAAATTGAATGTTGCGTATATGATTCTTTCAGATATTGCTGTTATATTTTGTAGTTTCTTAGTCATTGAAGTATTTATTAGTAAACCTACATCCCCTTGGGATTGTTCTTCATTCCCTTTATAGTAGAATAGCGGCCCAGATTTCAATTTAATTAATTCTTCTCCTCGCCTTCTGGTTTCACTCAAACCTATTATATCCCATTTCATTTTGTCGAGGACTTCAGATTCCAATTCCATAAAGCGGTCTTCTGTAAGTAGTGTACGGACATTATACGTAGCCAGGTAAATATCATGTGAGCAGCCGGATCTTACCCAGAGATTCTTAGCACCCTCTGTCCCGTTGGTTTTCCGACCGCTGCCGTAATCGGGCCGAACGGGACTGCTGGGGACTGAGGGCCGTTTCTTATTTTGTGTATGCATAGAGGTTATTGAGCCTTAAAACACAACGCTGGCCAGTGCGGGTTGGTGAGTTCACTCTTTTAGGGAAAGAATGAATTCCCATGGCTTGTGATAGCCTTTGTAGATGCCTGGTGTTCGGCATTGTTGCTCATTTAGCACCACCCAGGAGGCACGTGTAGGGTATCGCGGGTTAAAACTTACGGACGGAACCTACGGACGGAAATTAAGTGTGGCAGTGGTGCCGCTGGAGTCGAACCACGATGGGTTCTACCACCTTTAAATTAATATTATATTTATGCTTACATATAGATACAATAATGTTTTATCCACAGACCTGTATTGTATCTAAGTTTTACCAATACTAAGCGTAATCTTTATACGAGACAAAATGGAGATATAAATACGGATATTGCTTTCGGAAGTATAACTGACAGAACAAACATTCGACAAGCGTCGATCAACAATGGAAATCATGGCCATCAAACGGTGCCAACAATTTCCTGCGCCACCTGCAGGCAGATGCTCATTTCCGAGCCACAAAGAGCTCACGTCGCTCCGATACGTGGAATCGAGGAGCAATTTATCTCCTATCATTGTTATAGATGTCTTGGACATTCATATGTAGGTATTCACGATACGTTATATTTTATGTCAGTATTTCGATAACTGGATCGTGGTCAATGTAAAATTGAGGTTGCAAAGGGAGAAATCGTCGTAAACCTGTTACCGTCCCACTACTGGGCATGATTCTCCTTTCAAAGTGAAAATTATTTAAGCCATGATCCACCAAGCTGGTCAAAAGCTAATTGGTAGACATTGTTCAGAGATAAATTGTTGACTTAATAATCTATTATTATCTAATAGCATAAGTCCATCGAACATGTAGCAGTTCTTACGTTTTGGTAAAAAGGTATAATAAGTGTCGGCTGACTTACCCCTAATATAAAGCCGAACTCTTGGTCTACATGGAACCCTATACACCCGAACCATACTAATATACCACCTTTCTATCGTCCTAAAAATCTCACAAATTTACAGCTAAATTTGCAATTCAGATTAGTTGCAACCAATTGCACGTTTAGAAATCTATCTAGCGCCCGATTGGTATTGGGCAATTCGTATTGTTGGTACAATAGGTACTCGGGCATTCTGCATTCAAAACAAAACAGCGCACCACATACCCGGATTAAACGATTCTCAAATTTCATATCCGGCGCAGTATTATCGACAGCGCTTGAATAGTTCGCTCGTAATTAAAAGCCATCGGCTTTATTTATTTTGCGGCGATATCACATTCATGGCACTGACGTTTAATAATTAGTTACCTTCATAATTATGTCCTTTATTTTCGCTCGTTGATTTCGAAATTATACTTAAAAATTAGAGTGTCGCTAATTAAAACCTACCAAAATAATGATACAAGCGTCTCTTAACACGTTAGCTGCGGAACGCGGCTTAAAACACCTCGTCCATGTCTGGTCGTTATAGCGGTAAGAAAAAACTTTAACTTCTCTGTGGTGCGAGAGGCATAACTTCCGTCTGGTTCAGTGTAGGAGAGTGATAACTATATGTTTGTGATGTGCTACTGATTCCTAGTTCACCTGGTACACCTGGTACACCAACCTAATGTCGGGTTTGTTAGACCTCGTGCCGCACTGAACAAATAATAATGCTAACACAGTGCGGAACGAGGTTGCGAATGCCTCGTTTCCCCACGCACCTCGTACCGCACCCCACGCTAGCTTCACGTGGTTAGTGTTGTGCAACGCAGTCGAGGCTGCGCACGCGACGAAGTAGGACCGCTGTCTTCGTGTTGAAAATTATCATGTCGAAACGTTGCCGAAAAAAGTTGATCATGGAGGAAGATGAAGAAAAACCGGTTGAAAAATCTGAGCCAAAATCAGAATACAGGAAGATATTTCAAAAACAGGTAAGTCACAAATATACTCTGTCTAGGTGAAAGTCCAGTAGTGAGACTTGGCAGGCTAGGCGTATATCCGTATAGTAAGAAATTACATTATAGATAATTACGTTTCCTGTTATGGTTCAAACAAAAGTTAAGTAGCTACATTATTGATATAGGAAACGTAGGCAAAATCGTTACCGAGTATTCCGATTACTCTTTACCCTAATCTACTCGCTCCTACTTTTCAGAATCCACTGCAAAGAAAGCACATCATCTCGATAAGGGTCCAAAGAAGAAGAGATGTGTCGGATGCTACGAAAAACTCCGCACATTCTTGACATGTCGTGAGGCAGACAAAAAAAAAATCTCACGGAATGCACTGTTTGCAAAAAACCTTATTGTCTGAAATGTTTCAATGAAAAACATCCATAACTTTTCCCCTTTTTGTATTCATTCTGTCCATAACGTTGATAAATAAAAACAATAAAATAAAATCGATATTTATTTTCCCATCACTAAATTATATCGAAACCTGCCATTTTTCAGTGCGGTCCGAGGTGCATTAGATCCCACATTTTATTTTACCCATAGAATCTAAACTAACTAATTTGACCAAGGGCGGTGGCAGATCGAGGTTAATCAACTCATCGTTGTTAATAATAATCAAGACAAAAGCCGTCCATTTTATCTTATTTGGCGCCAAAAAAAGGATTTTAGTCTCCTTCGGGCGGTGGGATTTAATACGCCTCGTGCCGCCACAATGTCGGGTATAGGACGAGGTTTAAAACAACTCGTAACGCAGTAATGGAAAGTACAGAAAAATCTGTGCCGCTGGGAACGTGTTAATTGAAATATGAATGACGACGGAAATATAAGGCTCTGCTTCGTCTGGCATATAAATTATGAGGATACTAACTCCGCGCTTGGCTCTGCCTTCTTTATTACAAGCTTTTATTTTTAAATTGCTTTGTTTGTTCGTAGTTCGTACTGTTATATTCAATATTCCTTAGTAATATATTGCCGACCTCATCATTCCTAATTTATATATAACGCTGTAGTGGACGTACAATATTTAATTGTCCATTTAAAATTAAAATGTTAAAATTAAAATGTAAAGAAAATTAAAATCAAAATTGCATAAATAATATTTTAAAAAGTGTAAAAATAAAAATAAATTGTAAAATTAAAAATATAAAATCAAATTTAAAATACTGTATAAAATGTAAATTAATAAAACAAAATAAGATAGTAAAATAATAAAGTAAAAATAATAATATAAAAAATATAAAATATTTTGTGTATAAAAGTTGGACAAACATATCGTAGTCTTATATAGTTGTCTTATCGCGGTCGGTGTGGCCGAGCGGCACCGAGCGCGTGCGATCCCTCCCGCACGGGCCGCCTGCGCTTGGGCCGCGTATTCAAATCATCGAGTAGTCGTTACCGAGTCTATGTACGGCTACACCGCGCCACCTTATGCTTTCGCGCCGCTTAAATATTATTTCGCTGAACTTTATATGTGTGCTATATGTATGTGCTGAACTTTATTCTAATCTTCTTGCTGTCGCTTCGTTTCTCCTTCTGTTCTATTGTATGTTCTAGTGTGTGTGAATAAAAATTGTGTCGCGTAAATTGACTTTTATAATTATTAAACCCGGCACCTAATCGCATAACCATACCATCTACTCCTAAATTGGTGACCCCAGAAGAGCACTATGAGTGATACTAGTAGCGACTCGCCACATACCGCACCGTCACAAAATGGCGACAATGTTACCACGCGGTCGAAGAAAAAAGCGCGGCCATGCAGCATGCCCGCGGAAGCAGTACCACGGAAAACAGGAAAATTTAACCTAATGGTGGTACCATTTTCGCATGAAGACCCTGAAATTTGGTTTGCCCTGTTGGAAGCACAATTCGAAAATTTTGGAATTAAAGATGACGCAACAAAATTCCACCAGGTCATGACCAACCTGGATATGGTACACGCAAAGGCAGTTAAAGACCTAATAGTCAACCCTCCAGTCCAGTACCGGTACGAAAAAATTAAGATGGAGCTTGTAGGCCAATATTATATGAGTTGAAGTTAGGAGTACTTAGTTGAATTTAAATTAAAGATGTTGAATTTTGATCACATTTATTTAGCCACCCAAGACACAGGTATTTGTTTCGGGGGCGGGGAGCAGACTGGTAACACAGCGTTCCCACGAACCAAGCGAATACGATCGCCATTGCTTGCCATGCACATTGCACTTGATTCGTAGAATCTTTTGTGTCCCTACATCACACCCCTACCCGAAAAAATAAATTGTATACAATACAATACAACATTATTTAAAGAAGAGTAGGTTACTTATCTGAAATTACCTTATTTTTAATATACACTGGTCTCTCTTATGGGACCTCGCAACAACACAATACAATAATGATAATGGCTTTATTACATCAACATTAAGACATAACCATAAGGTATTTAATACATTTCAATGTCTTTTTTAAATATAACTTACACAATACCTTAAAAAACTGTTTGTTGTTGCTGGGGTACAGTCGGTGCCATATTATTATGTACCTTAACCGACGTTGGTGCAGGGATTTTCTCTATGGTTTTCATTAACCATTTCCTGGTGAAACTCCTGCACTTCGATCGAATTGCATAACACAATATTATTCCTAAAATAACAGCAACTACCAATATACTAATCCATACCATGTTAAGTTTGGTTTCCATTATATTTGATATATTTTGCACTTGTGTAAATTCTATTTTGTTACTTTCGTCGATAACGGGTTTACTTTGTCCCCAACCCATTTTATCGGTTAAAATATTTTTTACGATATATAAAATGAACTTAACCGTAACGGTTATTGATTGTTAATGAAAAGTAAAATAATTGAATAACTCTACATGTGCAAAAACAAAAATGTAATTTCTATAAATTTAAATATAAAATCTAGTTAATTAAGCATAATGTTCATAAACAAATATCATTACAATAGGTAACAATACAATTGCAAGTATGCACTTTCGTAACTTCTTATTGTTAACTAAAAACTGCATAGTACTGCATAAAATAATAATTATGTATATTAAAAATTAATGTGTATATGTGTGTCTGTAAAAAAATAATGTATATAAAAAATAATATTTAAGTAAATCTAATTGGTGTTCTAATAATTCGTCCACTACGAGTTTTACGACTCGTTTGATTTTCCGGTTGAACATCCATAGGCATCTCTACATTTTCTGAAGAATTTGCTAGATTTACAATCTTATCTTCATTATCAGGTGTTAATAATATATAAGCTGGTTTCAATCTGTCAATGGAAATGCTAGCTTTCCTATTTGGCAATTGAATAACATATACTTTACTATATCTTTTTAATACTCGATACGGACCGTGATACGGAAGTTTTAAAGGTCTCCTTACCGTATCGTCACGTATAAAAACAAAATCACATTTTAATAAATCAGAGTGAATAAAAATTTTACGATGATTTCTGCTTGAATTATTAACAGGTTTAAAGTTTTTAATTGTTTTCTGAATAGTATTAATTAAAGTATAAGAATCATTAGGTTCTCGATGTGTACTCGTATATGAATCATAAAAGTCTCCTGGTAATCTCATTGACTTACCAAATGTCATTTGAGCTGGGCTAACGCCGTTATCACTACGACATGCATTCCGTAACCCAAACATAACAGTAGGCAACTCTTCCACCCACGATTTATCTGTAAGTCGCGCAGAAATCGCTGATTTTAGACTACGATGGAACCTTTCCACGGATCCATTACTCATAGGATGGTAGCTTGTACTTCGTATTCTATGTATGCCTAAGACTTTTAAAAGTTCATTAAATAAATAACTTTCAAATTGACGACCTTGATCTGTAGTCAATCTGATAGGACAACCATATCGCGTAATCCATTCATTATATACTACTCTAGCAACTGTACTAGCTGAAATTTCTTGTACAGGAATGGCTTCCGGCCATCGACTTTGCCTGTCAATAATCGTAACTAAATATCGAAATCCTTGTGGAGAAGTCGGTAGAGGACCAACAATATCCACATGAATGTGTTCAAATCTGTTCACTGTAGGAAATTCACCTAAATCAGAAACTGTATGTCTACTTATCTTTGCACGTTGACATTGTAAACATGTTCGTGCCCAGGTATTAACATCACGATTCATTCCTGGCCAAAAATATTTTTCAGAAATCATTTTTCGTGTAACACGTATACCTGGATGACTCATATTATGAATACTATCAAAAGCAATCTTTCGAAATGCCATAGTTAAATAAGGTCTAATTTGGTCATTATCTACTAAACAGTAAATAGGCTTATTAGAAAAAGGTAAGTGTATCTTTTTAAGTGTAATATTACTATCGTTATTGTTCGCCGTAGAATGCAAGTACTCGTCTGTCAACTGCGCGTCAGCAAGTTGTTCGAAGTCGATACTTGTGGGACACGTTATTGTTTCTATGCGCGATAGCGTGTCTGCTACGATATTATCCGGGCCACTAATATGCCGTATATCAGATGTAAACTCACTTATAAATATTAATTGTCTAGTACGACGAGGTATTTCCGAATTGTCTCTATTTAATTTACTAAAGGCATGTATTAAAGGTTTGTGGTCCGTAAAGATAATCAGCTGTCGACCTTCAAACATTTTCCGAAAATATTTAATAGATAAATAAATTGCGAGCAATTCTCTATCATAAGTAGAATATTTTTGTTGGGCTGTTGTAAGCTTCTTAGAAAAATATCCTATAGGTTTCCATTCATTACCAACCTTTTGTTGTAACTCTGAACCTACACACATATCCGACGCGTCCGTCATCAACGCAGTAGGAACATTGTCATCTATCAGTGGATGCGACAGAGTAGCGGCCTCTTGCAACGCTAACTTACACTGATTAAAAGCTTCGTTTGCTTCATCCGTCCAGTTAATAATAGTCTTGTCGCGCTTCTTAGAATTAACTAAGTATTTATTAAGTTCGCACTGATATTCAGAAGAGTTAGGTAAATGTAAACGATAAAAATTTACCATGCCTAGAAAACGTCGCAATTGCTCGACCGTTTTCGGCTTCGGAAAATCTATAATAGCCTTTACTTTTTCTGCCAGGGGTTTTAAACCTTCTGTTGAAACCTCGTGTCCTAGAAAATTAATATTACTCTGTCCGAAAACACACTTAGCTAAATTTATAGTTATACCGAATTTACTAAACCTTTTAAAAATAATTTCAAGATGTTTAGAATGCTGTTGTTCATCATTACTTGCAATTATGACATCATCCAAATAACAAAAAAGAAAATCTAAACCTTCTAACACTGTGTTATTCATAAACCTTTGAAAAGTTTGAGCGCTGTTACGCAAACCAAAACTCATACGAAGAAATTCAAAAAGTCCAAATGGTGTTATAATTGCAGTTTTTTCTATATCCTCTGGAGCAATAGGTATACAATGATAAGCTCTGTTTATATCTAATTTAGAAAATATTTTCTTTTTGGCCAATATAAATGTAAAATCATGAAGTCTAGGTATGGGATACCTATCAGGTTTAGTTATAGCATTTAATTGTCTATAATCACCACACGGTCTCAATTCACCGTTCTTTTTGGGAACAATGTGCAAAGGGCTTGCCCATGGGCTTTTAGAAGGACGACAAATTCCTAGTTCCTGCATAACCTTAAATTCTTCCTTTACTTTTTGGTACCGATCCGGCGGTAAAGGACGTGCTCTAGCAAATACAGGTGGACCTGTTGTCTCAATATAATGCAAAATATTATGTTGAGCTTTAACATCATTATACGAGACTGGTCTAGTAATATCCTGATATTTACTTAATATTTCATGATAAGGGTGACTGTCACGAATTGTATTAACAGCAGGTTGACTAACGTTACTGACACATGCTAAAGTATTGATATTTGTTACCTTGTCAATCAGCCGTCGGGCACTCACATCCACTAATAACTTGTGAAACGTAAGGAAGTCTATACCTAATATTGGTTGCTTAATGTCCGCTATAACAAAATCCCACCGATAAGGACGTCTTAACTTTAAATCTAACACTAATGATTTAGTTCCGTAAGTTTTTATTTCAGTTCCGTTTGCCGCATAAAGTTTATACCGCGTATTTTCTACCGCTCTGTATTTTTTTATCACTGGTAAAACGGAAACGTTCGCACCTGTGTCCACTAAAAATGTATAACCACTATTATTGTCCGTAACACGAAGACGAGAACAAGGCCGTATTTCACAGATGTCTCCGAGATCCTGTGTGCCTGCCGTTAGTTTTCCGACGATCCTGGCGTAGAAGTAGATGGTCCTTTCCAGGCACAAGGCTTAATGCATTTATGTGCCTTATCATGGTACTTGTAATGATAGAAGCAAAGCCAATTTTTGTTGTTACGCTTGCTTGAAGAACTTCGTTGTCTGGTCTGCGAGTGACTTCGTCGTACATTACGATTTCCTGGTCTTCCACGCTGCATCTGGTCGAATTTAGTATTTAGTTTCGCGATTTCAGCTTTGATTATGGAAATATCTTCATTATCGCTTCTAGACTGGCGCTGGGTAACCGTAGCTAATTGTAGAGGTTTGGTAGCCTCCAGGACATCATCAGCTATATATGCCAAATCTTCTAAATCCGTAGACTTGCTAACCGCTAATACAGCTCGTACTTGTGACGGTAAGTGCTCCTCCCACAGTATTCTTACTGTATCATCGGAAAAATTCTTCTTAGCCAGATCCTTCATCTTACGCAAAAGCTGGGAAGGCTTTTGATCACCCAAGTCCATGTCTCTTAATAATTTCTTTATTTTCAGGTTCGCCGTGTCTTCATATATTGCCAGTAGTCTATTTTTCAATGCTGCACATTTCTGGCTTTCAGGAGGATCCAATATTATATCAGTTATTTCGCCGATAATTTCCTTGTTTAATTTTGACAAAATCAAATCAAAATTAACTGAATCTCCTAGTTTCTGTGGTGCTAAAATGGCCTCTGTCCTAGCAAACCACACGCGAGGATAGTCTGTCCAAAATTCTGGTATCCTCGAAATAAGTGAGACTGCTCCCACGTCGCCACTGGTGTTAATATCTTTATTCTCAGCAACCGACGCCTTACTTGTAGATTCCATCTTTTTACACTATTCACCAATTTAGTTCACCAAAAAGTTAATGTTCACTTGTCAAGGGTAATGTTCACTTGTCAAGGAGTAACGTGCACTTGTCGAGGGGTCACCAATTGTAGGCCATTATATGAGTTGAAGTTAGGAGTACTTAGTTGAATTTAAATTAAAGATGTTGAATTTTGATCACATTTATTTAGCCACCCAAGACACAGGTATTTGTTTCGGGGGCGGGGAGCAGACTGGTAACACAGCGTTCCCACGAACCAAGCGAATACGATCGCCATTGCTTGCCATGCACATTGCACTTGATTCGTAGAATCTTTTGTGTCCCTACAAGCTGATTCGTCGGCTCTCCGCTTCCCACGAACAGAAAGTTAAGCAGCTGCTGACCCACGAGGAGCTGGGAGCTCGGAAACCATCGCAGTTCCTGCGTCACCTCCAGGACCTGGCTGGACCTTCAATCCCAAGCGATTTTATCCGGACGATATGGCGCCAGCGCCTGCCTACCAATATCCAGCCGTTGCTAGCTTCGCAACCGACACTCTCACTGGAGCAGCTGGCAGACTTGGCCGACAGCATCCAGGACATGATCACGCCCTGCAGCGTGATGCCATCATCTTCCAGCAGCAGTGGCCAATCCAGTGAGATCGCCGAATTAAAAATGATGATGCAGCAGCTGATGTTGAAGGTCAACGAGTGCACCCGAAACCCATATCGCATCGACGACCGGTCTAGATCTAGGCAACGTACTCCATCGCGTCGTCGCTCCAGATCCCGTCCCAGGTCGCGGTCAGCCTCTGAGTATCGTAAACACCCTGTATGTTGGTACCATTATAAGTTCGGGAACAAGGCAAGTAAGTGCATAAAACCGTGCGATTTTTCGTTAAACAACACGGACAGTCGGTAATGGCGGCCGGTGGCTGTCCAGGTTCAGGTCGCTTATTTCTAACCGACAAACGGTCAAAAACACAATTTCTGATAGATACTGGTAGTGATATCTGTGTATTCCCCCGGTCTGCATTAAAAGAAAGCCGAACAAAAACAAATTTCGAGCTATGCGCGGCAAACGGTTCAACAATTCATACTTACGGTTTTATGCACTTAGTGTTGAATCTAGGCTTGCGCCGTGACTTTGCTTGGCAATTTATTGTAGCCGATGTGACCAAGGCTATAATTGGCGTTGATTTTTTATCTCATTTTAATTTAATTGTTGATATTCGTGGACAACGCCTTATAGACGCCAATACATTGCTTGCGACCGCGGGTTTGCCTGCATTTTCTTCTGAAGGCATATCTTCGGTGAAAGTTGGTTTAGGTAATTCACTGTATCATAACATACTATCCAAATACCCTGAGATAGTTAATCCATCTGGTATGCATCGAACAACTAAACATAACACCGTTCACCACATTCACACTACACCAGGGCCACCAGTATCATCATCACCACGTAGGTTAGCGCCTGATAAACTCAAAATAGCGAAGGCTGAATTTGAGGCCATGTTACAGATCGGAACGTGTCGTCCATCAGGATCTGCCTGGTCTTCACCTCTTCACCTCGCTCCAAAAAAGGACAACGATTGGCGTCCGTGTGGAGATTACCGTATGCTGAATGCCCGCACTGTCCCTGATAAATACCCGATCAGGCACATACACGCTTTGCCCACATTTTGCCCACAGCTTGTCTGGATGTAGAATATTCTCCACAATCGACCTGGTAAAAAGCTACAACCAGATCCCTGTCAGTGTGGAGGACATTCCGAAGACCGCCATAAGTACACCGTTTGGTCTCTTTGAGTTTCCGTATATGACCTTCGGTCTTCGGAATGCCGGCCAGACTTTCCAGCGCTTCGTGGATGAAATGCTTCGTGGTCTAGATTTTGTATACGCGTATATAGATGATTTTTTGGTATTTTCCAAGGACGAAGAGACCCACCAGCAGCACCTGCATCAGTTATTTACCAGGTTGCAGGAATACGGCATGGTGATCAACGTAGGTAAGTGCGTCTTTGGTGTTCCAGAAGTAGCTTTCCTGGGATATAGCATTTCCGCCCAGGGTACCAAGCCACTACCTACCAAGATAGAAGCCATTCGCGACTTCCCAGTCCCAAAAACGGTAAGAGAACTGCGAAGGTTTCTGGGAATGGTTAACTTTTACCGTCGTTTCCTCCCAGACGCAGCATCTCACCAGGCTCCTTTAAACATTCTCCTCACAGGCTCCGTGAAGGGCTCCCATTCAGTCGATCTAGCAGCTGAAGAACTGGAGGCCTTCAACGCCTGTAAGGACAGCCTGTGTAAGGCAGCTTTGCTTGCGCACCCCGCTTGCGACGCAAAGCTGGCCTTAGTAACAGATGCCTCAGATAAGGCTATAGGCTCCGTTCTCCAGCAGCTTAGGGAGACGTCTTGGGAACCTTTAGCGTTCTTCTCTCGTAAATTAAGTCCATCCCAGCAGAAGTATTCTCCTTACGACAGAGAGCTGCTTGCTATTTACGAGAGCGTGAAGCACTTCCGTCACATGCTTGAGGCCAGAGATTTTACGATCTACACAGATCACAAACCTCTGACTTTCGCTTACCACTCGCGAAAGGAGAATTGTTCACCCAGGCAGTTTCGTCACCTGGACTTCATTTCGCAATTTAGTACTGACATCAGGCATATCTCAGGTAAAGACAATGTTGTTGCCGACACGTTGTCTCGAATCGAGGCTATTGCACAACCCGTCGACCTCGGGATATTAGCCGAAGCACAGAAATCAGACTGCGAAATGAAGGACCTTCTAACCAACAACTCTTCTTTACACCTGAAGATGATAAGACTGCCTGGGTTAAAAAGTGAGCTATGTTGTGATGAAAGGAACAATACACTACGACCATTTGTTCCTACACAGCTGAGACGTCAAGTCTTTGACAGTTTGCATTCCTTGAGCCATCCAGGTTCAAATGCAACTGCCAAGCTGGTCTCAGAGCGGTTCGTATGGCCAGGAATAAAGCGTGACTGTCGCGAATGGGTCCGCACCTGCCTGGCATGTCAGCGCTCAAAAGTGACGAGACACGCTACAGCACCGCTCAGTAACTTTAAGCTTCCGAAAGCCCGGTTTTCCTTTGTGCACATCGATATCATCGGTCCACTGCCCGTGTCACAAGGGTATCGATATTGCCTTACAGCCGTAGACCGATTTACGCGTTGGCCAAAGGCAATACCACTTGTTGATATCACAGCGGAAACCGTGGCTAAGGCACTACTCAGTGGTTGGATCTCACGGTATGGTTGTCCAACGGACATTATAACTGACCGTGGGAGACAATTTGAGTCTGCCTTATTCGAAAGCCTGTCAAAAATTATTGGTTTTCAGCACCGTCGAACCACTGCATACCATCCGCAATGTAATGGGTTGGTCGAGAGGTTCCACAGACAGCTGAAAGCCGCAATCGTGTGCCACAATGACACATCGTGGGTTGACACGCTGCCTCTAGTCTTGTTAGGCATACGCAGCGCGGTCAAAGAGGATCTTAACACCTCCTCGGCTGAACTCCTGTATGGGGAACCTCTCCGACTTCCAGGTGAATTATTTCAACCTGCCCTTGATAACGTCACTGATGTGACAGATTATTTGCAGCGACTACGCAGGTTCATCAAGGACCTCCAGCCGTCACCAACTAATTGTCACAGTAGGACGCGCCCTACATTTATTTTTAAGGACTTAGCAACAACGTCCCATGTATTTTTAAGGGATGACAGCACAGGTGGATCTTTAAAACCCACTTATTCAGGTCGTCATCAGGTGTTGGAACGAGGTGAAAAGGTGGTAAAAATTCTGTATAAAGGTAACAAGGTTACAGTATCAGTAGACCGATTGAAACCAGCCTACATACTGCGTGACCCAAACACCACTCACAACACACCACACACACCTCACAAGACACATACACCAGTTACTCCACAAAAATCACTCTCCAATCACACGTCCTCACACACACAAATACATTCTAAAACAACATCTGATGCTACCAATGATGATCCTATCACTGAAGATCATGCCATCAGAAGAACTCGGTCAGGGCGCAAGGTTAGATTCCCTAATTATTATCGCCCGTAGGACGGTCTCTGGAGGGGGGTGATGTAGTGGACGTACAATATTTAATTGTCCATTTAAAATTAAAATGTTAAAATTAAAATGTAAAGAAAATTAAAATCAAAATTGCATAAATAATATTTTAAAAAGTGTAAAAATAAAAATAAATTGTAAAATTAAAAATATAAAATCAAATTTAAAATACTGTATAAAATGTAAATTAATAAAACAAAATAAGATAGTAAATAATAAAGTAAAAATAATAATATAAAAATATAAAATATTTTGTGTATAAAAGTTGGACAAACAGATCGTAGTCTTATATAGTTGTCTTATCGCGGTCGGCGTGGCCGAGCGGCACCGAGCGCGTGCGATCCCTCCCGCACGGGCCGCCTGCGCTTGGGCCGCGTATTCAAATCATCGAGTAGTCGTTACCGAGTCTATGTACGGCTACACCGCGCCACCTTATGCTTTCGCGCCGCTTAAATATTATTTCGCTGAACTTTATATGTGTGCTATATGTATGTGCTGAACTTTATTCTAATCTTCTTGCTGTCGCTTCGTTTCTCCTTCTGTTCTATTGTATGTGTGGACTAGTGTGTGTGAATAAAAATTGTGTCGCGTAAATTGACTTTTATAATTATTAAACCCGGCACCTAATCGCATAACCATACCATCTACTCCTAAAACGCCTTGCAACCATGTGGTCGGCAGTTGCACCTAATCCGCGTCCGCGAAACATTTAAATTCAGTATTGTAAAAGAAAATTGAGAGGATAAGTTCTCTGTAGTTTTTAAAGACATTAAACCAGTAGTGACAGCAGTGTATGTCTTTTTTAAAAGGACAATCAGGGGCTGCCGCGTAACAGTACGTATGTAAGATTCAAATTTTGCAAGTTATTTTAAATCATTTAACCTAAACCGATTGAACTGAACCTTTTAAAATGAGCTTCGTTACCTCATTCTAAATTTAATGTGGCGGACGCCCAAAGATGGCGGACCAATTATTTTTTATGCACCCCCATCATATATCAAATGGCCGATTCATTTTTGAAAAAAATATGAAAAATAAAATGGTATTATTAACAAAAATATTTTTAAAACTTTTATAACATTCATTAATTTTTACAAGGTTTTCTTAAAAGTAGATTTATAAAATAAAGAAATGTCGGCATCTTGAATATTATAGAATCTACACTAAATTATTCTACTTCAAATATCTCGTATATGAAAATCCTAAATATTTGATGACAAAGTGGTCCAACGTACCCCAGTAATCACATTTAATTGACCCCTTTGACGCAACCAGCTCAAACAAGCACCGTGGCTTTAGCGCTTGTTCGCTTTTGAATAGCCTTTAAACGCCAAAAGCTTAGCTTTCCGTTGATTTATCTGTATTATTATTCCAATTAATGAATAAATATGGAATATCCACGAATAAAATCAGTAAAAATAATTGTAAAAAGTTTCTATAAGATTTTTTTTTAAATATACTCTCAAAATTAGTAATATAATTTTTCCCACATACTGGCCACTACATATTGTACAGTTTTCCATTATTTCTTTTTTCTTTAATAATCAGTTTATTTTTCAAAATTAAATACACACATTTTTCATAATATATGTAGGGAAAAGATGATTAGGACATTAAGGGGAACAGTAATTCAGTAATAATAAAATTAGTTATCATAGTCAGTAAGTCTACTATATAGCAAAATAACCATAGCGAGGGCTAGGACAGTCTATTGAAACAGACAGCGATCCGTGCACCGAGACGCATCCAAACCAAATGCGTACTGATCAAGTGCTTCAACCCTTTTTATAGGAAGAGCAGGGTAAAGTAATCAGGTAGATGGGTCATAAGGCGATAAGGAATGTCGTCCGGTGCAGGTGCCGCCAGCATCTGGTATTACGTCATCCGCTTTCAACGCCTAGACCTGCCCCCGACACGGCCATTCTGACAATCGCACGTCCTCGTGCGTAGGTACAATCTTTATATGTCTGCAAGAGCAAATACGGTACATGAAGAAAAAGAAACCCATTTCAATAGCTCATCATAATCCACTGTATAACACTAGTAAATTAAACCATACTAGGTAGTCTCTTCTAGCATAGATGAGATCCTTACAACTTAATAATACTGATCTATATCGTCATTTGCAAAAGCTAAGGAGACCCCTACAGCCACACAATGCTGGTCTAGATCGTCCTTCACAACAGCAAAGGAGACCCCTACAGCTACACAATGCTGGTCTAGATCGTCCTTCACAACAGCAAAGGAGACCCCTACAGCTACACAATGCTGGTCTAGATCGTCCTTCACAACAGCAAAGGAGACCCCTACAGCTCAACCAATGCTGGTCTAGATCGTCATTCACAACAGCAAATGAGACCCCTACAGCTCATCCAATGCTGGTCTAGATCGTCCCTCGCAAAAGCAAATGAGATTCTTACCCTTTCATCGTATTACGACGAATCGACAGATAACGTTTCTTCAGAGTCATTAGACAGCGTTCGAGAACCAAGAAATAGGGTTTCATCTACCTATTTGAATTGTTACTATTCAATGTCTGAGAACTAGCTTACAAAGTCAATTTTAAGCTTCTCCGAGATAATGTATCTGAATTTCTAGCTAAACTAGGTATATTAACGTTGGAGACATCATTACTAGGCAAGTTAATTTTCGGAATATCATCCAATACGGATAAATCCTCTTTATCAGGATGAAATTATATTAAGGAATTGTAACTTCGAACCTAAAAGATTCCCGTATACACATATAACACATCTTTTACCTACTTAGTAGAATTTCAAAAACATTCCTATGTACATATGCATCAATAAATACTTTATCAGCAAATTTCTGAAAGCTAATATTCAACACCAGCGGTCGGCAACCCGTGACCCGCGGGTGGTGTGTGGCCTGCGATTTACCCTTGTGTCCCGCAGGTCTGCGCGTTACTAATAATTGGCCAAGTGCAAGTCAAACACGCACCTGGAGGGGACCGTACAACCGAAATTTCTAGTTTTTTTTTTATTTCTAGTATTTAATATGTCAGCAGCCATTAGCCAAAGTACACACAATGCAAAAATTTGAACTATTTTCCTCTAACGGTTCAAAAGTTAGTTAGAAAAATATCGAACAGCAATTTGTTGTATGGGGACCCCTTTTTGTTTGTTCAACTTTTTTTTATTTTTAGTATTTGTTGTTATAGCGGCCACCGTTATGCATCCTCTGTAAGAATTTCATATGTCTATCTATTACGGTTCCAGAGAGCCCTGTGACACACGGACAGACGGACAGACAGCGAAGTCTTAGTAATAGGGTTCCGTTTTTATCCTTTAGGCACGCGCAATACATTCCCATGTTAAAAATATATGTTACGACTGCCCGTGAAATTTCGACCTACACTAAACCTCTCTGCACTCTGTTCTTTTTCCAGACACGCCAAAGAAAGTAACTTCAATAACGGTTTTTAAATAAACTTTCTTTACTTATAGTACCCTAATGGGGTTGATTGTTGAGTTGCTAAAATGCTGAAACAGATGTGTAAGCAAAAAGGCATAATGCAAACACCCTTTTATAGCCGTCGTAAGGGTTGATCTAAAAAAAAACAGTGACCCAGATGTTTCATTGAGTCTAATGATATTTTTCATAGTGGTTGCTGAAAAGTATAGATTTGAATAGTTTCAATGAAGATTTAAATTGCATAAATTGGGATTTTATATTGACATTAAATAATGTAATTGACATGATCAATTCGTTTAACAATATAATTTTGGAATTTTTTGATGAATACGCACCAATTAAAAAATCTTATATTAAAAATAAGAATAATTACCCTTGGATCACGTACAATATAAAGGAAATGATGAAAACGAGAGATGAGGCGCAGGTCAGAGCTCGTAAAACTAAACAAAGCTCACACAAAGCTTACTACAAAGAGCTTAAGAACATTGTAAGCACTGCTATTAATTATGAAAAAGCTGCATATTTTGATTTTTATATCAATTCCAATTTGGGACAACCTAAGATAATGTGGAAACACATTAAGCGGCACGTGCAATTAAAAAACAATGATATCGGTCTACCTTCGCATTTTTACGATCCAAATGTGATTAATGACCACTTTCTGCAAGTTCCTGGCATAAATGATGTGTCTATGTCTCACCTCACCTCTTTTGAATTTAACAGGTTTTCGTCGGATACATTCCAATTTAATCCTGTCTCTGAAGGTGAAGTCGCTAAAGTTTTAAATTCTCTAAGTTCCAACGCAGTGGGGAGTGACGGCATTTCACTTGATATGTTGAAAATGATATTACCTAACTGCCTTGCTACGATAACAAGCATAATTAACAAGTCGTTCGAAACAAATATCTACCCTGATGCATGGAAGCGAGCTCTTGTAAAGCCCATACCAAAAATAAGCAATCCAGTTGTCCTATCCGATTTACGACCCATTAGCATCCTTCCATGCCTGTCGAAAGTGATTGAACGGATTGTTTCTAATCAAATAATCCGCTACCTTGAGTTGAACAATATTTTACCTCTCAGGCAGTCCGGATTTAGGAAGAAACATAGCACCACCACAGCATTAATTGAGGTAGTGGACGACATTTTGTCTGCGCAGGACAAAGGCCATGGTACAATTTTGGCCTTATTAGATTTTTCACGTGCTTTTGAAACACTAAATATTTCATTATTGCTCTCTAAGCTCGCGTTTTATGGCATTAGCATTAACACTGTAAAATGGTTTGACAGTTATTTTACGAATCGGTCACAGATGGTCGAACTTCGAAAAGGTAGTAATAGTTTAGAAAATCTTTCATCTTCCAAGGATATCAATCAAGGTGTGCCTCAAGGGTCTATTTTGGGTCCTCTCCTTTTCATTTTATATAGTGCAGATATAACAAAAAATATAAAGTTTTGCAAAGTTCATATGTATGCAGACGACTTACAAATATATATATCTTTTAAACCGAGTGACACTGATTTTGCAGTGGCGAAACTAATTCTGACCTTAACTGTATTGCGCAGTGGTCAGAACGGAACGCTTTAATACTAAATCCGAAAAAAACAAAATTTTTGATTATGGGTACACCTACACAGGTCCGCAAGATTGGTGCAAAAAGTCCGGCTATTATTCTAAATGGAGAAGTACTCGATAGAGTGCCAGAGGCACGTAACCTTGGGGTGGTCATCGATGAAAACCTCAGATTCGAGAAGCATATCTTGAACATTGTACGCAATTGTTATTATAGATTAAAAACTTTATACCGCATAAGAAATTACCTAAGTGTAACCTTGCGCATCAACCTTTGTGAAGCCCTTGTTCTATCTAAGTTCAATTACGCGGATACGCTCACTGGGCCACGGCTTCTAGCACGTACGAAAAAAACTGATCCAACGAGTACAGAATGCCTGCGCACGCTTTTGTTTTAATATCCCGCCCCGCTCCCACGTTACTCCGTACATCAATACCGCTAACATATTAAAAATGGACCTCCGCAGGCAATTACATCTTGCCACACTTATATTTGGTATTATAAAAATAAAGAACCTTTGTATCTATTTAGTAAGCTCGCGTGGGCTAGAGACCACTTAAAGGATAGAACCCGATCAGCTCCGGATAAATTGTGGTACCCGTCCTACTGCTCCGCTGCCTTCAGGGGCAGCTTCAGGTACAGCGCGACGAAGTGTTGGAACAACCTGCCGCCTCCTCTTCGTAGCCTAAAATCATTAGGGAGTTTTAAGTACAAACTTAAGACTTTACTACTAAAAGAACAAATAAAATTATACTGACTATTCGGCTTACTTATTAGAAGTATAGTAAATCAAATTAAATTTATCTATTCGCCTCCAGACACATACACTTAAATATAATATCAGTACATTTAATACATATTTCCCCACATTTCATTTTTAAAACGTTTATTTCATTCATAAATTGAGGATACTATCTACTTTTTATTATAATTTACTTATGTAGGATATTATTGTACAATACTAAGAGACTATATAAATATATATATATATATATATATTTATTTATTTTATTTTATTTTATTTTATTATATATATTTTTTTTAATTTTTTTTAAATATAAGTACTTATCACAAAGCGTAGTCTAATTTATATTTTAACTTACCTATAGATTGTGGCTCATAGACAAAGAGGCAGGGTTCCAATGTTCGTGGTGGTACTAGTATGATCTGGCAGCTCATCATGTTATCGTCAATACTGTAGGTACGAGAACATCTGGCTAGACTCGTTTCCTGGAAATAACGATAAGTAGTGTTCCATGACGCCTTGTTTAATTTTCGTTAAACACAAATTTTAAATTTACCGTTTTTTTTTTTTTTTTTTTTTTTCATTAGTAAAATGAAGGTACTCACCGTGATACCTGATTGTCTCACGTATCGGAAATAGACAGCGATTTGTATTAATACGGCACCATTAACAAGCATGCGGACAGCCGTCCGATTGACATCATGCCACGGGGCTAACTGAAAATCAGGGCCAAGACGCAGTCTACCTGCTCATGGCATTCACTGAGTTTATCCCCATTCACGTTTGTTGCAGCACATAGCATGTTATAATAAACTCATTTATTGTGCAATAAATAAGTTCAGTTGTGTATTGTATCTTTTTAATCTTATTTGTTTTTTTAAAGGATCTATTCTAAATTGATTGTCTTATTTATTAACTAGTTTTATAACCGTGCAGTTTGTGTATTTATTTTGTCTGTTTGTAATTGTACTGTGTGTTGCAATATTCCTGAATAAAGTATTTCTTTCTTTCTTTCTTTCAAATTAACGGATTATACAATAAAGTTCCAATTCCTATTTAACGACCTTAAGGGTTGATTTGCAAAAAATGGAAAAATAAGTGATATTTTATTTACAACCAGAAAGCAAAATACCAATTTTCATAGACTTTGTTTCATAATCGGCTTACTTCTAAACAAACTTTCAACCCCTATATTACCCTAAGTGGGTAGATTTTCCATAAATGGTGTTAAAAAAGTTCTATCATTCCCAACCAGAAAGCCAATTGCCACCCTTGCTTCCAAATTAACGGTTTTTAAAATAATGTTCCATCCCTTATTAAACGTCCTTAAGGGTTAATTTTTCAAAAACGGTGAAATAGGTATTCTATTATTTTCAATCAGAAAGCAGAAAACTAAATTACATAGACTTTGCTCTAAAACCAGCGAAATTCTAAACGAAGTTTCTACCCCTATTTTATACCCTTAAGGGTAGATTTTCCATAAACTTTGTTAAAGAAGATCTATTATTTTGTACCAGAAAGCTAAATCCTATTTTCACAGACCTTGTTTCCAAATAAACAGATTTAAAAATAAAATTCCATCCCCTATTAAACAACCTTAAGGGTTGATTTTCCAAAAACTGTGAAATAGGTATCCTATTATTTTCAATCAGAAAGCCAAATAACAATTTTCATAGACTTTGCTTAAAAAGCTGCGGACTACTAAACGAAGTTTCCACCCCTATTTTGCCTTCTTAAGGGTAGATTTTCCATAAACAGTGTTAAAGAAGCTCTATTATTTCGAACCAGAAAGCTAAATGCTATTTTTACAATCCTTGTTTCCAAATTAACGGATTTTAAAATAAAGTTGTATATCCTATTAATTGAACTTAAGGGATGATTTTCCAAAAACGGTAAAATAGGTGTTCTATTATTTTCAATCAGAAAACTGAATACCAATTTTCATAGACTTTGTTTCAAAATCTGCGTTCTTCCCAACAAACTTTCAACCCCTATTTTACCCTCTTAAGGGTAGATTTTCCATAAATGGTGTTAAAAAAGTTCTATTATCTCTAACAGGAAAGCCAAATGCAAATTTTTATAGACCTTGCTTCCGAATTAACGGAGTTTCGAATAAAATTCCAACCCCCAATTAACGACCTTAAGGGATGATTTTCCAAAAACAATGAAATAGGTGTTTAAATTATTTTCTATCGAAAACCCAAATACCGACTTTCGTACAGTTTACATTAAAACTGGGGGACTTTCGTACAAACTTACAACCCTTATTTAACCCAAATAAGGGTTGATTTTCCAAAAACGATAGAAAACGTTCTACTATATCTAACCAGTAAAGCAATGGCTAACTTTCATAGTGCTGGTTTTCAAATTGGCTATTTTTAAATAAGCTGTCAGCCCCTATTTTACCAACTTAAGGGTTGATTTTCCAAAAATGGTGAAATAGGTATTTAATTATTTTTAATCGAAAACCCAAATACCGATTTTCATAGAGTTTACATCAAAACTGGGGGGCTTTCATACAAACTTACAACCCTTATTTAACCCATATTAGGGTTGATTTTCCAGAAACAGTAGAATTAAAGTTCCACTATATCTAATCAGTAAGGCAATGACTAACTTTCGTAGTGCTGGCTTTCAAATTGGCAAATTTTAAAATAAGCTGTCAACCCCTATTTTACTAACTTAAGGGTTGATTTTCCAAAAACAATGAAATAGGTGTTTAATTATTTTCTACCAAAAGCTAAATACAGATTTTCATACAGATTAGATCAAAACTGGGGGATTTTCATACAAACTTACAACCCTTATTTAAACCACATAAGGGTTGATTTTCCATAAACAATAGAATTAAAGTTCCACTATATCTAACCAGTAGAGCAATGGCTAACTTTCATAGTGCTGGCTTTCAAATTGGCAAATTTTAAAATAAGCTGTCAACCCTTATTTTACCAACTTAAGGGTTGATTTTCCAAAAATGGTGAAATATGTATTTAATTATTTTTAATCGAAAACCAAAATACCGATTTTCATAGAGTTTACATCAAAACTGGGGGAATTCCATACAAACTTACAACCCTTATTTAACCCATATTAGGGTTGATTTTCCAGAAACAGTAGAATTAAAGTTCCACTATATCTAATCAGTAAGGCAATGACTTACTTTCGTAGTGCTGGCTTTCAAATTGGCAAATTTTAAAATAAGCTGTCAACCCCTATTTCACCAACTTAAGGGTTGATTTTCTAAAAACAATGAAATACGTGTTTAATTATTTTCTACCAAAAAGCTAAATACAGATTTTCAAAGAGATTAGATCAAAACTGGAGGATTTTCATACAAACTTACAACCCTTATTTCAACCACATAAGGGTTGATTTTCCATAAACAGTAGAATTAAAGTTCCACTATATCTAACCAGTAGAGCAATGGCTAACTTTCATAGTGCTGGCTTTCAAATTGGCAAATTTTAAAATAAGCTGTCAATCCTTATTTTACCAACTTAAGGGTTGATTTTCCAAAAATGGTGAAATAGGTATTTAATTATTTTTAATGGAAAACCCAAATACCGATTTTCATAGAGTTTACATTAAAACTGGGGGAATTCCATACAAACTTATATCCCTTATTTAACCCACATAGGGGTTGCTTTTCCAAAAACGGTAGAACTAAAGTTCTATTATATATAACCAGTAAAGCAATGGCTAAATTTCATAGTGCTGGCTTCCAAAATGGCAAAATTTAAAATAAGCTGTCCACCCCTATTAAACCACCTTTAGGGTTGATTTTGGAAAAATTCTTAGATTATATTTTTATTACTTTAAATTAGAAAGCTTACCAATTTTCATCTAGTTTGCTTTAAAACTGACGGACTTTCATACAAACTTACAACCCCTATTTAACACCCTTAACGGTGGAATATCAAAAATTCCGTTCTTAGTGCGCATCTACGTTATATAAAATGAAACTACAGTCCAAATTTCATGATTATAGCTTCAGTAGTTTCGGCAAAACCTTGATTAATACGTTTTGAACGTGAGTATCTTTTCGCTTTTATATATATAGATAATTCCTTCAGCAACAACAGGCTGGAACGCCTCTTAAAAGTGTTACTCCCATACTACATACACCCTTTTTAACCGACTTCAAAAAAGGAGGAGGTTTCTCAATTCAACCGTATATATATATTTTTTTTTTTTTTGTTCGGCGATTTTTTCACGATGCCGCGACCGATCGACATTTCGACATTCGTGATGGTCTGATTTCCGTCAAAATCAGTCGTGTCGCTCGCGTGCTCTAAATAAGAGCTAAAAGTGCATACGAATCAAAACATTGTCGCCGCGCCGCCGGCCGCGCCGCGTTCGTTGCGATGACCCAGTTTAAGTAGTGCAAGGTGTTATAACCGATTGTTTTAAAATATTAAGGTGCAGCTACACTTATCGTAAGTATGGCTAAGCAATCCCCTTTAAAATTAAAAACAGAAACTAAACATATGCTCTAGGACGCTTATAAAAAAGAAAAAGCTGAGCGAGAAAATCTCGAAAGCATTATTAACAACTTTAAGAGCCAAATAACTCAACTGCAACAAGAGATCACAGAGCTAAAAGCCCAGAAGAGTACAGCGAGGAACGATAGTATTCCCAATAAGCAGCCCACTTGTTCGGTAACATACTCTACCGACGAGGAGGACCTTGCTAAAGAAACGGAGTGGATAAGGCAGAAAAGCCGAAAGAAACGGAAATTAGCGACATCACCCACTTCAGTAGAGCAAGATGCCTATGATAAAAACAAACCAGAAAAGACTAAGACTACTAAAAAGATACCTCAGCCACCACCCATTATAGTGGATGGTATAACAAACTACCAAATTTTTTATGATTTCCTTACTCAACATGTCGTTGGTAACACCTTCAGTGTTAAAATGATGAATAAGGAAACATTCAAAATTAACACCGTTAACGAAGACAGCTACAGAACACTTACAAAAAGTCTGTCAGACAAAAAATTAATATGGCACTCTTATGAAAATAAACGTGAGAGGCCAATAAGAGTCGTTGCAAAAAAATTACACCACACGTGTGATCCGAGAAGAATCGTGGAAGATTTACACGAAAAAGGATTAAAAATTATGGAAGCTACAAACAAACTAAGATGGAAGAATAAAGAGCCACTTGACATGTTTATGCTTACCTTTAATAACGAAGAAGACATTAACAAGGTATATAATATAAAATCGATTTTAGGATGTAAAGTGGAAATCCATCCACTGAAAACCCCTAAACTAATTCCTCAATGCAAAAGGTGTCAAAACTATGGTCACACGCAGAAATATTGCGCAAGAGAACCGAGATGCGTCAAATGTACTGGCAAACATCTTACTACGGAATGTCAGAAACCATCAGACGCTAAAGCTAAATGCATTCACTGTGGCGAAGCTCATCCTGCGAACTATAGAGGATGCATCGTTGCAAAAGAAATGCAAAAAATTAAAAACAAAAATAACAACAAACCAAGAAAACTCGAAAACCTGCAAACCATTCCAGAACAGCGATCAGTAAAAACTAGTGACAAAAAAAAGCAGTTTTGATATAAACAATCAGACAGACAGAAAAGTCACATTTAAATCTTACGCTCAAGTAACAGCAGCTAACAAAAGGGTACAAGAAAAATCCAATCCAAATACGACTAAAGATACTGAGGATAAATTAAGTCAAATTCTTAAGTTCATGACAACATTCAATGAACGGCTAAATAAAATCGAGAAAGATATATCACGTACTAATAAATTATAATGGGTCGCGTACTAAAAATTATGACATGGAACGCAAACGGGCTACATCAACATCAGTACGAACTTCAAGTAGTCCTAGATACAAAAAATATAGATATCTGCTTGATTTCAGAAACACACTTCACCTCACAGACACACATAAAATTTAAAGGGTATGCTGTATATCACGCGATCCATCCAGATAATTGCGCTAGAGGTGGAAGTGCTGTTGTTAAAGAAAGTTTGTGTCACTACGAACAATTTAAGCACCAAGAACATGATATTCAATCTGTGGCTATTGGTGTCGAAACTAAAGACTACCGCATAACTATTGCAGCAATCTATTGCCCACCTAGATATTCCATAAAGAAAGAACAGTATGTAAGATTTTTAAATCATTTAAACGAAAAATTCATCTTAGGTGGTGATTTTAATGCCAAAAATACCTACTGGGGCTCGAGATTAACAACTCCCAAAGGCAAAGAACTATTCAATGCCTTGAAAGAGACTCAGTGTGAAGTTATATCAACAGGACAACCCACATATTGGCCCACTGATCCTAACAAAGTTCCTGACCTAATAGATTTTTTTATATACAAAAATATATCAGGAGGTATTATGAGCATTGAGGGTTCGTACGATATGAACTCGGATCATTCACCAATCATACTGACACTAAATCAAAGCTTTGTGCATAAAAATAGTCAGATAGGCCTAGTAACTAAGCAAACTGATTGGGAAAGTTTCAAGATAGATCTTTCTCGTAACATAAACTTGGATGTTCCCCTTAAAACCCCGGAACAAATAGATAAAGAAGTCGACGGATTCGTCAAAATTATCCAAAATACAGCCTGGGAAAATACACCACAAACTAGGTTGAGAATTACTCGTCCTACATATCCAAGAGAAATTATCTATCTCATAAGCGAAAAACGGAGACAAAGGAACAGGTGGCACCAAACTAGGTCTCCTGAAGATAAGAAACATCTGAACAACCTAACAAAAACACTTAGGAGAAAAATTAAACAATTCAATAACCATACCCTGAAAACCTATTTAACAGGCCTAACAAATGATCGCAGCACAGACTACTCACTGTGGAAAGCAACCAAAGGATTAAAACGCCCAATCAAGCAGATTTCCCCGATTAAAGATAAGGATGGAAAATGGGTAATAGATGATACGCAAAAAGCCTCACAGTTTGCCTTTCACATCCAATGATGGAGACTATAGTGATCACAACTATCGATCACGACTATAGCCATCCCATGATGGAGACTATAGTGATCACAATAGACTCTGTATAGAGCAGACAGAGCAAGACATTAAACTTGTGACGCCAAAAGAAGTACTAACAGAGATACAGCGCAGCATTAATCCAAAAAAAGCTCCTGGATTTGACTTGATCACAGGGGAAGTTATGAAGAACCTTCCGAGGAAAGCTGTAGTAAAATTAACTACCATAGTTAATGCTTCATTTAGAATCCAATATGTTCCAGACTTATGGAAAGTTGCTGAAGTAATCATGATACCAAAACCGGGGAAACCGCCACATGACGTTGCATCATACAGACCTATCTCCCTATTACCTATAATGTCGAAGGTCTTTGAAAAGCTATTGTTAAAGCGACTCAAGCCCATATTAGAACATAAAAAATAATACCAGACCATCAGTTTGGTTTTAGAGAAAAACACTCCACAATTGATCAGATTCATAGGATTACCAATACAATAGAGAAATCATTAGAAGAGAAGAAAGTCTGCTCTGCAGTATTCTTAGATGTAGCGCAAGCCTTCGATAAAGTCTGGCATGAAGGTTTGATATTAAAATTAAGAGAAATGTTACCAAAACAATTCTCAGAAATTTTAATATCCTATATTTCAAATAGAGCTTTCCGAGTGAGACAAGGAGAAGCATACTCTGATCTCAAGCAAATAAAAGCTGGAGTATCACAAGGTAGTGTATTAGGGCCGGTCCTGTACCTCTTATACACCTGTGACATTCCAGAAACAGAAAACAACATCTTTGCAACTTTTGCGGATGATACTGCAATCATAGCTGTTGGGAATGATCACGCTGAAGCAGCGGAGAAATGCCAATTAGCTATCAACAGAGTAGTTAACTGGACGAAGAAGTGGCGAATTAAGCTCAATGAAAGCAAATCAGTGCACGTCGACTTTACAAATAGGCTTTATAACTATCAACCTATATATATAAATAAGACACCCATACCATACGCAAATACAGCCAAATATCTTGGCATGACTCTTGATGCGAAGCTGCGCTGGAAAGCTCACGTCAAGAAAAAACGGGATGAGCTAGAGCTCAAATATAGAGCTATGCATTGGCTGCTTGGGAAACATTCCTCGCTGTCTACATACAATAAGTTATTATTATACAAACAAGTCCTAATGCCAGTATGGACATATGGTATTCAACTCTGGGGCTGTACCAAAAAAAGTAATGCAGAAATTATTCAAAGATTTCAAAATAAAGTACTTAGGGGTATTGCGAATGCACCTTGGTATGTAAGAAATGAAGATCTACATCGGGACCTTAAAGTAGACCTTGTCAAAAAAGTAATCAGTACATATGCAGAAGGTCATCAAAAAAGACTTCATCATCACGTCAATATCGAGGCGATCCAGCTCCTCGATACAACGGACCTAGTGAGAAGACTCAAACGGACTAAACCCTTTGAGCTTGTGCCATGACGCAGTGTAGTGTTAGTGAAATAGTGATAAGTGAACATTATAGAACACAAGAACAATGTGTCTACTCCCTTATGTGTTAAAACAAAGAAGTGCTGTGTCAGAGGACGCCGCCTTCATTATATGATTATTTAGCAGTTTAAGTTAGCGTAGAATTACTCATTAGTCATAAATTAGGCTAGATCGTAATTAATATAAAGTACCTATTAGTCACTTGGTACTTTATACAAACAAAAAAAAACAAAAAAAAAAAAAAAAAATGCCGCGACCGATCGACATGATTCATACACCATTGTATGTGGCTAGTTTCACAAGGGGTCCCATTTCGAGGAAATTTGAAAATTTCCGCCAGCTTTCCCGGAAAATTGGAAAAATCCGATTTCATATAAACTTGAATAAGTCGAGTATTTCTTAACCAATTTTAATTTTCTTTTTTTCATATGAAAGAGAGTTTTGTTGCGGTACTTTCCTACCTTAACATTAGTATGCTCTGATGATTAGAATTTAAGTTATGGGGTGGAACTCATCATCACTACCCCTGCTTTTTACATATTTTATGACAACTTACCTTCTGCCCACTCAATTCTCATGAAACTTAAAATGAACATTGAGTATCTAGGTTAACATGATATGATGGAAAATTTAACCTTCAACTCTTCAACCCTGGTAATGCAGAAGTGCCTCCTGCCTCAACCATACAAGTTAGGCATTTGGAACTTATGGATATTTAATAAAATCGATAAGTTGAGATATATGATGGAAAATTTGACCTTCTACTCTTCAACTCTGATAATGCAGAGGTGCTTCCTGCCTCAACCATACAAGTTAGCCATTTGATGCTTATGAATATTCAATAAGGTTAATAGGTAGAGATATATGATGGAAAATTTGACCTTCTACTCTACAACTCTGATAATGCAGAAGTGCCTCCTGCTTCAATCATACAAGTTAGGCATTTGGAGCTTACGAATATATCGCACATTAATTTCCTTAACGTCATTAAACAAAAATTATCAATTTTGAGCTAAGTAACGCCATCTATACTATGAACTATTCCCTATTTTTTCCAAAAACACTGGTTTTAATAGTTCACGTAGAATCTGCTAGATGGCATAATGACGTTACGTTGTTTCGCGCGAAACGCATGAGTTGTGACTGCAGAATGACACATTCACCATTACGCAACGAGTTGTCAACAGTGAATGATTATTCAGTGCAAGGAATAGTGACACTTTACGCATTGAGACGTTGAAGCAGTTAAAAAATCGGTAAGTTTTAGATCTATAATGATGTCATAACGACATTTTTTGTTTAGTGTCTTTAATTAAATAACAATAGCCTGATTTTTTTTAAACAGTTAACAACATAATGACACTATAATGAAAATGTCGTTATGACTTTTGCAAAGTAGCTTCATTTTTTAATGTATATTGACATAATAAGCTTACTGACGTTATACCTCGTAGTCAGTATAGAATTTATGTGCGTAGTATCGACACTATACGCATAGTGACATTATGCTTTCGAGAATTTTAGTTCTCGCTTTACTGAATTATGTATATTTTTGTTTAGTGGCATTTGGTACCCATACATTTAAAATGGAAATGCATCTAATTATTACATAATTTGCTATAAAGGCACTAATAACAATTACATTATTGTGATCTTGGTAAAAAAATTAACCAATTTCGTTTGTGTCGTTGAGCCAGATACGAGTAGGTATATTGGTTAGTAGGTACTTTGGTTTATTCTGGGCAATTTGATTTAAAATATTTTTCTCTTCATTTATGGTTCAATTATTTGTTTAATTTTTACGAACATAGGTAGTAATAATTATTGATAATTTTCAAATAAAATAACTTTTTTCAGTAAACGATGCCACTACCTTCTGAGCGAATTAAAAAGCTACGAGACATAGTTGGAAGCTGTCTTGAAAATCACAATGCAAGTACCAATGAACAAAGATCTCAAGATATTCCGCACATTGAACAATTGGAGTTTAAGACTTCATACAATCCATTGAGTACTTTGCAGTTAAGACGACGTGTAACTAATGACAGTGTAGAACGGCTAAGAAATGTCAAAAGACAATTATTTACAAATATGGAAAATTACTCTAATTACAATATAGAAAATGAACCCATGGAAGCAAATTATATTGATGAACAATGTACATTTATTGAAGAACAAAAGAGCCTTGAACAAAACTGTGCACCATCAGTATCTACTTTGCCCGAGTATTCAGGTGACAACATAATATGCAATGAACCACTGAATATCGCGGTTAATAGAAGAGACTCATCCACATCAAACCTAAGTAATGGATCAAACGGCGATTTCTCACCAGCTTCTGATGATGATCGTACATACTTACCTTCAAGAAAACGACGTCGTCGCAAGTGTTCAGTAAGGTCCTGTGATTCATCCACGTCATCATCATCCTCTTCGTCGACGTCAAGTTCCTCATCGTCAGACTCTTCATCAACAAATTCCACTGTTACCAGTAAAGCACTCAACAAACAAGGCAATAATTTGATGCCAGTTATGGAACTTGAAGTTACTGCAAGCAATGCTGTAACCGACACACATTTACACAATACTCCATCAAACGCAAATAATATTGTATCAGACATTGAAAATAATGAGACTAGCTTTAATGAGCCTGTTCCTGCTGTCCGTGCCCAAAAGAGAGCACGTGTTCAAAACAAAAAAAAGTTAGCCAAGATTTTACGAAATAAGGGTCAATCGTACGTCTCAGCTTCATTAAAATTCGTGCCTGAAAGAAAAATAGGACCGCCGTGTAACGAAAAATGTCGAATTAAGTGTCGTGAGCTTATTTCAGAGGAGATTCGCCAAGGTATTTTTGATAATTATTGGAAGATGGGGTCGCTGATGCGACAGCGAGATTATATTGCTATGCATATGACCAATATTGTCCCAAAGTACCAATATAAAAAAGTGGACAGCAACAGAAAACTTAAAAATGCATTCTACTTTCATGTAGATGACAAAAAACAAAGGGTCTGTAAAACTTTTTTTAAGAATACCCTTGGTATAAATGATCGACCTATAAGAACTGTTTTAGATGGTAAAAATCAACAAGGAACTACGGAGATCATTGAGAAAAGGGGAAAGCACAGCAGCACCGGGATCCCTACACAGATGATAGATATTGTTAAAGAACATATCGAATCTATACCAAGAATTGAAAGTCATTACCTCCGGAAACAAACGACAAAACAATACATCGATGGTGGAAAAACCTTGACCGATTTGTTTAATGACTACAAAAAAGATTGCATATCAAGAAACGTACCTCATGTTAAAATTCATACTTACCGCAAAATATTTAAATCAGAATACAATATTGGTTTCTTCGTGCCTAAAAAGGATCAATGCGATGACTGTGTGGCCTATAAGAATGCTGATGCTGCTGGTAAAGAAGCAATGAAGGATCTCCACGAGAATCATTTAAAAGAAAAACAACTGAGTCGCAATGAGAAAGAACAAGACAAAAAAGATATAGGACCAACGCGTATTGTTTCATGTTAAGATTTACAAGCAGTGATGACTGTTCCTAAAGGCGATGTGTCTATATTTTATTACAAATCTAAATTGAACTGTTTGAATTTCACAATTTCAGAGCTTGGCAAGGATCATACAGAATGTTACTTTTGGACTGAAGTAGAAGGAAATAGAGGAGTGAACGAAATTGCATCATGCGTGTACAAATATCTACAGAAGATGTCGTCTTCCAACCCTGACGCCGAATTTATATTTTATTCAGATAACTGCTGTGGTCAGCAGAAGAATAACTTCATGTTTTTCATGTATGAGCATGCTTTAAAAATGCTACCAATTAAATCAATTACCCATAAATTCCTGATAAAGGGACACACACAAAATGAAGGAGACGCGGTTCACTCCACAATAGAAAGAGAAGTTAAGAAAATGTTGAAATCGGGACCGATCTATGTACCAACTCAGTACATAGTTGCCGTGAGAAGTGCCAAAAAACGAGGACAACCGTATATTGTAAATGAAATGAGTCACACGGAATTTTATGATATTAAAGCAGTAACTGACAAAGCTATTTCGAAAAATATGGATGGAGAAAAGGTGAAACTTGCAGATATAAAGATAATCAAAATCATAAAAAATGAAAAAGAAGCAGGTAAAATACAGTTTTTTTATAAAACCTCTTATGCTGACACTGATTTTAAGGAAATTAAGTTAGAGACCACTAAAGTCGCAACACGCAGACAAGGGACAACTGCTACAATATCTGATCTGAAACCACTATACACGGCTAAATTACCATTAGCTGAAGGGAAAAAAAAAGATTTGAAGGCTCTTGTTGATCATAATCATATTCCTAAATACTACGCCTCATCTTATTTTAACCATATTCTTTCTTAGTAATTTAGTATTGTTCTTATATTAGTAAATTTAAAAACAACATAAAAATATTTTTAATAATTAAGAAACGAGAATATTGTTATATTTTTCATACTTAAGTTAATTTTTGATCACAAACATTGTGTATTTTAATTAATAGTTTGTCATTGCCAACCAAAGTGTTATTCTAATGATAAGTATAGTACCTAAATATGACAGAACTGATTTTTTAATACTGTTTTTAGTATAATTAAGGTAAAATTGTTATTGTTTAAGACATTATTGTTTTATAAAAACTTATAAAAGGGCCTGTGCATCATGCAGAATAGTGACACTATATTAGTTTTTTCAGTTTTTTGCTACCAAGAAAGGGTGTTTTAGTTTTTCAGATTTTTGTAATAAGTACTGCTACTTTTATTCCATAATAAAAACAAAAGATATGACCGACATAATTACTCTACTTTTATTTATACCCTTTCCAAAATAATCAAAACTTTAAACGCTTGTACTGAAAATGTGTATATTTTGTTTAGTGACGTTAAGGAAATTAGAGTGCGATATGATGAGGTCTTTGAGTAGAGACATATGATGGAAGATATGACCTTCAATTCTTCAATCCTGATGATGCAGATGTCCCTCCCATGTAAAGTATATAGAATATACATTTGTTGTAATAAAGTTGCTAGACAGAGACATATGATGAAAAATTTGACCTTCAACTCCTTTTTCTTTTCTTAACTATTGAATTAATGTAAATTGGACCGGTTCACTCGCAGAGTTTTACCACCTAGTTTGATTTATTTACTTATCTGTTCCTACCTAACCTAGCCAATAATTAGTATCTCATAAAGCCTCGCCTATAGTGTTTCGTATTGAATTGGTTAGGTTAGGTTGGAACATATAAGACAATATAAAACTAAGCGAGAAGGGCGCGGCAGCGCCCTGCGAGCGGGTGGGTCCAATCCGTATGAATTCAGACCTTACCTTTATTCATGATCACCTTTATACAATTTTATATAATATTAATACAAACGTTAGCATATCATCACTAAAAAGGGTGAAAAAAAATTTTAACAAAAAAATAAAACCAACTTCTATGTCACTACAAAGTAAAAAATAATTGAAATAAATGTTGGTTTAGTACATATTTCTGAAGTCGGCGCTCATATTGGACACGCTGTTTACGCTGTTATCAAACGAAATATATTGAGCGCCGACTTCAGAAATATGTACTAAACCAACATTTATTTCAATTATTTTTTACTTTGTAGTGACATAGAAGTCGGTTTTATTTTTTTGTTAAATTTTTTTTTAGTTTTAATTAAATCCCCTTTTCATCTTTTTCATTTCGAATTAATTGCGTAATAAGTACATACAATAGGCATGATGCCAAATTTTGAAAACCCCTTATATAACGTAGGTACATGTCTACCGATTCCAAAAATCATATTATTTTCGTAATAAATTCTGTATTAACGAAAATAATAGCATTTGTTTTTAGCCATTTTGAATTAAGCGCGAAAACGCTCGCGAGTGTCATGGCGTTCGTTAGTGACGTCACGTTAAAACATCGCATACAAAAGTTCAAGCAATTCAGTGACATACCCAAAAATAACGTCATTCGTTCCACGATTAGCGTTTCAGACAAGATGACCGACTGCAGTATTTTACACTTTTATTAAATTGAAAATATAATAAATCTTAAAGTTTTTTTTTAAACTGAGTCATTTTTGAGAATCATTTCTATATATTGTGTTTTCTTCAACAATTTATTCTTTAATTCCTTAATACTGTCATCATGCCAATTGCGATGTAAATATAATATGTATCTAATTAAAAAGCCATATGGTTAAAAATATACATCTACACAGATAAACAAGCGAGTTGACGTGGAACAACCAGCCGTTCCGCGCCGCTGCGTCAAAGCGCGCGCTTGTTCGTTACGAGCAACAAGCCCAGCGGCGCGGAAGAACTGCGCCCGAATCCTGTTTTTCTATTTGCTTGTAACTCACGTTTATCAATACCTAACAATAAGTTTGAAATTAATTGCTATGTTAAATGTTTTAACCGCCGATGCAAAAGACTATTGAATTTTGCCCTGTATGTGTATTGTGTATGCATGAGGTATTATTGTCAATTTACATGTCGGTCCGACATGTAAATTGACAACACCAATTGACACCGACATTGTTGGTGTCGAAGTAACTGTATTTTTTATTATTTTTCTTTCGTGTTTATTTTTCTTACAAGTTATTATTATCAACATTATTTAAAATGGAGTTATGGGAGCTGGGCGTCGAGGAAATAATTGCAGTCTATTTCGCGAACAAATTAAATTTTTATTTAAATTTAAACACAACTTGTAATAAAATAAAAAAAAATGTTGTGATAGGTAGAGTCACTATCCGCGATGGAGGTGGACTGTTCCCATGGTGGACGGCCACCTGCACGTGGGATGCGCCTCGTCAGCGTTGACCGTTCCGCGAAGACACGATGCAGCGTGAGAACGGTGTAGGGCTGGCGCGATGCATCCTTAACGTGTAGGGCTGTCCCTTACACGAAACTAGGGGAAGTGTTACATATGTGAGGGTACATTAATATTTTAGTGTGATCAAAGTCTTCTTGAATGTATAAATATAGTCACATATACGGTACAGAGTAACGATATTACAATTACAGGTAAGTAAGTACACACTAGTGATTAGAGGTATTATAACTATATTCCCGTTATTAAACTGTTCTTCCTGAAGTCTCCGACCAGAATGTCGCTCTCTGTCAACTCGAGCGCCGCCATGATATCATCCCCACTTGACATCCCCACTGCATCTATGTTTGAATTGTAGTGTCAAATGAGTGACTTATTATTTTAAAGTGCTATTAAAAAAATGAGATATCGTTAATATCCAAGCTTCGTGTTAACGACGATAACATTCGGCCGTCCTGCTCACACGTTCGTCCTCGATCGTGTATGGTCTGATGCAAGAGCTGCAAAAGAAAGCGCATTGTTTAATGCCTAAGTCCACAAGAGTTACACATTTTCTTGTAATACAGACTCGATCGTAAGAGACCCGAGCTGCTTATCAAAAACATGACTTAAAATTTACGCATTTTTCTGAAATACCGACTCGCACGTAAGAGCCCCGAACTTTTAATGCGAACCAAGGCTTAAACTAGGTGATGTTCATATAGGATCACATTAGTTTTGTATTACCCTGGTTTTAAAACTGTCCCAACAGTGTTCACCACGGATTTCTGTTGCAGTCATAGTTCATAAGCACTCTTTACATAAATATTACATGCGCGACAGATGTTGCAGCGAATGCATTAGACCATTGTTAAATAACAAAAACTCGGCTTTAACTAGGTGATGTTCATATAGGATCACTGTAGTCGTGTATCACCGCAGTTTTTAAACATTATATTATACCTTGTTTATGATAACATTCGGCTAGTGCTCAACTCAAGCTTACTCCAACAGTGCGATATTCACTTAATGTCTCAAGGTACGCGATGCCCTTGGCCAACCCTCTCAAATGCATCACCAAGAGACACCCGCGAACATTTCACTGCCCGAGGCACCTGTACTAAACCATTTTAACTCCAGATAAATAAAAATCAAACCATCTGTGGTTCCCTACACCCACAGTAATGACAACATCCAGCTGTCCACTTTACTTATGCCTAGTTTCTGAGTCCAACAGTTACATCTCCAACAGATATTGATTCGATAAAGCTATGCATCAGATAAACGACGTTTATCTTATTAGTGCGTTTCTGAATGCTCAACAACCTGTTTAATAACTATGAAACCGATAGAGAGTTTTATAACTGGCCACTGAATGTCTGTGCCACTCAAAAATACATTCCTACAAAGATAATTTCGTGTTTTTATTTCCAACTTTCGTCTTTTATCAACTGACGGGGCAGTGTCAAAGTAAATTTATTATCGTTGTTAATGTTTTAAACGAATAAACAGTGCGTTATTAAAGAATATACCACGTAATAAGTTGTATGAACTTGACATTTAACGTCATTTGTCACAAAATGAAACATAAAATAAAGTTATGGAAAGGATCAATGGACAGAAACATGGTCAGTTAATCCAAACTGAGTTTAAACAAAGTTTGTCTTACATTGATTGCTCGGAAGCGGATTTTGGAAATTATCAAACGGGTAGTGGTACATAAACTACGTACCGAAAAAAAATACTTCAGAAAACGGCCATTACCGGCCATCTATACTTATTTATGCCTGCAATTGATAAAAGGTTCCATGTTTTTTTACATAACATGTGGCCCCTTATCACTACCTATAACCTCAAAAGGTTTTTTAAAGTTGTTCATGATTCCGCACCAGGCTGTGTCTGTCAAAACCTGTCTTACAATAAACTTTATTACCGAAAAATTCATATTCATTAATTATATATATTTTATTATACTCCTATCCTCTAACATGTATCAGAGACGTTTTTAAACTACATACTCTTCCATACTAGTTCTCGCTTGTATGCCTCTCGTACTTTTATTCTTCATGCCTGATCTTTCTTTCATACTTCTCTTTTATTCTTGATTTTAATTGTTCTATTTCTATCTGTTTACCTATTCTATGCTATTCTATGGTCTATTTTACTCTTCTTTTTTATTCTTATTTCGTTACTTCCTTAAATAAAACACACATTGTTTCTTTATTTACATTTGCTTTTTCTATCTTAATTATTCTACATTTCTTATATACTACTTATTTGCTAATTACCTTTTATTTTCTTCTTATTCCTAATGCTGGCCATATGTATTCCATAATACTTATGCCATACATTTTTATTACTAAATCTTTTGTTGCTTTATTTTACTTTATTTCTGCTTATTACAATGTTTGCTATTTCTATACAGTATCTAATGAATTTGTAGGGAAAAGATGATTAGAACATTAAGGGGAACAGTAATTCAGTAATAATAAAATTAGTTATCATAATCAGTCGGTCAAGTATATGGCATCGCATCGCATAATTTAATAAAATTAGTTATCATAGTCAGTAAGTCTACTATATAGCAAAATAACCATAGCGAGGGCTAGGATAGTCTATTGAAACAGACAGCGATCCGTGCACCGAGACGCATCCAAACCAAATGCGTACTGATCAAGTGCTTCAACCCTTTTTATAGGAAGAGCAGGTAAAGTAATCAGGTAGATGGGTCATAAGGCGATAAAGAATGTCGTCCGGTGCAGGTTCCGCCAGCATCTGGTATTACGTCATCCGCTTTCAACGCCTAGACCTGCCCCCGACAAATTTTTCCCTGTGTTTGTGTGCGATTATTGTGTGAATTGTATTTATAGGCAGGTGGCCTTTATCAGTCATCGTGGCTTTTCTTTAGTGGGCGAGGATGTTACGGACGAGGAGAAATTACGACTCTTCTTAATCACACTCACTTTAATAATTGTCTGTAGTGACTAACAGTGAAAATTACATAAGTACGACTTGTATTAACTTAGACGAACGCTCCGCTGAGTACGTGTAGGCGGCTGCTCGTCCAACAAAGCAATGACCGCGACTCGTGAGTGTCTTCTTCCAGGGGCCATTTGTTGGCCCTGAAGGTATCCTTCCTAAGGCTTCGCCTTCTAAGGAAGCGTGCTACCGCTGCCTGTAAATACAGGCAGGTCCTTGGGGTGGTAGCCAGAGGGGTTTTTTTTTTTTTTTTTTTTTTTTTTTTTTAATAATAGATATGTAAATCATTGTAAAAAAAAAATAAACTGTATATAGTTTATTTTTTTTTTTTTTTTTTTTCCCCTCTGGCATACCTGTGGTTATGGTTCTTGTGTTGAGCCGTGGTTCTATGGGCGATGCCCATAGTGGTGTCAATCCGAGAGGTCAGTGTAGTGTAGTCAGTCCAGTGGGGGCGGCACTCTTGAGTGCCGCGGTCTTCTTTTGCTTCCTATGAAGCCCCGACGTCCGCCGGCGGATCCCGCGCCAGGAGATCGCGCGGGAACGCCCTGCGGTCCGGTGGACGAGCGTGGAGCGGCGCCAGATCCCGCAGATGCGGGAATCGCGCCGCGTCGACACGCTCGAACATCTTCGTGGCGAGGCGGCCAATGAAGTCGTCCAGGCTCTCGACTCGTAAGTCCCTCTGGATGACTGTGTTCCTGACGTACCACGGCGCGCCGGCTACCTGCCGCAGCGCCCGTGATTGAATGATCCGCAGGCGTTTGCGCTGCGGTTCGCTCACGAGCGCGTACCAGGCCGGCGCCGCGTACGTCAGGCGGGGTCTTATGTACTGTTTGTAGATGCACAGTTTTATACCCAGAGGGAGGCTCGAGGAGAGCACTGGCCGAAGGGAGAAGCTGGCCGCTCTCGCGTTGGCGATGACGGCGTCCACATGGGGCTTAATAGTCAGCTTCCAATCCAGGGTCACGCCCAGGTACTTCGCCCGGGCGGACCACTGGATGTCCAGTCCGTTGAGCTTCAGAGTGGGGTCGTTTGGCGAAAAGCCACCAATCCTGACCGCTTGGGTCTTCCCCACATTCACCGACAGTCTCCACTTCGAGAGCCAATCGGGGAGGGCATCTAAAGCACGTTGCATCTTCGACGCGGCGTGTTTAGAGTTCAGTGATGTCGTCACATACGCCGCGTCGTCCGCGTAGAGGGCGAGTAGAGCCCCCCCTTCCGCCGGAATGTCGTCGGTGTATGTGGAGTAGCAGGCAGGTGAGAGGCAGCTTCCCTGCGGGACTCCAGCTGCCACGGGGTGCTCGTTGGATGGCGTCCCGTTGACCACCACTCTGAAGCTCCTATTGTCCAAGAAGCTGGAGATCACCTTGACGATACGCCTGGGCGCCGACGACTGCGAGATCTTGTAGAGCAGGCCGTCGTGCCAAACACGGTCGAACGCCTTTTCCATGTCAAGGAATACTGCACACGCTCTCTCCTTCTTATTCAGGGCAGCGGTGATGTGGTGCAGTACCCTTGACAACTGAAGAGTCGTTGAATGTTCCGGCCGAAATCCGAATTGCTCTGGTCGGGGTGTTAGATGGGGTGTCATGTGCTGCAGCAGGAGCTTCTCGAACACTTTCGACACACATGATAGTAGCGTTATGGGCCTATAGCTCTCAGGCTTCAGGGTATTCTTCCCCGGCTTGGGCAACATAATAATGTGCCCAATTTTCCATATGTGCGGGAATGTCCCCGTGCGCAGGATGCCGTTAAAAAGGCGCGTGACGGCCACCACCGTCTTCCTTGGAAGTTGGCGGAGCACCGTGTTGGTGATGCCATCTGCGCCGGGAGCCTTTCTGGCTTGAGTCCTTTCGATCGCACGCTGGACCATGCTCGGGGAGAAGACGACGGGATCTTCGTCTGGAGCTATAGGCTGTGCGAGGTAATCTTTGATGCGTTGCTCGACTGCTGCAATATGCTCCGCCGCTTGCGACGGGTTCGGCCGGAACTGGCGTTCTAGGTGTTCGGTGAAGATCTCTGCGCGATCTTCCGCCCGGTATCGGGGCGTACCGTCCGCATGCAACAAGGGGCGGACCGGGGCCGGGGAGCGCGACAACTGGCGGCAGAGTCTATGAAGAGAGGGCCAATCGTCATAGGCCTCCCCTAACCGGGTCTCCCATTTCTCGGTGGCATGCGCTTCCAACTCGACCTTGAGCTTTTCTGTAGCTCGGTTGAGGAGAGTCTTCTGCGTCGGGCATCTCGTCTTCTGCCAGCTCTTCTGGAGGCGCCTTTTATGGGCTAAGAGATGGCGGATGTGGGGCGGCAGTGGGGGCAGTCGCCCCTGCGCTGGTAGCTCGGTTGTTGAAGCATCCAAGGCGCCCCGAATGCTGGCGGTGAGGTCGACCGCGATTTGGTCGACATCTCCTCCCGTGCAGATGGGTCGAGTTGGTGTGGTGATCTCCAGTTGCTCCTTGAAGAGTGTCCAATCCGTTTTACGACGTGGCTTCGGTGGTGAGACTCTAAGTGGTGTCTTCGCCAGGACCAGCAGGACGGGAACATGGTCGGACCCCATGCCGTCTAGCAGCGACTCAGGTGCGAGCTGTACCCCTATTCCTCGGAGTACAGCTATGTCGATGACGTCCGGCGCGTCTTTCTGACGATCGGGGTAATGAGTGGGGCACTCAGGGCCCCTCACCTCATACCCGTGGCGCTCGGCGTCATCGAAGAGGCGTCGTCCGTTGTTGGGGCATGCTGATCGGCTGTTCCACCCCGGATGTTTCGCGTTCCAATCGCCGGCGGCTACGGTTGAGTGCGGCGCGTCCAGCAGTGTGTGGACGTCGGCCAGCTCTAACCTGCCGCCTGGCGGCCGGTATACACTGATGATCCGGAGCGGGGTGTCGCCGAAGCAGACCCCGATCCCGAGGGCCTGCATGCTGGTAAGCTGCTGAGCAGGAAGGGGCTGATGTATTATCCTCCTTCGGACGAGCACCGTGAGCCCTCTATAGGCGCTGCCTGAGTCGTTAATCTCGTCCTGGCGGTATACGTTGTATCCTGGAATCTTAAAGAGGTCCGACGAGGACAGGAGAGTCTCGGAGACCAAAGCCACGTCGATGGCCTGTTCCCGCAGGAGGAGTCGGAAGAGCGCGGCCTTCTTCTTTAGGCCGCGGGCGTTCCAAAATAGGATCCGCAGGGGCTTGCTATCCATAGTGAGCGGACATACTCGCTATTCCGCTACGGATAGCTGGCCCCGTGTCGTGGCCCTCACCCATGGCTGTAATCACCTGCTGAAGCATCTTAGTGAGGTCCTGCAGCACCCTCAGCTGTTTGCTGCAGGCCTCTTCGCTAGCCCCCTGGCTCCGCTCTGATCTGGGAGCGGGAGCGGGGGTAGGAGCGGGCGTCCTTCTTCTGGGCTGCCTCCTGGCAGCGGGTGCAGGTGCGGGTGGGGCGGCCGAGGGGGCGGCCTTTGCCTTCTTCCCCCTCCTCCTCCGACTCTTTACTTGAGCCCCGCGAATCGTTGGCCCGTTGGCCGGCGCCATGAGGGAGCCCTCGTGCTGCTCCTCCACGGTCCTCGGCTGAACGGGAGCCACCGATGGTTGCGTCCTTCTCATCTCTGCCGGCTTGGCAGAGAGGGCAACCGTGCCAGCGCGCTTGTTGCGCGCTTCCCGCCGAAACACCGGACAGGATGTGTGGTTGGCGGGATGCGGCCCGCCACAGTTCGCGCAGGTCGCCGGTTCTTCGCGCGGCCTGGGGCACTCATGGGCCGCGTGCTGCTCGCCGCAACGCACGCAAGCCAAGTGCCGATGACAGTTATGGGAACTGTGGCGAAACTGCTGGCACCGGTGGCACTGGGGCGGTCCCTTCTTCCCGCGCCAGGTCTCCACCTTGATGCCGGGCATGCACAGCAGCTCTCTGACTGCGTAGATGCCCGGCAGGAGGTCCTCTGTCCTCTTAAGTATGGCGAGGAAGATGCAACCGGGCCGTCCTCCACGGGCCCGGATGGCGCGCACGTATTCTGGGACGTACCCCAGTTCGCGGAGCTCGTCCTGGATCTCCTGCGGGTCTGTGTCGGCTGGCAGCCCCCTGATGGCTACCCTCACGCTCTGCTCCGCAGGCAGGGAGTAGGTGAACCAGCTGATTCTCTCCCTTGCTTCCAGGTCGGTGAGGTAGGACTGCAGGAGCCGGTACTCACCTATCTCCTTCGGGGAGAATCGTACTCCCTGCCCGAAGGGGCGCGCATTTGGTGCTCGACCCAACTTCTCCTTCAGCACCTTGAAATGATGGTGCCAGTTGGGGAGCTTCTCCACGATGAGCGGAGGGAAGCGTGTCCTTGGCGGCGGCTCTTGCTGGCCGGCGGAGGGGGCTGCAGTAGACGGCGATCCTGCTGCTGCTCCCTGGGCTGCGCTGGTGCTCGGTCGCGGCGACGGAGGGCGCGGCTGCGGCGGCGCGGCTCTTGGCGCGCTTGTGGTCGTAGTCGCTAACGCGGTCGCGGCGGGCTGGGCGGCGGGCTGGGCGGCGGGATGGGCGGCGGGCTGCGTAGCGCCCGACGCTCTCTGTGGGTCGGTACGCTTTGCAGGAGCCGCGGGCCTTTGAGTGGCCTGCGGGATGTTGGAAGTGCGTCGGGCGTCAGGGGCGCGCGGCGCTGCTGGGGTCTCCCTGGCTACTGGTGGCGGGCGTGGAGCACCCGCGGTCACCGCAGCGAAGGAGCTGGGGGCCGGCGTGGGCGTGTCGCTGGGCGTGGGACTCGGTATCGGGTCCGGGCGAGGGCCTGGGTCGGAGAAAATCCGAAGTACCCGGCCTCTCAGCCGCGGGTCCCGGATGGTGGGGCGCTTTACGTCCCTGGAGGCGGCTGTGGTGTCCTCTTCAGGGCTTCTCTGGCGCCTCTTCTGGGCCCGGTCGGCTCGGTAGCTGTCCCAGAAATCTTGGACAGCAGCTACCTCCGGACCGGGGGCCTTCTTCGCGCGGGTAGCGGCAACAATGAAGTCAAGGAGGGTATCCTTGACTTCATCGGGAGTGATGTCCTCCCGGAGGAGCTGCGACCTAACCAGCTCGTCATACTTCAGCCTGGTGCCGGGAGAAAACTCCGACAGCCAGACCGGGGTATGTGGCGGTGGGCGCTCAACTCCGGGTGGCGATGGTGTTATGGCCGCTCGCACCGGGCTTACCGGCGAGATGCGGGGCGGCGGGAACGCCGGGCGCGACGGACGCGCGACGGCTGCCTGTACAGGCGAGGGCGTCGGCGTCGGCGTCGTCGACCCTTGGCGGCTGGTTCCAGGCCCGCGGGGCCCGACTGGGCGCGGCGGGGCGGGAGTCACGGGGCGCGAGGGTCCCGGCAGCCGCGACGCGGATGGGGGAGTGCGCTGCACACCAGTGAGCGACTCCGCCGATCCGTGCGTGGGCGGCGCTGGGACCCCCGACGTCGGGGTGGTATCGCCACTGCTTCTGGCGCGGCTGGCGGCGGGCGCGGTCTCGCTCCTGCGCATGCCGGAGCGACCGTGGGCGCGCGATGAGTCGCGCTGCGGCAGGGGTGGCGCGGCTGGGCCGCGGGCTTCATCTTCTGTGGGCATCTCGCCCTCGCTGTGCGAGCGCCGCAACCCTGTAAGGGGTGCGGCGCGGGTGCGGTTTCAGCGGTGATCCCCTCAGAAGTCCTTAATCCTCCGGCCTTTCTCTCCCTGATATCAAAAGATATGGGGGTAGAGAGAAGAAAGTTTGCGATGCACACGGACGAGCGTAGATGGCGCGCGATGCAGCAATCCCAGCAATCCGCGACTCACTCAGTCGATTCACTTTTATGCTTTCCGATCATCCGACCTAAGCCCCACCTATACCACTCAGCGTTGCGTAAAGAGAAGGCAGGTGCTGCCACCTGCGTAAAGAGAAGGCAGTTGCTGCCACCCCTTGACCATGTTAATACATTACAAACAATAAAACCAGATGGCACTAATCATAAACTAAGGATTGCTTTAAAATCAGGTGCGTGGCAGGTACGGCCAACTGTTGAACACCTGTCAGCTGCGTCAGGCCACCTGCCAGCTGCCGTCATATTTATGTCCACCTGTGTGTTTATTTCCTGCTCGATGTTGTATCTGTGGAATGCAAAACCAGGGCACTCCGTTAGTATGTGTGTTTGCCGTGTGGCTCCGGCGGCGAACAGACCACCCCATTTCTACCCGTGGGTGTCGTAGAAGCCGACTAAGGGTCTAAACCAGGATAGATGGGCAGCAGCGTCTACCTGGACATTTACCATTTTACTGCGACGGTCCCACTGGTCGCTGGGTCTGACACCGCCTGGCGTAATTCCTAAAGGTGTTCCCGCTTGGTGGTAAGATCTCTTCGTGGGATCTGCCTGGCTAGCTACCACTCTCAGGCCGGAGTCTACCGCTAATAACGACTCGTCGTGTTTCGGTAGTGCGCCTGGGAGCCAGTTCATCCCTTCATCCCCCCTTCCCATCCTCTCGTGGTGCCTCCGACGGCGTATCCATCGGGTCCGGCGAGTCTGTTTAAACATTGTTGCACTCGGGGGCGTGGTGCGTTGGCGTGGGGGCCAGGGAGACCCGGTGAAACGGTTTTTCACTGGCCGCCCGCCGGTTAGTTGGGGACCCGGACCCGGGCAACACCGTTAACCTCTGGCCCGGGAGGCTGTCCCGCCAACCGGGGAAAAATCCCGTTGCATGATTGCCCTGCCGGAGTAAGAGACCGGAGTGGAGCCGTTTAGTCGTGCACGGGGGGGACCGGGGGCCCTTCCGTCCCCCACGCCAGCATCCCACATTATCACTGTGAGCACGATGTTACAGGACCCGCACCTTATCCCGTGTGGCGTCGATGGAGCTTCGCGAATCCTTCACTATCCCCCCTCTTTTAAAACACCAACATGACAAGGCAGCCAAAAAAGAATATAGTTTGTACAGCGGCGACCCCCTCCACACTTACTGTGGACATGTGCAACATCAGGGGGATCCATTCAAATCTGAATGCAGTCCATCACCACCTCGAGACGGCAAAGCCGGCTTTTCTCTTTTTGACGGAGACGCAGATATCTCCTCCGGACGATACATCGTACTTGGATTACCCCGGCTACAAATTAGAACATGCCTTTAGGCGTCGAGCCGGGGTATGTGTGTACGTTCGGGGTGATATCTGCTGCCGCCGTCTCAGCTGCCTTGAAGACAAGGACCTATCTTTGTTGTGGGTACGCGTAGATCTTGGGGGGCAGACCCGCGTCTACGCGTGCCTATATAGGTCCTATAGCGGAGATGTTGAGACAACTCGATTATTCGAGCACGTCCAGCGGACAACAGACAGAATGTTTTTCTTCGTGGGTAGGTGTGAAAAAGTAAACAGCTGTTTTTGATCTCTTTAGTATAAAATATATTTAAAATTATTTTGAACCTAGTTAACCACAGTTTTACTTTTAAAATTAATAGTTAACATTTCTTAAATTGTGTTACCTATTGATTATGTGCTTTTAAACTGCCTTAAGTACTTACATTGCACCACCCATCAGCATAACCTAAATTTCAAGTCACAAACATTCCGTGTTTCAAGTCACAAACACAACAAACACTGTGTTCACTGAGTCACAAACTGAATCTCACTGCACTGTACACAAGATGGCACTTTTACCTGATGTGGAGAAGACCCAAAAGGAGTTGGAATCATGCTGGATGCAAAGGATGGCCGAGTTTGAGAGCCGATTAAATGCTGCTACAAGTCCAAATAACCCAACTTTGCTTCAGCCTCATGAAGAGTTTAGAGCTTTTAAGGACTTGGTAACTAAAATGCTCCATCTTCTTGGGCAACAGATCCGTGAGAATGCTAAGGCCATTGACACAATGGATATGCGAAGCCGGAAAAAAGTCCTGTTGATGAATGGTGTCTTAGAAGATCCTGATACTTACACTGAGCAGAAGGTTTTGAATCTCCTTCATAATACCCTGGGTCTCACACATATTAGCAGTTCTTCTTTAAAACGTTGTCACCGCCTGGGGGTTAAGGGTAAAGAGAATACTCGTTCTATTCTTATCCACTTCAGTGATCACCGGTGTAAATCCGAAGTGTGGAAACAGAAGTCCAAATTTAAAGGAACCCCTGTGACGTTGGCCGAGTTCCTCACCAGGTCCCGTCAAATAGTGCACAAGAGAGCCCGGAATCACTTCGGTATGCGCAATGTGTGGACCCTTGATGGCACAATTTACATAAAACTCCCAGGGGGCCGCGCTAAAATCTTCACTGAAGAAGAACTCGAGTGGCTGGGAGAAAAATACCCTGAGCAGCCGACGGGGTCCTCGGGAACACTTGGTGACAGTGCTGAGTGTAGTGGCATTGGTGTTGGGGCCAATGCAAATCGCCAAGTAGAAGTACGTCGAAAACAGGCTCCCTCGGCGGCGCAGGTCGAGGACAATAAGCGCATCAGGCGTGCGGCACCAAGGAAATAGCAAGTTTTTCTTTTTATTTTACTTTATTTGTGTTGTTCAATCAGCTTTTCTTTTCTTCACTTTACTTCCTTGATTTGTTTTGTGTGTTGATTAATTGCTATTGGTGATTTGTACTTTCTTGTGTTATTTTATTTCTGGTCAATGTTTATTTTGATGTGATTTTGTAAGTTGTCAATGTCAAATTGTTGCTTGTCTAGTTTGTGACGTTTAGTGTGACGTTTTAATGTTTGGGTGCGTTCAGATTCCTACAATTTTACTTATTTATTAAACTTCCAGTTAGTCGTTATTGATTACATAAATACATTATTTTATTTTATTTGCATGTAACTAAATAGGAATTTTAAACGACATTATAAAAACAATGTGATTTTTAATTATATGTGATTTAAATACAATTTTACTGATTGTTGGTATGTTGGTATTGACCGCACCCGTTTAAATCGTTTACAATTTACTTATTTATCAATCAACTGTTTGATTATTTTAATCATGTTTGTTAATCGCTTTCACCTTTTCTTTTCTTCTTTTTTTTTTGTTTATTTTTTTGTATTGTTAGTTTTAACTGTTTATGTGTGTTTATGCAGAGTTCTGAGTTAAGTATAGACTTTTTTAACCTTTTAATTATTTTGCTGATTCTGTTCTTGTTTTGCTTATAAGTAGTTTGTTTTTTTGGCAGATTTGTTTATGTATACGTGCTTGGATAATTATTATTGTAACAGTCAGCTGATGGGTTGGTGCTTAAATGTGTTAGTACATATATATATCTTTCTTATATATCTTTTTACAGGAAACCATTATTATTTTGTTTTACTTTTAATATAGTTATATTTTTATATATATTTATATATTTTATATAAATGTCTGACGACTCTATATGCTCATATTACTCCGTAAATGACTCCGATGTTTCTAATGCCTCCTGTGACGAGTCTCTTGACTCCGATCTGTTGAAGAACCAACTGGTATCCGTTTTTAGTAACTTTGGAAATTGTCTGAATGTGTGTCACATCAATGCTCAAAGCTTACCGTGTCACTATTCGGAACTTGCGGCGTCTTAAACAGAGCGAAGCAGTACTTCACTGCGGGGCAACTCCTTTTGTTGTATAAGGCACAAGTGAGACACCACATGGAGTACTGCTCCCATTTCTGGGCAGGGGCGCCCCAATACCAACTTACGAGTAACCCACTTGACTCCGTGCAGAAACGCGCGATCCGAATCGTCAACGACCCCAGGACCTCCGATCGGTTAGAACCTTTAAGCTTGCGGAGGGACATAGGTTCCCTCTGCGTGTTCTACCGGCTTTACAATGGTGAGTGTTCCGAGGAACTATTTGACCTGGTGCCTACGTCACCATTCCTCCATCGCACCACTCGCCGAAGGATGAAGTTCCATCCACACCAACTGGACTCGTGGCGGTCCTCCACGGTTCGGTTTGCACGGACGTTCTTGCCACGGACGTGCAAGATGTGGAATGAACTTCCTTCTGAGGTATTCCAGGAGCGCTATGACATGGGGTTCTTCAAAAAAGGTGTAAAAAGAGCTCTCCTCCAAAGCCGGCGATGCATTGGCGACTCCTCTGGTGTTGCAAATGTCCATAGGCGACGGTGACTACTTTCCATCAGGTAGCCCGCCTGCCTCATCGTTTAGGTATAATTATAAAAAAAAAGACTGTTTCCTCCCCGGTGCCGCAGGGGCACGACGGGTCCTCCCTACACTTGAATCGCGCAAAGTATTGAGAGAAGCCGCCATGCTCCGTCATCACCTGTGTCATCACACTACACAGCTCCATCCCCCTTACGATCCTGTACGCGTCCGTTATGTTTGGCAGGAAGAGCTTGGTCACGGAGGCCGTCTCACCGTCCCTGTATCACCTGTCCCATTCGGCAAGCGACCCCAATCGGATCAGTCGTTACTTTCTAAGCTTTGTTGGTCCACCAGGCTCATGAACCCCAGGGTTATATGGCTTTCGCAACGGAAGGAACGCAACCGGAGTCCACTTGGCGCTTTGCCCCGTCGGGCTCCGCCCAGGTGAGCTTGAAACTCACCACACCATCTGGTGTTCACGACGGTATGCGAGCACACATACCGCCGTCCATCCCGGGGTTGCTGGCCGGGCGGTTCGAGCTCCCACTCTTGCCGTCCGCAATCCCTTCATACGCCTTATTCGCCCCACATAAGGTTTCTGAATCAGCACGACCGCTACGCCTCTGTTTGCACACTCCAACATAAACTCGTTGGTGGCCAAGCCCATCCTCTGTAGGTTGGACTGGGCCACCAGCAAGAATTTCGAGTGTGGCTCGGCAATGGGGGGGGCATCGAGCTGTGTTTGTTGGCATGCCACCCTCAGCAGTATGCTATAGAGGCACGAGCCAAGGCGTCCCACTTTCTTCGGATTTGGCATTCGTTACTAAAGGCATTGTGGTTCTTATTTGCAACTTTTGCCTTAGTACAGTTACAGCACGAGGGTTCTACGCCAGCCAGTAGGTCGTTGCATTCTGCTCTGAGGTGAGGTCCTCCACAATGGGAGCATCTCTCCACTGGGTCTTTGCAGAATCTCCTGCTGTTGCCGTACCCTAGGCATTGCGAGCACTGGACGAGTGGCGACTGGTCCTCCACTCTTATTTTCTGGAGGTCTATGTATACTTCTCCAGAGTCCCACGCTCGTTTCCAGATTTTGGGGGACACTCTTATGACTACGTGGCTGGTGTGCGGGTTTCTTGTCTTCTTTCGAAAACGTAGTTCCATGCGCACCTCATCCTCGTCGAGGTCTTTAAATAGGTGTCCGTTTTGCTTTTTCAGGGCGTTTTTTAGATCTTCATCGCTATTATAGTTAAGTACGTCCCTGAGTAGCAGTAGCGGATCCCTGTTTTTAATTTCAGTTATCTTGAGTTGTCCCCCTGCGTCTTTTATTCTTTTCGCTACTTTCTGGCGCTCCTCCTCCGTGCTGCAGCTTACTATTACTTTTCCATCTTTTGCCTTCTTCACTCTGTCTACTCTAATGCCCTTCTCTTTAGCGTTTATGCTAGCTCGGACTTTGCTGAGAACTTCTTCATTAGAGTCCGTTTCTATTTCCAAAGAAATTATCACAGAATGCAGAGTTATCGTCTGCTCCGTTGGTACGCTCTTTACTTGGCCCGCCAATGCAGTTGAGCACTGGAGCGCCCAATATTTATACGAATTAATTCGGTCGTCCTGATTGGCCCGCCAATCAGAGCGCTCTAATTTACACTTGTTGTCTTGCTCTCCCTATGTCTATCTCGCTCAGTCAGTCAGCGGGACGTCATACCCTCCAGGTCTCTCATATGCTAAGGCAATGTTAACATAAGGGCGGTGGGCATGGAATTTCGGGTCTCGAGGATACCCTCTTTGCCCGGGCAGATTCTCAGGTGGTAAATAATCAGCCGATGTTGATAATCTCCACAGTGCAATAGCTAAGATAAACGATAATTTGAGTGCTCTCCGGAGTTGGTCAATGCGCTATGGGGTACCAGTCAACCCTGCCAAATGTCAAGCTATCGTCATTGGAAGCTCTAGACTGCTGGCTAGGATCGACCGGAATTCTTTACCTGCAGTCATTTATGACGGCACGCAAATTCCAATTTCGGAGTCGGTGAGGAATCTTGGCCTGTATATTGACAGCTCCTTGAGTTGGAGTACGCAGGTTACAGAAGTGTCTCGTAAGGTCAATGCTACCTTGCGATCTTTATATCGCCTAAAGCACTTCCTTCCCATTAAGACCAAACTAATGTTAGTGAATACCCTAATTTTGCCTATCATCGATTATGCAGATGTGTGCTACTCAGATCTGACCGAAGCTCTTCTCAATAAACTAGAACGCCTTCTCAACAATTCTATCAGGTTCATATTTGGCCTTCGTAAATATGATCACATCTCTCAGTTTCGCAGCCAACTCAAGTGGCTTTCTATTCGTCAGAGGCGTAATTCTAGAATTCTCTCTATGCTTTACTCTATCTTGAATGATACAAATATTCCTCCTTATCTGAAGGATCACTTCCAATATAGGTTTTTAACGCATGATAAAATGCTTCGGTCGTCCAATAATTTAAGAGCCGATATTCCACTGCATTCTAGCGGTTTTTTTCATTTCTCATTTTCTGTTCAGGCGGTACTACTTTGGAACGCCTTGCCCGTGCATATCCGCAAAGCCCCCAGTAAAACTGTGTTCAAAAAGCTTGTCCGAGAACATTATCTGAACTCCTCATCTAATTCTTAAACGACTTTTGTTACTACCTGTGTTTATTTAGTTATTTATATTTATATATATGATAAATAGTATGTATTAGTTTATTTATGTGTATCTGTATATAGGTATATTATAATATATATTTATTTTATTGTTAAAATATGTATATTTATTTATTTTTAATACATATCTGCTGATACATATCTGCTGATTCTAATACATATCTGCTGATTCTATTATTGTCTATCGCTCTTTGTTACTTTCGCATAACACCTGCTGCAAATTCTCCTCATCCACCCAGGGTTGACTGGTAGAAAATGCCATCAGGCATTATGTTTGCCCTTTTGTGCATTTCTTTTTAGAGGTGATGCAATAAAATTTTTAAATAAATAAATAAATAAATAAATAAATACCCCCCGGATTCTTGATATTTATTCATAATAATATAATGTTATTTAAAACATAATAAAATAATGAACAAATATTAAAAATATCTATCATCCCCCTGTTGAGGGGGTGATTCGGTACTTATGCGTCGTTACCGAGCGGACGGTCGGCCTCCTGATGGTCGGAGGTCGCCAGTCCAGGGAGTTCCCGCGGGAGCGGGCGCCCCCAAGGTGGTCGATCGTGTAGGGGCGCGAACCCCTTTAAATGGGAGTATGGTCCGGCCTCCGCCCGCTCATACATTGAGCGTGCGAGGCGGACTACAAACTCCTCGACCGTCTCGATCTTAAGGTCGCGCCTCACCACGTCGTTCCTGACGTAGCGCCCCGCCCCCACGATTGCTCGCAAGGCCAGGTTCTGCTGCGCCTGGAGACGCTGTCGGTTCGACCTGGAAACCAACGCGTACCATGCCGGTGCCGCGTAGGTAAGTCGTGAACAAACATAGGTCTTGTAGATCCCTAGTTTCGTCCTTAACGGTAACCTGGATGTAAGCACCGGTCGGAGCATCGCTCGGGCCGCTCGGGCCTGGCGGATCGATTGCTCCACCTGCGGGATCATATGCAACGAGCGATCGATGTTACATCCTAGGTATTTAACTAAAGGCTGCCAAGCTATCTCCGTGTCACGGAGCCTAAGCGGAGCCGGCATGATACGCTTGCGGCTGAAAAGTATTGCGACTGTCTTTCCGACATTGACAGCCATGCGCCACTTATCCAGCCACATAGGTAACAAGTCTAGCAGACGTTGCATCTTCCGTGCAGCAATGTCCGCCCGACGGGACGACGCCAAGTACGCACTGTCATCTGCGAACAACGCGAGCATAACGTCTCGCTCCCAGTCTTCCAGGTGACCGTGGAGAGTGGGAGCGTCGTTGGTGTAGAGTGCGTAGAGCCACGGAGAGAGGCAGCTGCCCTGCGGCACCCCCGCAAGGATGGGCCTAGGGTCTGAGGCGACGCCCTCAACCGAAATAAAGAACTGCCGCTCACTTAAAAACGATGCTATCAACCGTATCAGCGTCGCCGGGGCAGGTGTCTATCTCGCAAGCAAGCAAAATGGTCGTCCTATGCCGCGGCGTGACTTCGCCGCATGGCGCAGGGAATACGGGCCTCGAGGGATCCCTCCTTACCCGGGCAATCTCCTCAGTGGATTCACTGCCCACCGGTGTTGTGAGCTGCCGTGAGGCAGCGGTGCAGCGGTCGGTCCTAACGTGACCTGTGCTAGGCTGCGTGTGCAGATTTTTCAGTCCTCTAGGTGGTCGGAGGACACCTGCCCCTCGAGTTCACGAGGGAGCGGACGACCGTCGGGGGGTCGAGCGTGGAGGGGCGCGAAACCTCTCAGATGGGCATGTGGCCCATTGTCGGCGCATGCGTACATACGATGCCCCAACCTGGCCACAAACCTGTCCATGGTCGGAACCTTGAGGTCGCGCTCCAACACGTCGTTCCGGACAAAGCGGCCCGCCCCCGCGATCGTTCGGAGGGCTTGGCTCTGCACAGCACGGAGACGCTTGCGGTTGGAGATTCTGACACCAGGGCATACCATGCTGGTGCCGCGTAAGTTAGGCGTGATCGGACGTACAACTTGTACACCCTTAGTTTAGTACAGATCGGTAGATGAGATGCCAACACTGGTCGGAGCATCGCTCGTGCAGCACGGGCCTGTCGGATCACGTGGTCCACCTGAGGCTTCATGTGCAACGAGCGATCAATGTGACATCCCAAGTACCTAACTGTGGGCTGCCAAGCTACCTCCCGATCACGGAAACGTAGCGGCGGCGGCATAGTACGCCTGCGGCTCAAAAGTGTCGCGACCGTCTTACCGACGTTGACGGCCATGCGCCACTTGTCCAGCCACTCTGGGAGCAGGTCCAGCAAGCGCTGCATCCTGCGTGTCGCTAGCACAGGATCACGAGAGGACGCAAAGTACGCGCTGTCGTCCGCGAACAACGCGAGTTCCACGTCCCGTTCCCATTCCTCGAGGTGACCTTCGAGGGTGGGAATGTCGTTTGTGTAGAGTGCGTAGAGTAGTGGCGAGAGGCAGCTGCCTTGCGGCACGCCCGCTCGTATTGGGCGGGGGTCTGAGGTGACGTTCTCAACCGCTACTATGAACTGCCGCCCATCTAAAAACGACGCTATTAGCCGCACCAGCAAAGCCGGCACGGGCGACTCCAACAGCTTAAAAACGAGACCAGGATGCCATACGCGGTCGAACGCCTTCTCGATATCAAGAAAGACGCCGACCGTGTGTCGTCCGTTGTTGGTCTCGCTTGTAAGATGGTGGATCACCCGTGTCAGCTGAAGCGTTGTCGAGTGACCGGCGCGGAAGCCGAACTGCTCGTCCCTTAAAATAAGTGACGGTCGCAGTCGCTTCAGCGCCAGCCTCTCGAACAGCTTCGCTATGGTGGGTGACAGCGTGATGGGACGGTAGCTGGCCGGGAGACGACGGTCTTTCCCCGGCTTCGGGAGAACTATCACCTTCCCCAACTTCCAGATGTTAGGGAAGTAGCCCGTGCGAAGTATACCGTTGAAGAGCCTAGTCATAGTGACTAAGGCTCCTCTTGGCAGCATTATAAATAAATAAAGCTTTTATTGATTCCTTAATTCTTACAAAACATGTCATCTTAGTCTATTTAGTTTTAATAAAATATTTACAAATAGCGATTTAATATAATTTTAATTCATTTAATTTAATTCATTTAATACCTAATTAATTTCATTTGATTTAATTATGATATATTATTATTTATTTATTTATTTATTAAAAAGTCGCACCAACAAGGTGAACACTGATGCATACAAATTATTTTGATAAAACATTGAAAGATTTTTTAAGTGCCACCTCAATTACAGGTGCGAACAGCTTGAGCAACTACATACTAAACAATATTTTATAGTTATATTCTAAGATGCTATTAGGAAAAAAATGTAAAAAATAACAATATTCAAAAAACTATACATTCCTGATAACATAACTCACAACATGATTACAAATTAAATAACATCAACATTGAGAATACAGGTTAAGATGTGATATTTTTAATTTAAATTAGTTATAGTTTGATTAAATTATATAATTCAATTATTATTATTATATTATTCGGTAAAAAAAATTTAGTTTGATTAAATTATATTATTTAATTATTATTATTATATTATTCGATAAATTAATTATATTATTAAATAATTTAAGACTATACAGCAAGATAAACACACTAACTTTACACAGATTAACTTTAAATTAAGACTATCTAAATTATTTCGGAAATTAACTTTTTAAACATTGTTAGAGAATTTGAAAAGATATCAATAGATATCTATTATTATTAATCTATGTCTATGAATACAATATTTAATATTTTATCTATATAATATTTACTTATAAGAATTCTAATATAGGTAAGTCTTAAGGACCGCCTAAGGCGGTAAAAGCCTCCTCCATTCGTTGCCATTCAACTCTATCCCTAGCGAGTCTGCTCCAAGTTTTTCCTACCATTAATGCTATATCGTCACTCCATCTCTTGTATGGTCTACCTTTCTTACGTTTTTTATTGATTGGATACCAGTTTGTTGTCATTTTTGTCCATCTTTCGTCTTTTACTCTTTGTATATGCCCTGCCCACTTCCACTTTAGCTTACGAATTTCTTTAATTACGTTTCTAGATTGGGTTTGTTCTCTTATTGTACTATTTTTAATTTTGTCTTTTAATTTAAATCCCATGTAGCTTCTTTCTATGGCGCATTGGCAGACTCTAAGTTTATTTAGTGATTTCTTTGTTAGTGGCCATGTTTGACAAGCATACGTTAAGCATGGTAACAAACAGACATCCATTACCTTGGTTTTTATTTTAGTTGGCAGTTTATTCTTAAAGATTTCCTTCATTGCCAAGTATTTGCTCCATGTGTTCTTAATCCTACGGTCTATTTCTTTTTGTGTGCAATCTTTAATGGCTATTAGGTGACCTAAATATACATATTCTTGAACCCATTCTAGCGATGTAGAGTTTATTGTCATTTCAATTTTTGTTCTGTTTGTCATCAATTTAGTTTTGCTCTGATTAAGTTCTAGTCCCACAGTTTTACTTTCCTTGTTTAATGTTTCTATCATATACTGTAGTTCTGTTGGGCTTTCTGAGAACAAGACAATGTCATCAGCAAACCTTAAATGTGATAAGTATTGTCCGTGTATTTTTATACCAATTTCTTTCCAGTTTAATGCTCTAAATATTTGTTCTAAAACGGCTATAAACATCTTTGTAGAGAGGGGATCGCCTTGCCTTAAACCTCGCTCTATATTGAAGATTGGTCCGGGTACATCTAATTTTATTCTTGCTTTGCTATTTTTGTATATTTCTTTGATGATATTTATATATGTTTTATTTAATCCTTGCTCTTTTAGTGCTTTCCACATAGAGTCGTGCGAAATAGAGTCAAACGTGTGATCTATTGTTGACCGGTTCTTCATAAATCCTGCCTGCTCTATGGTTTGGTTTTCATCGATTGTTCTCGTTATTCTACTTAATAATGTAGACGAAAATACTTTATAAAGACATGACATGAGGCTAATAGGTCTGTAGTTCGATAATAATGTAGAGTCGCCTTTTTTGTACAGGAGCTTTATCTCAGAGCAAGTCCATTGGTCTGGTATTTCATTTTTCTGCAATATTAAATAAAATAATTTAGTGAGTGGCTTAATTAATTCAGCTTTTCCTGCCTTTATCATCTCATTAGTTATACCATCTGGACCTGGGCTCTTTTCTAATTTTAAGTTGTTTATTGATAGTTCAATTTCATTTTCGTTAAAGTTCGGAACTGGTTCATCAATATGCGATATCACTGAAGTATTTTCACAATCTTGAATGGTCTTCGAATATAATCTATATATACAGGGTGTTTTTTCAAAGGGTACCCAAATTTTTTTACCATATTCTAGACATCAATAATGTTATGTACAAAATGTCAAAACTTTAAAATCCCTTTTAATTATTTAATTACATTAATTCTAAGTTATTCCAAATTCTGCGTACATTATGGACAACCATTGCATAGTACGCGCAGTCATTGATAATGACACTAGCACTAACGCACACAAACTCGTAATTCAAGTATGCCGACGCGCGGTTCTTCATTGAGACTGACACGCACACAAGGCCTTAGGACCATAATTAACAAATACACACTACCCACATTACGACTTTATTGTTTTTAAAACGAATGTGCATGTTTAATTTTATGGGGTATTAAAAAAAATTGGAATCAACTATTTACAACAAATTAACTTACCTAATTACATAATTATAGAACTTTCTTTAAGTCCCTTTGTAAAACACACTGGTATTTACATTGTCTACATATCACTGGTATTTCAAAAACTGTTCAAAGTGGAGTCCATTTCTCTCAATACAAAGCTGAGCACGCTTTCTAAAATTGTTTTTTAACATTATTTGTGTCTGAACACTTTTCACTTCACTAAAAGCTGTAATTATTTTATTGCGTAGGTCCTCATAACTCTGCACTTCCTTAACGTAAATAAGTCTTTAATTGCTCCCCATAAATAAAAGTCTAACGGAGCTAACGGAGTCTAACGGAGCTGCTAAAATCGTCCTCGTATTAGGTACTCTTAAGTTATTTCCATGCATTTGTTTGTAAACGCGGTAAAGAGTTACTTTCATAAAGTCTTTGCGCACCATGTAAACTTTCACCATTTAAAATGTAGCACCGTACCATCTCATAATACTCGCGGTTCGTATAACTTATTTGATTTTGTGCCGCCATTTTCACTCATAAAAAATAGCAAACGCATTCGAAAATCGGTCACGGTCGACTGGCCGGCGGGCGGCGGTTGCGCATCACAGGTGTCTGCGAGGGCGAGGGGGGAAAGGGGTTGTGCGAAACTAGGCGATCGCTAGCCGAATATTACCGATATCTCCCTGCATAGTTTTTATGTTTGTGTGCGAGCGCTCAGAGTAGTGTGTGATAATAAATAGCAGAACTTATGAATGAAAGTTTTCGTTGTTGAAATCATGTCCATGAGTTCTGTATTTAGGGGATAAAATGGTTCAATATTTCTTAATATTTTTTTAATTTTTTTATTTAAAAAATCGGTTATATTACCGCTTCTGAACCATCTGTGTCAATTTGGGTACCCTTTGAAAAAACACCCTGTATAAAAGCGAAAAGATACTCACGTTCAAAACGTATTAATCAAGGTTTTGCCGAAACTACTGAAGCTATAATCATGAAATTTGGACTGTAGTTTCATTTTATAATGTAGATGCGCACTAAGAATGGATTTTTTGATATTCCACCGTTAAGGGTGTTAAATAGGGGTTGTAAGTTTGTATGAAAGTCCGTCAGTTTTAAAGCAAACTAGATGAAAATTGGTATTTAGCTTTCTAATTTAAAGTAATAAAAATATAATCTTAGGATTTTTCCAAAATCAACCCTAAAGGTGGTTTAATAGGGGTGGACAGCTTATTTTAAATTTTGCCATTTTGGAAGCCAGCACTATGAAATTTAGCCATTGCTTTACTGGTTATATATAATAGAACTTTAGTTCTACCGTTTTTGGAAAAGCAACCCCTATGTGGGTTAAATAAGGGATATAAGTTCGTATGGAATTCCCCCAGTTTTAATGTAAACTCTATGAAAATCGGTATTTGGGTTTTCGATTAAAAATAATTAAATACCTATTTCACCATTTTTGGAAAATCAACCCTTAAGTTGGTAAAATAAGGATTGACAGCTTATTTTAAAATTTGCCAATTTGAAAGCCAGCACTATGAAAGTTAGCCATTGCTCTACTGGTTAGATATAGTGGAACTTTAATTCTACTGTTTATGGAAAATCAACCCTTATGTGGTTGAAATAAGGGTTGTAAGTTTGTATGAAAATCCTCCAGTTTTGATCTAATCTCTTTGAAAATCTGTATTTAGCTTTTTGGTAGAAAATAATTAAACACGTATTTCATTGTTTTTGGAAAATCAACCCTTAAGTTGGTAAAATAGGGGTTGACAGCTTATTTTAAAATTTGCCAATTTGAAAGCCAGCACTACGAAAGTAAGTCATTGCCTTACTGATTAGATATAGTGGAACTTTAATTCTACTGTTTCTGGAAAATCAACCCTAATATGGGTTAAATAAGGGTTGTAAGTTTGTATGGAATTCCCCCAGTTTTGATGTAAACTCTATGAAAATCGGTATTTTGGTTTTCGATTAAAAATAATTAAATACATATTTCACCATTTTTGGAAAATCAACCCTTAAGTTGGTAAAATAAGGGTTGACAGCTTATTTTAAAATTTGCCAATTTGAAAGCCAGCACTATGAAAGTTAGCCATTGCTCTACTGGTTAGATATAGTGGAACTTTAATTCTATTGTTTATGGAAAATCAACCCTTATGTGGTTTAAATAAGGGTTGTAAGTTTGTATGAAAATCCCCCAGTTTTGATCTAATCTGTATGAAAATCTGTATTTAGCTTTTTGGTAGAAAATAATTAAACACCTATTTCATTGTTTTTGGAAAATCAACCCTTAAGTTAGTAAAATAGGGGTTGACAGCTTATTTTAAAATTTGCCAATTTGAAAGCCAGCACTACGAAAGTTAGTCATTGCCTTACTGATTAGATATAGTGGAACTTTAATTCTACTGTTTCTGGAAAATCAACCCTAATATGGGTTAAATAAGGGTTGTAAGTTTGTATGAAAGCCCCCCAGTTTTGATGTAAACTCTATGAAAATCGGTATTTGGGTTTTCGATTAAAAATAATTAAATACCTATTTCACCATTTTTGGAAAATCAACCCTTAAGTTGGTAAAATAGGGGCTGACAGCTTATTTAAAAATAGCCAATTTGAAAACCAGCACTATGAAAGTTAGCCATTGCTTTACTGGTTAGATATAGTAGAACGTTTTCTATCGTTTTTGGAAAATCAACCCTTATTTGGGTTAAATAAGGGTTGTAAGTTTGTACGAAAGTCCCCCAGTTTTAATGTAAACTGTACGAAAGTCGGTATTTGGGTTTTCGATAGAAAATAATTAAACACCTATTTCATTGTTTTTGGAAAATCATCCCTTAAGGTCGTTAATTGGGGGTTGGAATTTTATTCGAAACTCCGTTAATTCGGAAGCAAGGTCTATAAAAACTTGCATTTGGCTTTCCTGTTAGAGATAATAGAACTTTTTTAACACCATTTATGGAAAATCTACCCTTAAGAGGGTAAAATAGGGGTTGAAAGTTTGTTGGGAAGAACGCAGATTTTGAAACAAAGTCTATGAAAATTGGTATTCAGTTTTCTGATTGAAAATAATAGAACACCTATTTTACCGTTTTTGGAAAATCATCCCTTAAGTTCAATTAATAGGATATACAACTTTATTTTAAAATCCGTTAATTTGGAAACAAGGATTGTAAAAATAGCATTTAGCTTTCTGGTTCGAAATAATAGAGCTTCTTTAACACTGTTTATGGAAAATCTACCCTTAAGAAGGCAAAATAGGGGTGGAAACTTCGTTTAGTAGTCCGCAGCTTTTTAAGCAAAGTCTATGAAAATTGTTATTTGGCTTTCTGATTGAAAATAATAGGATACCTATTTCACAGTTTTTGGAAAATCAACCCTTAAGGTTGTTTAATAGGGGATGGAATTTTATTTTTAAATCTGTTTATTTGGAAACAAGGTCTGTGAAAATAGGATTTAGCTTTCTGGTACAAAATAATAGATCTTCTTTAACAAAGTTTATGGAAAATCTACCCTTAAGGGTATAAAATAGGGGTAGGAAACTTCGTTTAGAATTTCGCTGGTTTTAGAGCAAAGTCTATGTAATTTAGTTTTCTGCTTTCTGATTGAAAATAATAGAATACCTATTTCACCGTTTTTGAAAAATTAACCCTTAAGGACGTTTAATAAGGGATGGAACATTATTTTAAAAACCGTTAATTTGGAAGCAAGGATGGCAATTGGCTTTCTGGTTGGGAATGATAGAACTTTTTTAACACCATTTATGGAAAATCTACCCACTTAGGGTAATATAGGGGTTGAAAGTTTGTTTAGAAGTAAGCCGATTATGAAACAAAGTCTATGAAAATTGGTATTTTGCTTTCTGGTTGTAAATAAAATATCACTTATTTTTCCATTTTTTGCAAATCAACCCTTAAGGTCGTTAAATAGGAATTGGAACTTTATTGTATAATCCGTTAATTTGGAAGCAACCACTATGAAAAATATCATTAGACTCAATGAAACATCTGGGTCACTGTTTTTTTTTAGATCAACCCTTACGACGGCTATAAAAGGGTGTTTGCATTATGCCTTTTTGCTTACACATCTGTTTCAGCATTTTAGCAACTCAACAATCAACCCCATTAGGGTACTATAAGTAAAGAAAGTTTATTTAAAAACCGTTATTGAAGTTACTTTCTTTGGCGTGTCTGGAAAAAGAACAGAGTGCAGAGAGGTTTAGTGTAGGTCGAAATTTCACGGGCCGTCGTAACATATATTTTTAACATGGGAATGTATTGCGCGTGCCTAAAGGATAAAAACGGAACCCTATTACTAAGACTTCGCTGTCTATCCGTCTGTCCGTGTGTCACAGGGCTCTCTGGAACCGTAATAGATAGACATATGAAATTCTTACAGAGGATGCATAACGGTGGCCGCTATAACAACAAATACTAAAAATAAAAAAAAGTTGAAAACAAAAAGGGGTCCCCATACAACAAACTGCTGTTCGATATTTTTCTAACTAACTTTTGAACCGTTAGAGGAAAATAGTTCAAATTTTTGCATTGTGTGTACTTTGGCTAATGGCTGCTGACATATTAAATACTAGAAATAAAAAAAAAACTAGAAATTTCGGTTGTACGGTCCCCTCCAGGTGCGTGTTTGACTTGCACTTGGCCAATTATTAGTAACGTGCAGACCTGCGGGACACAAGGGTAAATCGCAGGCCACACACCACCCGCGGGTCACGGGTTGCCGACCGCTGGTGTTGAATATTAGCTTTCAGAAATTTGCTGATAAAGTATTTATTGACGCATATGTACATAGGAATGTTTTTGAAATTCTACTAAGGAGGTAAAAGAAGTGTTATATGTGTATACGGGAATCTTTTAGGTTCGAAGTTAGAAACGTGAAATTTCAAATAACGTCTACTCAGACAAATACACGACAATGTGGACGGATGCAAATTTCATATATGATATACTGATTAGGTACATCGCAACTACTTTGGACACACTGCGTGCCGAAATTTTGTCCTCCCGGGGGGTATGGTGGTGGTTATTCGTGGATTAGTGATGGTGATGTGGTAGACACATAGTCCTTGGATTACAATTTTGGGCTAGAACAGGGCTACAGTATCCCCTACCTGTCGTAAGAGACTAAAGGGGGACTTCTTGCGGGCGGCATGATTGGGAGCTCTAACGGCCCAGCCAGAGACCCTGGAAAGAACCACTGTATGTAAGGCCCCTTATAACATGGACGGTTCCTATGGAATAGTGTAAATAATAATTATTGTATCCTACATGAAACTTATATTTTAAAGAAAGTTTCATTACAGTCCACTAATCAGAGTTTTAGTGTATGTTTCTGAAGAAAGCTTGACCAATTTAGGTACACAGTGACGAAAAAAGAAACCTTTTATTAATGAAATATTAATACTACTTTATCGTTAAAATTGTTAAAGGTACAAATTTACGACTACAGTTATTTGTATGTCATATCATATTTTTTACGCGGGCGAAGCCGCGGGTTCTGCTAGTGTTTTATAAAATTGAGTCGCTACTTTCGTCAAATCTTGTCTATTACTAACTTTGGTTCCAGAAGAGTTTTGTAGTTGGGTTATAAGTTGTTTTGTAGTATTTAGATTTTTGTACGCCTTCTTAACTGCTCCAGAAGTTTGGATATATTTTTCTATCATATTAAGTCTATAGTTGTGTAAGTTAAGTGTTATCTTGTTATTAATGTTTCTATATAATTTGCTCAAGTAGTTTTTCTCTAGTCTTGTTTTATTTTCTTTATTTTTAAGGTGTTGTCTCTGGTTAATCATATCCGTAATTTCGTCCGTGAAAACGAATTTTTTTCTTGCTTTTGTGGTGATAGTTGAGCTTTTTGTACTATTTAAAATTGCTGTCTGTATAATATTATACTGTTCTTGGATTGAACCTTCCGAGATATATATTTGCGTAGTTATTTGTGCTTTTAAGCTTTCGCTATTTATGTAGTTTCGTTTTTTCCTATTGTAAATTAATCGGTTTTGTTTTTTCTTTACAATATTGAAAGTAACTCTAACTAAACGATGGTCACTTGGATGTTTGAAGTTACTAAGAACGTCTATATTTTCTATGTTTGTTTTTGGAAAGTTTGAAGCTATATAGTCTATTTCATTTTTAGTTACGCCATCCGGTGACTTCCATGTCCATCTGAGTTTTGGCGACTTTCTGAACATTGTATTAATTATTTTCAGTTTATATTGATAACAAAATTCTATAAATCTTTCACCTTTTTTGTTCCTTTTTCCGAACCCAAAATCTCCCATTACTAGGTTTTCATCCTCCAACGGCATCCCAATTTTAGCGTTCATATCACCCATGACTATGATATTTTTAGTACTTTTTTCATGCATATTTTAAGGTACTCATAAAACTGTCATATTTCTTTTTCATCAGAGCTTTCGGTGGGGGCATATACTTCAATGATTGTAAATATCTCACTTTTAATTTTTACTCGTATAGAAGCAATTCTTTCGGAGACTCCAATAAACTCTTGCACAAGGACGTCACTTTGTTTTTTAACCAGGAATCCTACTCCTTTTTCGCCTTTTGTCTCTCCATAATAGTAAAGCATGTAGTCTTGTCTATCTTCTATTATATATCCTTTACGTCTCATTTCTGATATGCCCAGTATGTCCCATTTTATATATGACAATGCATTTTCAAGCTCCATTATTCTTATTTCGTTTGACATTGATCTGGCGTTGAAAGTGGCTATATAGTATTTGTTTTTTTCTTTTTTACATTTTGGAGGGGTGTAGTCTACTGCCCCCGCGGTGACAAGCCGTTTTGGGGGAGTTGAATGTTGGAGGGGCGTCTCTGATTGCTATGTAGTATTTATAAATGATAACAGAGTACTCCGTGTCGAGTTCGTAGGTTGAGCTTTTTGTGTTTCTGACAAAGGGGTATAAGTTTTGGTTTTCTTCGTCTTACGGTTAGGATTGTTTGCTTGCTTATGTATATTACTTTCGATTTGCTCAGGTGATACCGAGATGCTACGTTTATTTCCTTGTTGTGTGTGTGTTCTCATATTCTGTGTTGTGTTATGTTTCAATATTACTAATCGGTCGTATTTAAGTATAGCTCTGTTTCCTTTTTCAATTTCTTGTTTTAGTTGCTCTTTCAATTTCTTTCGTTTTTCTATAACCTCTCGGGGATAGTCTTCTTTAATATTATATGGTGAATCTTTTAGGTATCTTTTATTTTTCAACAAATGTATTTTCTTTCCCATGGTTGTAAAAGTTATTAAAACTGGTCTATCTTGTGATGTTTTCTTTCCCAGTCTTCTAACCGACTCTAAATCAGTTATTTCAAAGTGATATCTTGTAAATTTTCGCAATATTTCCAGGATGACATTTTCTAAGTCGTGATATCCCTTTTCTCTCTCTTGTACGCCATATAATATTACATTTTTTCTTCTATTATATCTGTCTTGATTTTTTAATTGATTTTGTTGTTTTTTAATTTCTTCTTCTAATTGTTGTTGTCTGAAGTTTATAGAGGCAAATTTTTCATTTATATTCTCATTCACAGATTGCACAATAATGTCTTTTATGTTCTCAAATTTGTTTTCCTGCTCGTCAATACGTTTTTGAATGTCTCTAAGAATATTTGCAATTTCTTCCATGGTTATTCCTCTTAACAGTCTCTTGGTGACATCTGTCGGACGTTGACGAAACCTCTAAGTAATAGCTAACAAGCGAGCTAAGTTGGAATATGTTAACTCATGTATCAACAATTTTCATCCTCTTCTCGTCAGATGGCGTTGTATTCAATAAGTGGTGCCCTCTTGCGGCGTTTTGAAGTAGACCGACTAAATATTGATTCTTGATTAGCGTCCTTGATCTATGTCCTTGGTCTTCTAGTTTCATCGATTGCCACTAGATGTCTCTGTTTTCCATAGTTCTTTATATGTATGACGTGCAATTTTTTTTTCTCTATTGCAATCGTAATTTGAGGTTATATAAATTATCGGATTTGTAAATGTCCTTGTTCAATGTATTATTTGTCAGACTCACTTTTTGTTCATTCCCGGCTTCTTCTTTGTAATCACAGAATGCAGTTTATAAATTTGTATATCGAAAAATAACGGTAACAGTTCCATAAATATTTAGCACTTAATTTTCTTTATTCACTGTGTCTATATTATATTCACTTATTTCACTGTATGCTTTTAGTTCTTATTTATCACTTCAAAGTCTTTTTAGTACTTATAACTTGCATTTACAATTAATTTTAATTTTTAACGACGGAACACAACGAAACATATGTTTACAGCGCCTCAGTAGCGCCCTCTCCTTGGCAGCATTGCCAGCGCCATATTCGGCACACCGTCGGGGCCTGGCGCCTTGCGCTTCGGCAGGCGCAAGGCGACCTTCCGCGTCTCCGTGATAAACTCCAAACCCTGGGGTGGCGGTGTCGGACGCCCGAGGAAGTCCTCTACCCACGCCTCTACGATCTCGTGGTGTTCGGTGACGGCGGCGGATGCGTGGTGAGGAGAGAATTGCTCTTCCAAGTGCTCCGCATGGATCTCCGCCCTGTCCTTAGGTGCATAGCACCGCCTGCCCGCCCCATTTAGGAGTGGTCAGACGGGTGCTTTGGCTCGGGTGAGCTGCCTGCTGAGATGGAAGAGTGAGGTCTTATGTTCGCCAGCCTGGTCGACTCTCGCCTCCCAGGTGGCCCCACGATACTCCGCCATCTCAGCAGTCAACTCCTCCGCCACTGCATTGAGGTCACGCTTGACCCGGGGGCAGCGGGTGCGCGCCCATAAACGGCGTAATAATCTCTTATAGGCCAGTTTCTTCTCCAGGTGGACCGGGAGCCGCGCGCGTTTTGCGTCTTCGGTGTAAGAGTGGTTGCTGCGTCCAGCGCCTCCCGGACTGAAGCCGAGAAGGCGCTGGCCGCCGCTTCCACCCCCTCCGGCGTATTAAGTGAATGGGTGAGCTTTACGCCACCCATGGTGGCCTGAAATGCTCCCCAGTCCACCCTTCGAGTGTGGCGCTGAAAGGCCAATGATTCGGCCCCTAGGCCAAGCGTGATAAGTATGGGGAGGTGCTGAGTGTCCAGATCATACAGCATCTTCACATGGACGGGACAACGGAGACCCCTATGGAGCACTATGTCCAGGACATCGGGACGATGGGACTCGTCCGAGGGAATGTGCGTAGGTGATTCTGGCCCAATCACCTCGTAGCCATTCGCATTAGAGTCTTCGTACACCTTGCGTCCCACCTGGTTGGCGATTCTGGATCCCCAAGCCTTATGTTTGGCATTGAGGTCGCCGGTCAGTAAGGTCGCAGCACCATCGTCCAGGATGGTATGGATGTCCTGCGGGTCAAAGAGGGGTCCAGGCGGTCTATAGGCCGCAAACAGCCGCAGCTCCTGGCCCGCCGCACTCACCACCGCCCCAATGGAACGTGTGTTAGTGAACGGCGGGAGCGGTAGTACGTCGTGTACCACATCGCGACGCACCGCTATGGCAGTGCCTCTGTAGGCCATGCCTTTAGGCGATATTTCGTCGCGACGGTACACGGTGTAATTGGGCAACCGGAAGTCTTGGGCCGGGCGCAGCTTCGTCTCGCCCAGGAGCACCACGTGGACGTCCTGCTCCTGGACGAGACGCCTGAGCCCGTGTTGGTGTTGGGGGAGGTTGCCTCCCGGGTTCCAATAGAGCAGCCTAAGTTGTACTGCCATATTGGAACCCGAGAGTGTTCGAAATAATGTGTTTGATCGCTCCTACAAGCTCTGGGTACCGCGCAATGGCCTCACTGATGGCGGCAATTGCCTCCACCAGCTCACCGGCCGGCGTGTTGATCCCCAGAGCCTGTAGGGGACGAGGAGCGGGGGTTGGTAAATATACCGTCCTTGGGCGCGGGGTGGGACTCGTGGGGCCGTGGGGACTTCCGGTTCCCGCTGCGACTTTTTGCCTTTGCCCTTCCCCTTTCCCTTGTGGGAGGAGGAGGCCGCCTGTGCAGCAACCGGGGCTGGAGTCGGTGCTGGAGGAGGTGGCCGGTGTTCTGCCGGAGTCGGTGCCGGTGTGGCAGCGGACTGAGCGCTGACCTGTTATTGGACGTGTGCGCCCCGCGGCAGTTGGCGCACTTAGGGGTCGCGTCCCTCGGTTCGGGGCAGTCCCCGACGACGTGTGAACCCGCGCAGCGGACGCATCTGGCCGGCCGGTGGCAGTTCACCGAGGAGTGCCCCACCGCCTGGCAGCGGTCGCACTGGGGGGGGGGCCGAATCGACCCCTCCACGCCTCGATGACTACCCCCGGCATGAACAGGAGCTCGCTTACCCCGTAGAGGCGCGCGAGCTCTGCTTCGGTCATCCGGTCCAGCTGCACGTAGTACACGCAGCCGGGCTTACCTCGCCTTGGTGGAATGTGACGGGCGAATCGAGCCGGGAATCCAAGCCTTTTAAGGGCGTTGGTGACTGCATCCGGGTCCGTCATACTAGGCAGGCCTTTGACTGCCACCTTTGTGGGACGGTCATCCTGCATAGTATAGCAAAACCAGGAGAGCCCTGGTTCCGTGGCGGACAGGTCCGTCAGGTACCGTTGGACCATCCGGTACTCTTCCGCCGTCGCTGGTATAAACCTAATGCCCTGCCCGAAGGGTCGCGCGTTGGGTGCGCGACCCAGTTTGTCCCGCAGCGCCGCGAAGTGGGTGGGCCAGTTCGGCATCCGCTCCACCACCAGGGGGGGGTACGCCTTCCCGGCCGCTGCAGCACTCGAGGCCTGCTGGGAGAGGGGGTTACCTTGTTTAGGTGCTATCGGTGACGATGTGCGCGGGGGTGCTGGCGTAGTCAGCACCGCGGCATATGACGTCCCTGGCTGCGGGTCCGCATACGACCCAAGCCGTGACGATGCAGCTACAGGGGATGCGGGAGCGAGGGGCGTCGGTGGACGGATTGGCGGGGTCGCGGCCCTGGGCGCCGGCGACGGCGGCGCTGCCAGGGCGGCGTAGGACGTCGAGTCCAGCCCGGCGTCCATGGCCACGATCCCTGTGGATGGAGATGGGGGGGTAGGGGAGCGCAGGGAGACCTAAACGTACGTTCGCGTCTTACCACAAACACAGCAGTAGCCTCCTCCGCGCCAGCGCCCTCCTCCTTTGCCTCTTCGTAGTCCGACGGAGATGTTGGTGCCGGACTTGAAGGTGGAGTTGTTGTTGGACTTGAGCTTCCTTCGTCATCCGCTATCGCAGTCGCAGTTGATCGATTCGCAAGCACGCAAGCAAGATGGTCGTCCTATGCCGCGGCGTGACTTCGCCGCATGGCGCAGGGAATACGGGCCTCGAGGGATCCCTCCTTACCCGGGCAATCTCCTCAGTGGGTACACTGCCCACCGGTGTTGTGAGCTGCCGTGTGGCAGCGGTGCAGCAATCGGTCCTAACGTGACCTGTGCTAGGCTGCGTGTGCAGATTTTCAGTCCTCCAGATGGTCGGAGGACACCTGCCCCTCGAGTTCACGAGGGAGCGGGCGACCGTCGGGGGGTCGAGCGTGAAGGGGCGCGAAACCTCTCAGATGGGCATGTGGCCCATTGTCGGCGCATGCGTACATACGATGCGCCAACCTGGCCACAAACCTGTCCACGGTCGGAACCTTGAGGTCGCGCTCCAACACGTCGTTCCGAACATAGCGGCCCGCCCCCACGATCGTTCTTAGGGCCTGGCTCTGCACGGAACGGATACGCTTGCGATTGGACTCTGACACCAGAGCGTACCATGCTGGTGCCGCGTAAGTTAGGCGTGATCGGACGTACAACTTGTACACCCTTAGTTTTGTACGGGTCGGCAGATGAGATGCCAGCACTGGTCGGAGCATCGCTCGTGCAGCACGGGCCTGTCGGATCACGTGGTCCACCTGAGGCTTCATGTGCAACGAGCGATCAATGTGACATCCCAAGTACCTAACTGTGGGCTGCCAAGCTACTTCCCGATCACGGAAACGTAGCGGCGGCGGCATAGTACGCCTGCGGCTGAAAAGTGTCGCGACCGTCTTACCGACGTTGACGGCCATGCGCCACTTGTCCAGCCACTCTGGGAGCAGGTCCAGCAAGCGCTGCATCCTGCGTGTTGCTAGCACAGGATCACGAGAGGACGCGAAGTACGCGCTGTCTTCCGCGAACAACGCGAGTTCCACGTCCCGTTCCCATTCCTCGAGGTGACCTTCGAGGGTGGGAATGTCGTTCGTGTAGAGTGCGTAGAGTAGTGGCGAGAGGCAGCTGCCTTGCGGCACGCCCGCACGTATTGGGCGGGGGTCTGAGGTGACGTTCTCAACCGCTACTATGAACTGCCGCCCATCTAAGAACGACGCTATTAGCCGCACCAGCAAAGCCGGCACGGGCGACTCCAACAGCTTAAAAACGAGCCCAGGATGCCATACGCGGTCGAACGCCTTCTCGATATCGAGGAAGACGCCGACCGTGTGTCGTCCGTAATTGGTCTCGCTTGTAAGATGGTGGATCACCCGTGTCAGCTGAAGCGTTGTCGAGTGACCGGCGCGGAAGCCGAACTGCTCGTCCCTTAAAATAAGTGACGGCCGCAGTCGCTTCAACGCCAGCCTCTCGAACAGCTTCGCTATGGTGGGTAATAGCGTGATGGGACGGTAGCTGGCCGGGAGACGACGGTCTTTCCCCGGCTTCGGGAGAACTATCACCTTCCCCAACTTCCAGATGTTAGGGAAGTAGCCCGTGCGAAGTATACCGTTGAAGAGCCTAGTCATGGTGACTATGGCTCCTCTTGGCAGCATTGCCAGCGCCATATTCGGCACACCGTCGGGGCCTGGCGCCTTGCGCTTCGGTAGGCGCAAGGCGACCTTCCGCGTCTCCGTGGGGGAGATAAACTCCAAACCCTGGGGTGGCGGTGTCGGACGCCCGAGGAAGTCCTCTACCCACGCCTCTACGATCTCGTGGTGTTCGGCGACGGCGGCGGATGCGGGGTGAGGAGAGAATTGCTCTTCCAAGTGCTCCGCATGGATCTCCGCCCTGTCCTTAGGTGCATAGCACCGCCTGCCCGCCCAATTTAGGAGTGGGCAGGCGGGTGCTTTGGCTCGGGTGAGCTGCCTGCTGAGATGAAAGAGTGAGGTCTCATGTTCTCCAGCCTGGTCGACTCTCGCCTCCCAGGTGGCCCCACGATACTCCGCCATCTCAGCAGTCAACTCCTCCGCCACTGCGTTGAGGTCACGCTTGACCCGGGGGCAGCGGGTGCGCGCCCATAAACGGCGTAATAAGCGCTTGTACGCGAGTTTCCTCTCCAGGTGGGCTGGGAGCCGCGCGCGTCTGTTCGTCTTCGGTTGGAGGGTGGTCGCTGCGTCCAGCGCCTCCCGGACTGAAGCCGAGAAGGCGCTGGCCGCCGCTTCCACCCCCTCCGGCGTGTGCAGCGAATGGGTGAGTTTAACGCCACCCATGGTGGCTTGAAAAGCTCCCCAGTCCACCCTTCGAGTTTGGCGCTGAAAGGCCACTGAATCGGCCCCTAGGCCAAGCGTGATGAGTATGGGGAGGTGCTGAGTGTCCAGATCATACAGCACCTCCACATGGACGGGACAACGGAGACCCCTATGGAGCACTATGTCCAGGACATCGGGACGATGGGACTCGTCCGAGGGAATGTGCGTAGGTGATTCTGGCCCAATCACCTCGTAGCCATTCGCCTCAGAGTCTTCGTACAGCTTGCGTCCCACCTGGTTGGCGATTCTGGATCCCCAAGCCTTATATTTGGCATTGAGGTCGCCGGTCAGTAAGGTCGCAGCACCATCGTCCAGGATGGTATGGATGTCCTGCGGGTCAAAGAGGGGTCCAGGCGGTCTGTAGGCCGCAAAAAGTCGCAGCTCCTGGCCCGCCGCACTCACCACCGCCCCGATGGAACGGGTGTGAGTGAACGGCGGGAGCGGTAGTACATCGTGTACCACATCGCGACGAACCGCTATGGCGGTGCCTCGATAGGCCGTGCCCTTTGGCGATATTTCGTCGCGGCGGTACACGAAGTAGTTGGGCAGCCGGAAGTCTTGGGCCGGGCGCAGTTTCGTCTCGCCCAGGAGCACCACGTGAACGTCCTGCTCCTGGACGAGACGCCTGAGCCCGTGTTGTTGGGGGACGATGCCTCCCGGGTTCCAATACAGCAGCCTAAGTTGTACTGCCATATTGGAACCCGAGAGTGTTCGATATAACGTTTTTGATCGCCCCTACAAGGTCTGGGTAGCGCGCAATGGCCTCGCTGATGGCGGCTATTGCCTCCACCAGTTCATCGGCCGGCGTATTGATCCCCAGAGCCTGTAGGGGGCGAGGAGCGGGGGTCGGCAAATATACCGTCCTTGGGCGCGGGGTGGGACTCGGTGGGGCCGTGGGGACTTCCGGTTCCCTCTGCGACTTCTTGCCTTTGCCCTTACCCTTTCCCTTATGGGAGGAGGAGGCCGCCTGTGCAGCTACCGGGGCTGGAGTCGGTGCTGGAGGAGGTGGCCGGTGTTCTGCCGGAGTCGGTGCCGGTGCGGCAGCGGACTGAGCGCTGACCACCGGGGGGCGCGGCTGAGATGCCGCTTTCGGTTTAGGCAGCGGAGGCCGCGCAGCCTGTGTTTCCACCTGCTGCTCGGACCTCCGCTGGTGCCTTTTGGCCTTCCTCCTGCTGCCCTGCGCCCTCGTGCCGCGCGGAGCAGGGAGGTTGGCCGGCGCCATGAGTGATGCGCCCTCGGTGGGCGCGAACTCCTCCACGACTCGCTGGGGTACTGGTTCCCTGACGGCGGTCGCGGATGGCTTGCGGGCAGATGTTGATGCTGGGACGGGTGGACGGGGCGGAGGGACGTTCATCCCCCTGACGCGCGCCATCTTTTTCAGGTACGCACACGCCCTGTTATTGGACGTGTGCGCCCCGCGGCAGTTGACGCACTTAGGGGTCGCGTCCCTCGGTTCGGGGCAGTCTCCGACTACGTGTGACCCCGCGCAGCGGACGCATCTGGCCGGCCGGTGGCAGTTCACCGAGGAGTGCCCCACCGCCTGGCAGCGGTGACACTGGGGGGGGCCGAAACGACCCCTCCACGCCTCGATGACCACCCCCGGCATGAACAGGAGCTCGCTTACCCCGTAGAGGCGCGCGAGCTCTGCTTCGGCCATCCGGTCCAGCTGCACGTAGTACACGCAGCCGGGCTTACCTCGCCTAGGTGGTATGTGACGAGCGAAACGAGCCGGGAAGCCAAGCCTTTTTAGGGCTTCGGTGACTGCATCCGGGTCCGTCACACTAGGCAGGCCTTTGACTGCCACCTTTGTGGGGCGGTCATCCTGCATAGTGTAACAAAACCAGGAGAGCCCTGGTTCCGTGGCGGACAAGTCCGTCAGGTACCGTTGGACAACCCGGTACTCATCCGCCGTCGCTGGCATAAACCTTATGCCCTGTCCAAAGGGCCGCGCGTTAGGTGCGTGACCCAGTTTGTCCCGCAGCGCCGCGAAATGGGAGGGCCAGTTCGGCATCCGCTCCACCACCAGGGGGGGGTACGCCTTCCCGGTCGCTGCAACACTCGAGGCCTGCTGGGAGGGGGGGTTACCTCGTGAAGGTACTGGTGCCTTCGGTGACGATGTGCGCGGGGGTGCTGGCGTAGTCAGCACCGCGGCATAGGACGTCCCTGGCTGCGGGTCCGCATACGACCCCAGCCGTGATGAAGCAGCTACGGGGGACGCGGGAGCAAGGGGCGTCGGTGGTCGGATTGGTGGGGTCGCGGCCCTGGGCGCCGGCGACGGCGTCGCTGCCAGAGCGGCGTAGGACGTCGAGTCCAGCCCGGCGTCCATGGTCGCGATCCCTGTAGACTGAAATTGGGGGGTAGGGGAGCGTGGGGGAGTCCTGTCAGTGCGTGTACGTCTTACCACAAACACAGCAGTATCAGCCTCCACGCCAGTGCCCTCTTCCTTCGCCTCTTCATACTCCGATGTTGGCGTACTTGGGGTGGATATATCGGTTGAACTATCTTCATCATCCGCGGTGCCCACTCTCATGGCCTTGGCCGGGAGCTGTTGGGACTCCGGTGATGACGATGGCTCCCTTCGGGTTTTCGGGGGTCTTGCTGTTGCGCCGGCTTCTCCCGTCTTGGGTTGGCCGGCGAACTTCAGGGGCCTCCCGGATCCTCTTCGCGCCACGATTTCATCGAGCTGCGCCCCCAGGGGTTTCGAGACCGGAACGTGGGCGCCTGTGAGGATATCACGCACCACGATCTTCCTGGGGGGCAGTCGGGATGGTTTACCGAGTTCCGCGGCTGTCCCGCTCACTCGTCTACTACTCTCCCTCTCTTCTGCCGCCAGTTGGGGGGTAGGGCGAGAAACTCCTCTTCCGTCTCGCTTGCCACCGTCTCCCTCTTCTGCCGCCAATTTGAGGGTAGGGCGAGATTTCTTCTTCCCATCTCGCTCCTTCCCGCCTTCTCCCTCTTCAGGGTCCATCGGGGGGGGTAGTTTTGAATCTTCCGCCACCGCCTTTCTTGTTAAGCCGATTTTCTTGCGAGGTTCGTCCCAACACCGGGCCCCTTTGCCATCAAAGGGTGGGTGTTGGGGCGGCCAAGTAAGTTTTAGCCGGGCTGTGCCGGCGCCGTCACAATGCGCGTGTGGGGGGTAATGTGCACAGGCTCCAGATGCGGTGCCGAACGCAGTCGCAGGGATCGATTCGCTCTTACGAATTTCCTTAATCTACAACTACGAGCGTTACCGTTTAGAGAGCCATGTTACATTTTTTATTTTTCTCTACTTATTTACTTTATATTATTTACTCATTTACTTATTATTTCAAGGTAAATACTAAATAACAAAACAATCACTTATTCTTACTTATGTTTACTTATTCTACTTATCCTACGTGGTTGTATTATCTTTATTATTCAATATTTAAACTTATTATATTTCATCTTCTAGTATTGGGTCCAACCGGAACAGTCGACTAGTTTTCGTAATCGCTTTTTCTTTTTCAGCAGCTGTAGCTCTTCTGGGAAGCTGTCGCGTTGCGCCCGACGTATGAGTGCCTTCTCTGCTTTTTCTAAGTGATGAAACTCCGACATATGTCCACGAACGCCAGTACTCGTGCGGCCGCCCTCACCAGTGTTTCATACTTCGAGATGCGTGCGGGATCTGGTAGCCACTCGTCGTCGTTTGGTGTACTCGCGGCGACGTGAAGTACCACCTCTTCTTGTGGATCTTCGTCTTCGCTCTTCTCCTTTGGCCACTGGTCCTCCGGGAGCCTTAGGAAATCGGGCCCGAGGAACCAGCGATCCCCCGCCGTGATTGTCGCGCTTGTAAACCTAGTGGCGTCGTCCGCTACGTTCTCGTGTGTGGGCACCAAACGCCATTCTTCTTTCTGAGTGAGCTCGGATATTTCTCCCAGGCGATGTGCGACGAACGGAGTATATCTCTTCGCGTCGTGTCGAATCCAGTGCACCACCGTCATAGAGTCGGTCCAGTAGGTCGTTCGTGCCGCCTCGATGCTCCTTCTTTATGGTGTCCGCCAGTCGGGCTCCGATGACCGCCGCTTGTAGCTCGAGGCGTGGTATGGTTTAAGTCCGCTTCGGAGCCACCTTCGACTTGGCAGCTATGAGGCTCAGGCAGTAGCTTCCGTCGGGCCGAGTGATGCGCCAGTACGCCACCGCCGCATAAGCTTGCTCGCTGGCGTCGCATAGGATGTGCAGTTCCCGGTTGTGGCAGTCCCCCAGCGCGTACCGTCGTTCTAACCGCAGGTGAGATACGCCGGCCAGCTGTTCCATCCACGTAGCGAAGAGTTCCTGTTCTGCCTCAGGAATCGGTTCGTCCCAGGATATTTTCAATCTCCATAAACTTTGTGGGATGATCTTCGCCCTTATAGTGTAGTTACTAAGAAGTCCAAGCGGGTCATATATGGACATTACTGCGCTCAGTGCTTCCCTCTTCGTCGGCGCACGGTTCTGTGCACGTACATCTTCGGGTACTCTGTTCATTGACGTGTTGAAGCCGAGTTCATCCCGCTCCGGGTTCAGTACAGCCCCAGTATCTTATTCGTAATGCTTTCCCCTCCGAGTTGAGTAGGTGTAGTCGCGCGTAGTTCCTTAGGTACGTCTTGTAGCACGTCGACTTCGTTGGCGCTCCACGCTCGCAGATTGAATCCCGCCGCGGTGTGTACAGTGCGTATCTCTGTAATAGCACGGCGAGCTTCCCGGATGTCTTCATAACTCGCCACTAAGTCGTCCATATAGTGACTTCGGGTGATTGCTTCGAAGGCGAGTGGATGCGTGTGAGAGTGTACTCCTGCGTTGTAGTCCCGAACGAAGTGAGCCATGAAGGGTGAACTCGCCGCTCCAAAGATCATGCTTGTCATCTTGTAGTGACGTGGCGGCTTGTCCCGGTAATTTCCCCTCCACAGGAACTGCTGTGCTGGTTGGTCTTCCTTACGTATTTTAATTTGAAGAAACATTTCTTGAATATCCGCCGTAACTGCTACACTCTTTTCCCGGAACCGGAATAGGACTCCAGGCAGCGCCAGTAGTAAGTCAGGACCCTCCAGCAGATGGTCGTTGAGACTGACACCTCGGTTCTTGGCGGCTGCGTCGAAGACCAACCGTTGCTTTCCCGGCTTGTTCGGGTTCTGTACTGCGAAGTGTGGCAGGTACCAGCAGACGGAGCTTGACCTCTCGCTCCCGTCGCACGGCTCGGCGTATCCCTTTTCTAGCATATTCTCTACCTGTTTTGTATATTCTTGCTTGAAGTTAGGGTCGGCGTCCATTTTCTGTTCAATTTTCAGAAGTCGTCGTAGTGCTGCATCGTAGCTCTGAGGCAGCTTCACTCCGTCTTCCTTCCATGGTAACCCCACTTCATACCCTTTTTCTATCTTCTTTATTGACTGCTCGACCAACGTGATTGCCCGTTTATTCTCGTCGCTCACTCGCGGCTTATGAGCGACACCCAATGCTTCAATGCCGAAGTGATGTTCCACCAGGTCGTGCAGTGGCCTCATATCTTGCTTGTCTTCACCTCGTTCGGTGGTGTAGACGTGCAGCACGCTATCTTGATTAGTTATGATATGCCGTGGCATCGTTCCGTGTATCACCCAGACCAGTTGTGTTCGCGATGCAGCTGGTTGGTGGGGCTCGCCAGTCCTCAGTTCTTGAGACACTATACATTCCCAGTGGTCGGCTCCCACCAATAGCCCAGGTCGGCTAGCGTCGTAACATACTTGTTCTCTCGGCAGATCTCGTAAGTGTTCGCAGTTCAATAGTGCGCTCGGAATCGACTGCTGTCGTATCTTCATATTCTTAATCGTTCGTGCCCGCAGTTTATGTAGTTTGTCGTCTTCGCCTTTCAGGTGAATGGTGACCAGCTTGCTATTACTCTCTTGTTGTGTCGTGCTTACGCCCTGCATGCACAGCGGCATCCCTGGTCCCTTGGCGCCGACCCGACGTGCTATTTCTTCATCTACCAGAGTGATTGTCGCCCCCTCATCCAGCAGCGCGTATGTTTTCAACTCCCCCCGTGGGCCGACGACGGTGACCGGGCACATCTTCAACAGAACTGTCTTCTTGCTTGAAGTGTCCAAGGTCAGCACGGACTCTGTGTTGTCCTTTTCCGTTGGCTTCGGTTCTTGCTTCTCTTCATAGGTTTGGTGAAGCGTGGAGTGATGAGGGCGACGACATTGGTTCACGTCGCATGACTTCGATCGGCATTCACTTCGGCGATGTTTCCTCTTTAGACATTTAAAACATAACTTTCGTTGACGCACGAACTCCCATCTTCTGTAAACTGGTAGTGCCGCATAATCGGGGCACTCAGCTAATTTGTGTTTCTTTTCACAATTAGGACAGAGGTCGCTCGGTTGTTCTTCCTCGGCGACATTGTATACTGCGTTCGATTTTCTCTTGTTCGCGATCGGAGGGGCTGCTACTACTGCTGGTCGGTGTTCCCGCTTCGTAAATGACGTTGCCGGCGATGAGTAATTATGTCGGAGCATCTGGTTGGCTTCTCTCATTAGGAAGTGTGATAATAATACGATCTCCGCGTCGGCTCCGCTGTGTTCTGTTGCGTAGTCACACCATCGCGCTTGCAAGTGAGGACTCAATTTTTCTCGGACTTCTCTCGCCAGTAGAGGGTTGTACAGGTATTCTTGACAGTTGACACTCTTGATTGTGTACACGGTGTTTTGTAGCTTCACGGCGAATTGATTAAGTTCCGTTGCCGACGTTCCCGGTCTTGGTAATGTCTTCAATTCCGCCATTGCTTGTTCGACGATGAATTCCGGTTGACCGTAGCTTTGTTCGAGCATCTTCATAATGGCCTCCGGATCTGTAGCTGCATGTAGTGCGGCGGCCACGGTGTCTCGGGCGGCTCCCTTCAAGCAGCTTCTCAATCTTTGCAGGTTTTCCCCTGGTGTCAACTGGTACATCTTCGCGGCATGGAATTTCGGGTCTCGAGGATACCCTCTTTGCCCGGGCAGATTCTCAGGTGGTAAATACCCCCCGGATTCTTGATATTTATTCATAATAATATAATGTTATTAAAAACATAATAAAATAATGAACAAATATTAAAAATATCCATCATCCCCCTGTTGAGGGGGTGATTCGGTACTTATCGCGTCGTCATACCGAGCGGACGGTCGGCGTCCTGATGGTCGGAGGTCGCCAGTCCAGGGAGTTCCCGCGGGAGCGGGCGCCCCCCAGATGGTCGATCGTGTAGGGGCGCGAACCCCTTTATATGGGAGTATGGTCCGGCCTCCGCCCGCTCATACATTGAGCGTGCGAGGCGGACCACAAACTCCTCGACCGTCTCGATCTTAAGGTCGCGCCTCACCACGTCGTTCCTGACGTAGCGCCCCGCCCCCACGATTGCTCGCAAGGCCAGGTTCTGCTGCGCCTGGAGACGCTGTCGGTTCGACCTGGACACCAACGCGTACCATGCCGGTGCCACGTAGGTAAGTCGTGAACGAACATAGGTCTTGTAGATCCCTAGTTTCGTCCTTAGCGGTAACCTGGATGTAAGTACCGGTCGGAGCATCGCTCGGGCCGCTCGGGCCTGGCGGATCGATTGCTCCACCTGCGGGATCATATGCAACGAGCGATCGATGTTACATCCTAGGTATTTAACTAAAGGCTGCCAAGCTATCTCCGTGTCACGGAGTCTCAGCGGAGCCGGCATGATACGCTTGCGGCTGAAAAGTATTGCGACTGTCTTTCCGACATTGACAGCCATGCGCCACTTATCCAGCCACATAGGTAGTACAATTTTTCCGGCCAAAACGCCCAATATTTATATCATTTAATTCGGCCGTCCTGATTGGCCCGCCAATCAGAGCGCTCGATTTTACATTTGCTATCTCGTTTTTCTATATCTATCTCGCTCTTACAAATTATCCTAGTTTACAACTACGAGCGTTACCGTTCAGAGAGCCATGTTACATTTTTTATTTTTCTCTACTTTATATTATTTACTTATTTACTTATGCTAACTTATTCTACGTGGTTGTATTATGTTTATTATTTGATATTTACGCGTATTACAATTCTTATCAACTATTTTGCTGCTCGTCGTCCACAACACAGAGCTTGTCTTACATTGAGTTGCTCGAAAGCGGATTTTTTTCCGTAGTTATCAAACGGATAGTGTTATTGAATACATACTCGTAAACTACCTACCAAGAAAAATGACTTCAGAAACCGGCCATTATTTAACTATACTTATTTGTGTCTACAACTGATAAAAGATTTTTTTAAACACGCTTTTATTTTTGCCACGCTTTTATTAACTTGACCTGTATGTATGTAACGGAATATTTCAATCCGATTTTTACCTACTTTGAACGGTCTGATTAATTTAAAATTTTTGAATACTTATGACATGACATGACATGATTTTAATAATCTTGTCCAATTCTAATTTTGTCTCATCAGGATCGTCAGATTTAAAACTATAACTGTTTTACATAACATGTGGCTCCTTATCAATCACAACCTAAAATTTCTATGACCTGAAAAAGGTATTTTAAAGTTGATCATGATTTTATACCAGCCAGCCAAACAAACAGTTAGTCAAACTATCTTATGATACACCCTATTACCGAACAATTCATATTTATTATATATATTTCAAACGCCTCGGCTTCACCTGACTTTTATATAGTTTGTAATAAAAATTATATTAGTGCGTAATATCTGTATATATTATATTAATATAATATGTATCATTTACAACCAACACTCTCAAGGAGACGCTCGATGTTTCTATAGAGAAAACCTAGACATGACGCAATTGTGAACCGTATGAAATTTATATGAAAAGTAAATTATTGTATAAGAAAATCCCATCGAAATGTACCTATGCTTTTATTTGATTATATTATTAAACAACATTATTATTCATTTGGCTATGATATACCTATAATAAGAATGAAATCTTCACGTGTTTACATCGAATATATTTGAAAAAGAAAAATTTTTGTCTGTCAGTTTGTATGTTTGAAAATGCATTAAAACCGAAACTACGAAGTTGATGTCAAAAGTATACATTTTTTTAAACATTATATGACCAGGTAATGGAGTATTCCAAATTACCAACGTACTCCGTGATCTTGACAGACGGCATTGTATAATTCAAATTATATTTTGAATCGACATGAACAAAGTCGCAGGCAAGACTCGTTTTAAAAATGCAATTCAAATTATATTCTGAATCCACACGAACAAAGTCGCAGGCAAGACTCATTTTAAATATGGTATACAAGAGACTATCTAAATTTATGTAGGCTTCAGTGACCGTTTCTCACTTAATACGTATAATAACTTAATTTCTGTAACTTGTAAATAGAACTAAGCTCAAGTTATAAAAGCATCAATTTATTATTATTATTATTATTATTATTATACTTAAAATTATTTATTCTGAATCCCATACAAAGTGGATCCCGTTTATCATTTCGTAAGTGGCTCACATAATTGATAATATCGATAGTCTAAGCGTCTCAACGTATAAGGTACAAAACTTCATTTACCAGTATTTGATAGTGCCCAATTTTCAAACCAAAAGGACGTGTAATGTTTCAAATTCAAATTTAAAGTTTTCAAATTAAGAGATGTAATGGAATATTAATACAAAACGAAGCGTTGCATAATTAATTTAAAACAGACATCTAATATTCTGTATAAGTGAGTCAGTCAGAAGTAGAATGGGAGACTTTTTTTTTTAAAATATAATATTCCAAAGACCGCAGCGTATAAGTTTCTCAGTTTTCTTATAGATCATTAACTGATGTGCATTTATACTTTATGGGTGTCAAAACACAGTAGTACACAGTACTGCGCGAGATCGCCTAGAATTGATGGAAAGCTCAAATTTGGCGACGTACTCCTTGCTTCTTTCATAACAAATATGTATCAAGTATATGAAATCAAAAGGAAACTTTCATTGATCTATAAAATGAAAATGTGAACAATGTAGATGTGAATGCCAGTTTATTTTTAAATAAAGCCAATTTATATCCATATAAACATAAAACCTTAAACTCATTGACCATTTCCCTCGTGGGTACAATCAGCCACTCAATACGGTGGTCGTCATACTTATTTGCAGCCAGTTAAATATTTACCACGTAGATATTATACATTTCTGTACAATTATGAATAATCAAAATTGTGCAACCTAATAAACGTGTCAGTTATATCAAGTAGGTATACTGTACTCTGTAACTGCACTTGTTGTTACCGCATAGTCCCTTCCATACAATAATAACAAACGCATATACGTAAATCCATTTGATTCAACATTAAAAGTTATCAAAAATAAATACAAATCTAATCTGTATGCAATTTATGGCGTACATTAGCCTATATTAACAACCATTAGGTTCCCATATATGCCTCTCTATATCTATAAAGCCTGACATTAAGAATAAAGACCCTTAAAATATTTTCATAAGTTGGTGTATTTATATGTATTTCATAAGTAGGTGTACCTTTAGACCAATTAGGATTTACTTTTCACACCACAGACTATAGCCAAATGATCAGAGTTACCACAAGAACTGCTTTGCCAAATTTTTTTTAGACACTTTCACAGAAAATTAACTTATTTTGAAGTAAACTCTTCAGTTTATAATGTTAACAAGTAATTTGAGAAGAGTAAAGTTTGTTCACAAAATTTAAGAATATTGTTTTCAGAGGGTATTAACATATCATTTAATTATTAGTTAATTTATGTAACAATTAGGACAATTCGTTCCAGTATTAAGAATTATCGGTATGCACAATTGTACTATATATTAAGGAATAACATCAGCAAGCATATATAAGGGGCTACACTAGAAGAGGGTACCCACTTTTACGCTCGCTCTGCTGTCAGTTGAAGGAGTTAGACGTGTTCGGTACGACTTGTGTTAATTGCTAGATACGTTTAGTTTTAGTGTTTCTTAGTGTTAAATTGACATCGTGAGTCGTGGAAACTGTAAGTTTGATTATTTCTTTATGTTATTTTTGAATTGGAATGTTTTGCTCATAACTAATTTGGTGATTTGTGTTTTGTTACTTTAATGAATTGTTGCGGATTAAATTAAGTACTAAGTTTTCCTTTTTTTTTTTTGTTTTATTTCTTCCTACTTCTACTCCTAATTCGTTATCCATTCATTCAACCACATTTGTGGTTGAATGAATGGATAACGAATGAACGAACCTGGTCCAACTTTTGTAAGGAGTTTAAACCGTTGTTTCCGCGTAAGTTAGACTACGCAAACATTTTATTCAATGCAATGCAGAGTACTTCGGACGGATTTAATACGTACGCTGAATACGCTCGAAGGACTCTGCTGCGTTTAAAGATAGTCAATAGGTCTGAGTGACGAGTTAAGAACGTTAATTGTGATACGGGGGATAACCGATTTACAAGTTAGAGCGGCGGCGGCTAATGCCAACTTGGCCTGTGAGGATTTGGTGTCATTTTTATCAATTTATGTCAAACCTACCCGCACTAAACAAGAAAATCGTAATGTCGTACCAAAGCGACCAATGAATAACAATTTTAAGCCGCGGTGTTTTAATTGTGGACAGGTTGGACATAAATCACAACAATGCTTTAAGAAAACTAAATCTGATCAAATTTCTAAACCTAGTACGTCGGGCAGTAATTTAGTGTGCAGTTTTTGTCAAAAACCAGGTCATAATGAAGTTTCTTGTTTTTTAAAAGACAGGTCGGGGCCTCGCAACCCACGTAATGTAAATCTATGTGCCAAGCCGTCGACATATTTCTCTCAAAACAGGGATTTGACGGCCGCTGTTATTCAGGGCATCCCAATGGATATGCTCATTGACAGCGGTGCTTTAAATGTGTCTCTCATCTCGTCTGAGGTATTAAAATATTTCTCATGCGAAAGAAAACCCAGGAGCTCTGTTTTGAAAGGAATAAGTGACAGTATAATTGAATCCGATTCTTTTGTTACTCTAACTGTCGAGTTTGATGAAATTTCAATTGAGGCTGACTTTGTAGTAGTCCCGGGATCCTACATGAATACTCCAATTATAATAGGCACGGACATTCTTAACCGTGACGGAATAACCTATATTCGCACCAATAACAAACAGTATCTAACTCGCTCGCCCCAAACATCCGTTCACATGATTTCATCTAAAGAACCAATCCACGTGAACACGCCCCTTCAGGGTACAGACCTCGGGTCACTAATGACAGTTATTGAACAATTTTCAAATTATTTAATTTCGGGTACTGCCTCAACCACTGTCACTACGGGTAAAATGCATATCGAGCTCACTAATAATAAACCAGTAGCTTATCGACCATACAAGTTGTCGTACTCAGAAAAACTCAAGGTTCGGGAAATAATTAATGACCTCAAAGATAAGGGAATAGTCCGTGAGTCACCAAAGCCGCTGAAAGAAAAACACCACGTCGAGGGCGACGTATTGTCAGGAAAGGCCGATTAAGGAATAACATCAGCAAGCATATATAAGGGGCTACACTAGAAGAGGGTACCCACTTTTACGCTCGCTCTGCTGTCAGTTGAAGGAGTTAGACGTATTCGGTGCGACTTGTGTTAATTGCTAGATACGTTTAGTTTTAGTGTTTCTTAGTGTTAAATTGACATCGTGAGTCGTGGAAACTGTAAGTTTGATTATTTCTTTATGTTATTTTTGAATTGGAATGTTTTGCTCATAACTAATTTGGTGATTTGTGTTTTGTTACTTTAATGAATTGTTGCGGATTAAATTAAGTACTAAGTTTTCCTTTTTTTTTTTGTTTTATTTCTTCCTACTTCTGGACTCTAAATATATATATTTTTTAAAGTGAGCCTCCAATTATAATAGCAACAATAATTATATTAATCAATTATATCTTGTTTTCAACATACTAGTCTCAATCTATCCATTCAAATACTTTGCCCTTACATCAAAGACATTTATCTACCTTCATTTTTACTTATTACCGAGATTGAACTCACATATGACAAAATAATGTTTTAACTCACGGTTTTTAGTCCTGTGTCAAGGATGTTCGTACTTACGAATCGCCGTTCATGATTGCGAGCTGGATTCTTGCACTTCTGATATAAAAGATAGTCATCTTGAAGGTCTTGAAGGCGTGTAATCTTATAGTCACATAAAAGGTACAGAGTAACGATATAATAACTATACGTAAGTAAGTTCACACTAGTGATTAGAAGTATTATAACTACACAAGTATCTCCGTTATTCGACTGTTCTTGCTGAAGTCTCCGACCAGAATGTCGCTCTCTGTTAATTCGAGCGCCGCCAAGGTGTCGTCCCCACTTCACCTACCCGCATCTGTTTTTAAACAGTAGTGTCATATGAGTCACATATTGCTTTAATGTAACGTTATAAAAATGTGATATCGTTAATATCCGAGCTTCTTATTAACGATGATAACACATATTTAAGAAAAAAACACAGGCATCATTGCATACATTGTAATGAAATAGTATCGTTTACTTATTATTTTAATTCATAATGGATACATATTTTTGCATGTTATCGTATATACGAATATCTGAAAACAATCTGTGTCCATATTTTTGACAAAAATGTATACATTATTGTGAGAAACTCTTGTGGTTATATAGTATGAATCGTTAAGTGGCTATTTGTTTTTAAAATTTTCAGAGTGGATATTTATTTGAAAATCTGCCCGTGTATACATTTCATTGCACGTGACTGTACAACAATGGTAGGTTACGTGTTACCCCTCCGAAGAGCTACCACCTTGTCGTGGTGGGGGGGCTTGAGTGACCCTATGATCCCCAAGGCTATACCGGCAGGAATACCCATACCGGGCAGGCTTGGTGGGGAGGGTCCAGACTAAGAGTGGCTCACCCCTCGTCGGGATTCTTTATGAGTCTGTCAGGCGGGGGAGGTGTATATGGGCGCAAATCAGTATCTTATGTTTATATTATAACATTTAATGTTTAAAATAATTATTTATGGGTGTAAATCTGTATCTTACGTTTATATTATAATATTTAATGTTTAAAATAATTATTCGTAATTACAATACTGTTATTGATCTAACCTCAATGTCTCTTAGACATTGCACTGATTCTTTCGACTGATTTTAAAACATTGATTTTGTAATTTATTTTTAATAATTCATATTGTTGCAAACCTTCAAAGTAAAAATCAATTAGATTATTATGACTCCAATTTTATTGTTTTATAAACAAAACTTAGTTTAATTTGCATCCTACTAGTAGCGCCCTCTTTTGGCGATTTATGAAAACTTGTAAGGAATGTTTGCGTGTTGTAACGCGCTTGTTTATTAAAACAAATATAATTTGTGTAAGATAAATTATTTGGAGTAACATAAAATTCATTATTAATTTTTATTATGTCAATTTTGATTGTCAATGTGGAATTAATATTTAGATTAAAATATGGACGATTTCCGGTAGTACTTCAAAACACTTTGTTAGTCATACAGCAGCCGTTATCGCCGACAGCAGCGGTGGGATGGACCTACGTGTCCACATGGTCATGATGGAGATCAATGGTGACGTTTATTGGTTCGGGGCAATGGCGCGCACATTTGGCGCGCGTGTTTGGTGATTTTCCTGGGATTGCTTTGAACGAAGCCTTAGGAAGCCATGCCGTTGGTAAAGCGTTTGACAGCCGTTGGATGCTTTGATTATGGCGGGACTGAACGTATGGAGCAGTGTAATTTTGGGGTGGACCCTGGTGTAGTATGACAGTTTATTTCATACGGGCGACACGTTGTCATTTTGATACTTATAACCACTTGGGTGGTCTATTGTTTTAATTTATTTCTATCTTGTAATTTTATAATGTTCACCTAATGTTTGAGTGTCGACAGGCTAAGAATCTACTATAGCTGCTTATTGGTGGTATTACAACGACACTGGACTTGTGTTGACCGCGAACGTACCGTAAAGGGGCCAATGTTACGGGTCGCTATAAGGCAGGATACTTTTTCACTCTGGTAAAACAAGGCGGTGAGTTAGTAAGAGCCTTTTCGGTAAGTGACTTTATACTTTAATAAATATAGTTCAAAAAACTAAAAAGTAGAAAATAATTTTCAATCTAGGAATCAATTAAGGAACAGTAAATTGTATAATTGTAAAAAAAAGCGTGGAGTGCTCCACTTATCAATTTTCGAAAAGCACCCCTCGTAGTATTTGTTGTTATAGCGACCATCATTATGAACAGTCTGTAAAAAAAAATCAAGTCTCTATCTATTACGGTTTAAGAGATAAAGCCCTGTGACTCACGAACAGACAGCAGAGGGTTTCGTTTTATCCTTTTATCCTTTGAGTACGGAATCCTAAAAAATCATTCTACAAGATGGCATTATAGATATGTTTCAGTACATTTGAGTTATAGGGAAATAAAATTATTATTTTCCAAAGCTTAAAATCGATCTAGTAACTTTGCCTGAACGCTCCATAAGGCGCTTTCTCTCGCCTCGAAAATCGTTAATCCTGAGGATATTGATAAGGACAATGGTACAAAAATGTTAAAATCGTGTATTCGTGGTTTTTGATAATACTTCAAATTTTTAATTAAACTGGACGTTCAAAGTGGATAGAAATCGGGCTCAAAGATTCCGTTACTGTTAGTACATACATACATACATACATACATACAACGTACAACCCAAGCTAATAAAAGCGTGTTAAAAATTGAGGTACTTGACGGTTTATTAATAATTTGGCTACCAGTATTTGACCACTGTTTGGAAAGAATTTACTTACGAATTACGAATTTTACGATTTTGCGGGTACACTCATTATTTCTTGTGAAAAATTTCTGAAGGTTGTCGTATTAATGCAATTTTAAGTCTACACGTTGCTCAATGGAGATTCTCTCTCTCTCTCTCTCTCTCTATAGTCGGTCCCTCAATGCTGAGGATCGTGACTTCTTTGCTTTATAGCGTCTTTCCAGAGATTGCGATTAGTGGCCTGGTGTATCGCCTCGCTGACCGGTATCTTTAGATGGTCCGATACCTGGTCTGACCATCGTTTTGGGCTGTGTCCTCTGGGTCTTTGCCCTCCACCTTGCCTGTCACCAGTAGCTTTTCTAGGTTGTCATTATTTCTTCGGGCTATATGACCCAAGTATTTAAGTATGCGGTGAAGGCACAGGCTGGAGAGACGTTGGGAATGCTCTAGGTGTAATTCTTTTAAGATGGATGCGTTGGTCCGGAAGGCTGTCCACGGGATTCTTAGCATTCGCCGCCAGCACCACATCTCAAATGCGTCCACTCTTTGTCTGTCTGCTACTTTCAGCGTCCAAGATTCCGATGCGTAGAGGAATATGGAAAAGACGAGCGTACGAACTAAGTGAACTTTTGTACGCTTAGTAATATTCCCGTCCTTCCAGACCCTGGTAAGTTGGTTCATTGCCGTTTTAGCCATACCGATGCGGCGTCGTATCTCAGTTTCGCAGTTTCCTTTATCATTAATGACTGATCCCAGGTATTGAAATTCCTTGACGATTTCGAAGTCGCTGAGCAGATTTGTTCATTGTAGTGACTCAGAACGGTCGATCATCATAATTTTAGTTTTGCTCCTGTTTATCAAAAGGCCAAAGTCCAAGCTTGTACTCTCAAGCCGATTCATTAGGTCCCTCGTTTCTTTTTCTGATGAAGCGAATAGAGTTGTCTTTGGTAAAGGCTCAATAGATGTGTTTGTGATATGGGTTCAGCGAAGATACGATACCGTAGCGTTCAGTGGCGCTTCGTGTTTAAATTTAACGGTGTGTTGTATTGAGCAAGATGAAGGTGATTTAGGTTAGAACATTTAAATTTTGGGTTTTAATGTCCTTTATGAACTTCCAGATTCTGTCATTTTATTTTTCTACATACAAATAGGGTATATTACGGGGTAATTGGTGCTAAGCTGACTACATTCATTTAAAGTAGTTACATGAGAACTTGAGTAAACATGTTGATCGGACTGTACAGAGGTTGTCGTGTAGCCGTAGTATGCGGTGGGCAGGCAGCTATGGCGGAAGTTAAGTTTCAGTACTATGTCTATTCATGTGAGTGGATTTGCGTCAATGAAAAGTAACAGGAGGTTACTGGGCTATGCGTATCCATCGATCACATGTAGTGCTTAAATGTCTCGAATTATTTGATGTTTGGTCTAAGTAATTTTAGTAATTAGAAGGAATTGGTCAGCTAAGCTCTTGAGTTTATAAAAAAAAAATGTATATATAATAATAATTCGTTAGAATTTATTTTACGCGTTTGAGTTTAATGTTAAGGGACTAATTCTTTTGTTTAAATGGTGTTGTAGAAAATGTTGAATCTTATAAAGACAATACGACCGATCGATTTTGTGTAAAATTTTGTTTAATTAGAAAAGTGATAGTAATGTAAAAGAGGTCGAAATTGAGTACGGTTGAAATAAACTATTCATCATTAGTCTTTTAGTTTTAGCGTGGTGAATAACCTTAATACAAGTTAATCAGGATTGGCCGAGCGGAAATTCTAATATTCGCCGTTTGTTTTTCTGCCTTACAGGAATAGCACACGAGGACGTTTGACTTGTCACGATGGCCATGCCGCGGATGGCCAGTGGAGGGTTGGTTCGAGTGCGCTAAGTAAGAGATGGCACTAGCTGGAGAGACATCAGGGGCGGTTTGTCGATACCTGCTGCAAGTGAGTGGTCGGGGAGCGCGCGTGGTCCATGGGTGCCACAACGCCACAATTTGGACCGCCGAACCTTCATTTCTATCTTTTGTAACAAATTATTTTGATGCGTATGGGCGGATGATCTTGTAAATGAGAACTTTGAAACAATTTGTAACTACGCTTTATTTAATTCCTTTCCGCATTTCCTTTCCCTGACGCTGGCTGATCACCATGCGTTTCCTTTTCCCGGTCTATGAGTCGTGCTGTGAAAGCAACATTATCAGCAGAGGAATCATTACAGAACAGTCCACGTGGGGATGCCTCCACCTCTTGATAACGTTGAAACTGTAAAGGCATTGTGTTGATATAACTGGTTTTCATGATTATTTTATGTATGTGCGTTCACGTGTGTTCTTGTTAAATATTATAATCCTATCCAAATATCCTTCCTAAAACGCTGGCTGGCCACCATGCGTATCCTTGATCCTGGTCTTGTTGGCTAGAACCCAGCATGGGTGATGCCTTGTTTGTTGGCTAGATCCCAGGATGGGTGATGCCTTATTGTTGGCTAGAACTCGTGATGAGTGACGCCTTTTTTATGACATTAGAAGAAAGAAGAAAGAAAGAAAATATTATGTTGTAATGTTTTTGTTTGTTTGATATTATGTTGTAATGTAAAACAGTGCAAGGGACGCGCTGGAATCAGTATGGCCGTATGGGCGCAAATCAGTATCTTATGTTTATATTATAACATTTAATGTTTAAAATAATTATTTATGGGTGTAAATCTGTATCTTACGTTTATATTATAATATTTAATGTTTAAAATAATTATTCGTAATTACAATACTGTTATTGATCTAACCTCAATGTCTCTTAGACATTGCACTGACTCTTTTGACTGATTTTAAAACATTGATTTTGTTATTTATTTTTAATAATTCATATTGTTGCAAACCTTCAAAGTAAAAATCAATTAGATTATTATGACTCCAATTTTATTGTTTTATAAACAAAACTTAGTTTAATTTGCATCCTACTAGTAGCGCCCTCTTTTGGCGATTTATGAAAACTTGTAAGGAATGTTTGCGTGTTGTAACGCGCTTGTTTATTAAAACAAGTATAATTTGTGTAAGATAAATTATTTGGAGTAACATAAAATTCATTATAATATTAATTTTTATTATGTCAATGTGGAATTAATATTTAGTTTAAAATATGGACGATTTCCGGTAGTACTTCAAAACACTTTGTTAGTCATACCAAATAAATTATGTAAATTACAATAATATTAAAATACTTATTCTCGTATTTTTAAAACAATATTTTCAATATAATGTTATTTTATTAACAGTTAAATTTATTGTGAATCACGTCACTTGTTATAACAAAACAAGTGATGTGAGGTAGTTCTTATGCTGTTTATCACTCGAGTAGTATTTAAGTCCACGCGCTGGTAGAGCGTGGTACATTCGCATTTAATCAGTCGTGTAAGCCGTTACTCTGCTCGAATTGTAAATAAAAGTGAATAAAAGTGATTCTCATATTAAAGTCGTTTCGTTCAGTTTATTAATAAAGTGCGGTATTGGGATATCGTCGACATATACATCTACACAGAATAATTAAACAAGCGAGTTGACGTGGAACAACCAGCCGTTCCGCGCCGCTGCGTCACAAGCATCAAAGCGCGCGCTTGTTCGTTACGAGCAACAAGCCCAGCGGCGCGGAAGAACTGCGCCCGAATCCTGTTTTTCTATTTGCTTGTAACTCACGTTTGTCTATACCTAACGATAAGTTTGAAATTAATTGCTATGTTAAATGTTTTAACCGCCGATGCAAAAGACTATTGAATTTTTGCCCTGCATGTGTATTGTGTATGCATGTCGGACCGACATGTAAATTGACAACACCAATTGACACCGACATTGTTGGTGTCGAAGTAACTGTATGACGGCAGCTGGCAGGTGGCCTGACGCAGCTGACAGGTGTTCAACAGTTGGCCGTACCTGCCACGCACCTGATTTTAAAGCAATCCTTAGTTTATGATTAGTACCATCTGGTTTTATTGTTTGTAATGTATTAACATGGTCAAGGGGTGGCAGCACCTGCCTTCTCTTTACGCAGGTGGCAGCACCTGCCTTCTCTTTACGCAACGCTGAGTGGTATAGGTGGAGCTTAGGTCGGATGATCGGAAAACATAAAAGTGAATCGACTGAGTGAGTCGCGGTCATTGCTTTGTTGGACGAGCAGCCGCCTACACGTACTCAGCGGAGCGTTCGTCTAAGTTAATACAAGTCGTACTTATGTAATTTTCACTGTTAGTCACTACAGACAATTATTAAAGTGAGTGTGATTAAGAAGAGTCGTAATTTCTCCTCGCCCGTAACATCCTCGCCCACTAAAGAAAAGCCACGATGACTGATAAAGGCCACCTGCCTATATCAGAAGTGGGATCTGGGCAAAGACCTGAGGAGACTCCCGAATCTGCCGCCACTGGTGTTCTTCGCGGTATGAAGGCCCTGCTCACGCAACTGTTGGCTGCTAATCTTCCCGGAACGTCCAATGTGCCCAGTGTGCCTCTACTTTTGAAGTTTGACCCTGACGAAACCGAAGCCAATATTGAGGGATGGTGTAAGATCTCGGAGGTAATCGTAACAAGTAAGAAGTTGGAAGGTGCTGACCTGTTGATTGCGTTAACTCAATGTCTGAAGGGTCGTGCCGCTATCTGCCTGACGCAATTGGAAGTGACAAATATTACTTGGGAACGAGTCAAGGAGCTTTTGCTGGCAAAGTTTGCAAGACCTATGCAGCCACGGGATTATTTCGATTGTATACTACGGTTCCAGATTGCAAATAAGGAAACTGCATCGGAAGCAGCAATGCGTCTCTGGAACGCTGTGGAGCGAATACCCTGTGCCCCAATGCCTGAAGACATCGCAACAGGATTTATTATTTCGGTGCTGTGTTACAAAGATCCAATAATCAGACGTGAACTAGGCTGCCAAACAATTACGTCTAAAACACAGTTGTGTCGAATTTTGGCAGGAATTTCGTTGAAACGATGCACTGATGGTCCTGACCCATTTAACAGTGATGTTAAACGTTTTAGAAGAAATGACACTGCATTTTCTGGAGTATGCCATCGCTGTGGAGTCCCGGGCCATAAACAAGCTGACTGTAACCGGCGACGCGAAGAAGCTTCAAACATCAAACTTCAAGACAAGACAACGCCAACATGCTACGCTTGTGGTAGACGAGGTCATCTCGCTTCAACGTGTCCGACCAAGACCAGCGATGGAGCCATCAAAGAAGTTCACGTATGCCAACATCAGTGTGCGCGGAGTGACCTATCGTCGTCATCGGGTGAGACCGTTTCATTTTTGTTTGATAGTGGTTCTACATGCTCTCTTGTAAAATTAAGTTTAGCCAACAAATTTCCTGGTACTGTACATCACAAAAATTATTTGACGGGGTGGTGTGGTCACTGTTGTCCGGTTCACTAGGTGTGGTCGAAGGGATGCTCATGTCCGGTCCACTAGGAGATGTGGTCGAAGGGACGCTTATGTCCGGTCCACTGGGAGATGTGGTCGAAGGGACACTTATGTCCGGTCCACTGGGGGATGTGGTCGAAGGGACGCTTATGTCCGGTCCACTGGGGGATGTGGTCGAAGGGACGCTTATGTCCGGTCCACTGGGAGATGTGGTCGAAGGGACGCTTATGTCCGGTCCACTGGGAGATGTTGTCGAAGGGACGCTTATGTCCGGTCCACTGGGAGATGTGGTCGAAGGGACGCCGATGTCCGGTCCACTGGGGGATGTGGTCGAAGGGATGCTCATGTCCGGTCCTCTAGGGGATGTGGTCGAAGGGACGCTCATGTCCGGTCCACTTGATGATGTGTGGTCAAAAGGTTGATGTCCCAATATACTTGAAAGTTTCTTGTAGTTTGTAGTTGAAGTCAGGATGGACGATCGATAAAATCAAATTGTGTTGTTCATTTGTTGCAGAACCTTTGACTTCCAACGATAATTAGTCGCGCGAGGACGTGCGACGAGTCAGGTTGGCCGTGACGGCAGCTGGCAGGTGGCCTGACGCAGCTGACAGGTGTTCAACAGTTGGCCGTACCTGCCACGCACCTGATTTTAAAGCAATCCTTAGTTTATGATTAATACCATCTGGTTTTATTGTTTGTAATGTATTAACATGGTCAAGGGGTGGCAGCACCTGCCTTCTCTTTACGCAGGTGGCAGCACCTGCCTTCTCTTTACGCAACGCTGAGTGGTATAGGTGGAGCTTAGGTCGGATGATCGGAAAGCATAAAAGTGAATCGACTGAGTGAGTCGCGTGGCCGCCCACAGGGGCGTTCAACTCTCCATAGAGAATCGTCTTCCCGACGATTCTAGTCTTATTCATGATACGTTGACACCTTCAGTGTCATCTATCCAGCGGTCGCTCTCTAGGGAGCGCCGCTAGCGCCTCTCGTTCCACAACGAGAGGTCGCTATCCGATGTCGGCTGTACGGTCCCCTCGGACGAATGCCTTTAAAGGAGTTTTTAGTGGGATGGTCCTCCCTTCAGGAGGACCTTTCATTCAGCCCCACACGACGCAGGCACCGGGCGTCGCGGCCTGTAAGTGCTTGGATGCATTTTTTACTCCTCCCTCTCCGTAGAGGGTCAGCCCTTTTTCCACCTACATCTGGGCGCCAAAAAAAAAAAAAAAAAGTGAGTCGCGGTCATTGCTTTGTTGGACGAGCAGCCGCCTACACGTACTCAGCGGAGCGTTCGTCTAAGTTAATACAAGTCGTACTTATGTAATTTTCACTGTTAGTCACAGTAGTACAGACAATTATTAAAGTGAGTGTGATTAAGAAGAGTCTTAATTTCTCCTCGCCCGTAACATCCTCGCCCACTAAAGAAAAGCCACGATGACTGATAAAGGCCACCTGCCTATATGTATTTTCTATTATTTTTCTTTCGTGTTTATTTTTCTTACAAGTTATTATTAACAACATTATTTAAAATGGAGTTATGGGAGCTGGGCGTCGAGGAAATAATTGCAGTCTATTTCGCGAACAAATTAAATTTTTATTTAAATTTAAACACAACTTGTAACAAAATAAAAAAAAAATGATGTGATAGGTAGAGTCACTTTCCGCGATGGAGGTGAACTGTTCACATGGTGGACGGCCACCTGCACGTGGGACGCGCCTCGTCAGCGTTGACCGTTCCGCGAAGACACGATGCAGCGTGAGAACGGTGTAGGGCTGGCGCGATGCATCCTTAACGTGTAGGGCTGTCCCTTACACGTAACTAGGGGAAGTGTTACATATGTGAGGGTACATTAATATTTTAGTGTGATCAAAGTCTTCTTGAAGGTAGTCATGTATTAGTCACATATACGGTACAGAGTAACGATATTACAATTACAGGTAAGTAAGTATACACTAGTGATTAGAGGTATTATAACTATATTCCCGTTATTAAACTGTTCTTCCTGAAGTCTCCGACCAAAATGTCGCTCTCTGTCAACTCGAGCGCCGCCATGATATCATCCCCACTTGACATCCCCACTGCATCTATGTTTGAATTGTAGTGTCAAATGAGTGACTTATTATTTTAAAGTGCTATTATAAAAATGCGATATCGTTAATATCCAAGCTTCGTATTAACGACGATAACATTCGGCCGTCCTGCTCACACGTTCGTCCTCGATCGTGTATGGTCTGATGCAAGAGCTGCAAAAGAAAGCGCATTGTTTAATGCCTAAGTCCACAAGAGTTACACATTTTCTTGTAATACAGACTCGATCGTAAGAGACCCGAGCTGCTTATCAAAAACATGACTTAAACTTTACGCATTTTTCTGCAATACCGACTCGCACGTAAGAGGCCCGAACTGTTAATGCGAACCAAGGCTTAAACTAGGTGATGTTCATATAGGATCACATTAGTTGTGTATTACCCTGGTTTTAAAACTGTCCCAACAGTGTTCACCACGGATTTCTGTTGCAGACATAGTTCATAAGCACTCTTTACATAAATATTACATGCGCGACAGATATTGAAGCGAATGCATTAGACCATTGTTAAATAACAAAAACTCGGCTTTAACTAGGTGATGTTCATATAGGATCACTGTAGTCGTGTATCACCGCAGTTTTTAAACATTATATTATACCTTGTTTATGATAACATTCGGCTAGTGCTCAACTCAAGCTTACTCCAACAGTGCGATATTCACTTAATGTCTCAAGGTACGCGATGCCCTTGGCCAACCCTCCCAAATGCATCACCAAGAGACACCCGCGAACATTTCACTGCCCGAGGCACCTGTACTAAACCATTTTAACTCTAGATAAATAAAAATCAAACCATCTGTGGTTCCCTACACCCACAGTAATGACAACATCCAGCTGTCCACTTTACTTATGCCTAGTTTCTGAGTCCAACAGTTACATCTCCAACAGATATTGATTCGATAAAGCTATGCATCAGATAAACGACGTTTATCTTATTAGTGCGTTTCTGAATGCTCAACAACCTGTTTAATAACTATGAAACCGGTAGAGAGTTTTATAACTGGCCACTGAATGTCTGTGCCACTCAAAAATACATTATTACAAAGATAATTTCGTGTTTTTATTTCCAACTTTCGTCTTTTATCAACTGACGGGGCAGTGTCAAAGTAAATTTATTATCCTTGTTAATGTTTTAAACGAATAAACAGTCCGTTATTAAATAATATAACACGTAATAAGTTGTATGAACTTGACATTTAACGTCATTTGTCACAAAATGAAACATCAAATAAAGTTATGGAAAGGATCAATGGACAGAAACATGGTCAGTTAATCCAAACTGAGTTTAGACAAAGTTTGTCTTACATTGATTGCTCGGAAGCGGATTTTGGAAATTATCAAACGGGTAGTGGTACATAAACTACGTACCGAAAAAAAAATACTTTAGAAACCGGCCATTACCGGCCATCTATACTTATTTATGCCTGCAATTGAAAAAAGGTTCCATGTTTTTTTACATAACATGTGGCCCCTTATCAATCACAACCTATAACCTCAAAAGGTTTTTTTAAAGTTGTTCATGATTCCGCACCAGGCTGTGTCTGTCAAAACCTGTCTTACAATAAACTTTACTACCGAAAAATTCATATTCATTAATTATATATATTTTATTATACTCCTATCCTCTAACATGTATCAGAGACGTTTTTAAACTACATACTCTTCCATACTAGTTCTCGCTTGTATGCCTCTCGTACTTTTATTCTTCATGCCTGATCTTTCTTTCATACTTCTCTTTTATTCTTGATTTTAATTGTTCTATTTCTATCTGTTTACCTATTCTATGCTATTCTATGCTCTATTTTACTCTTCTTTTTTATTCTTATTTCGTTACTTCCTTAAAAATAAAACACACATTGTTTCTTTATTTACATTTGCTTTTTCTTCCTACACTTGAATCGCGCCAAGTATTGTGAGAAGCCGCCATGCTCCGTCATCACCTGTGTCATCACACTACACAGCTCCATCCCCCTTACGATCCTGTACGCGTCCGTTATGTTTGGCAGGAAGAGCTTGGTCACGGAGGCCGTCTCACCGTCCCTGTATCGCCTGTCCCATTCGGCAAGCGACCCCAATCGGATCAGTCGTTACTTTCTAAGCTTTGTTGGTCCACCAGGCTTATGAACCCCAGGGTCATATGGCTTTCGGGGTGCGGAGTTTCGGCGTACGTCACCATCCGCTCGATCTCCCGGTCCTTCAGTACGGGCAGCGATACTCCCCTCTTTGTCTCATACAGGGCGGCTGCCTCCTGTATCCTGAGGTCGAGGGGCAGCATCCCCGCCAGCACCAGGGCCGAGTTCAGCGAGACGGTGCGAATGACCTCCGGGTGAAGTCCCCCAGCTCACTCGGGCCGCTCTGGACAGGTGTTTATATAGGCTGAGTGACTTCCTGCAGACGCTCGCAACGTGACTGTTAAAGGTAAGCTTGTTATCGACGATTACACCCAAAATTTTCATTTCATCTACAGCGTCTATAGCTCTCCCGCCCATGCTCAGGCGCGGCGTGTCGTACTTTAATTTATTTGTTATCACCATACAGTTGGTCTTATGTGGTGCGAAGTTTAGTTTATTTCGGACACCCCACGCCCGAACATAGGCGAGAGCCTCGTTTGCTTTACGCTGGACTTCTAATGCGGTGTCACCGTCGAAGACAAGAACCACGTCGTCCGCGAACGCCTGGCAGTAGTCGCCCCGCTCGTCCAGTTTTTTCAGGAGTGGATCCAATATTGCATTCCACAGAATGGGCCCCCCTATAGATCCTTGGATACATCCCTTCTCCGGTGCCTTCTCGTATTGAGCCCCAGCATACCTGACTGCGACTCGTCTATTGGACAGGTAACTGCTTATTATTCGTCTCAGGCCCAAGGGGCACATCTCCTCGGCCAGCCGGACTTTAATTGCAGGCCACCACGCGCTGTCGAAGGCTCCCTCTATGTCCAGTGAAACTAGCACTATGAGTTTCTTATTCTTTATTTTCCTTCGAATGTAGTGCACCAGGTCATAGAGGGAGTCTTCGGTGCTTCTCTGGGGCATAAAGCTATATTGTTTTAGGCTTAGCCTCGGTATGAGGTGCCACCTGAGCCGTGACAAGAGTGCCTTCTCGAGAACCTTTCCCATGACAGGGAGGAGTCCTATGGGCCTGTAGGATTTAGGGACTGTATAGTCGGCTTTCCCTGGTTTTCTGATCATCACTACCGTGGCTCTCTTCCACGCTGTGGGAAAGTGTCCCAGCTCTAGGCATTTGTTTAACAATGCCAGGAGCGTTTCCGGGTCCTGCTGAAAGGCGTGGAAACAAATATCGGCTGTGTGTCCGTCAGCCCCAGGGGCCTTTTTTGGGTTGAAGCTGTTCACCGCAGACTCGAGTTCCGTCTTGGTAAATGGGGGATTATGTTCTCCATCATGCGTCTCCTCCATTTACCCTTTCCGCTATTTTTCTTGTTCTGCGGTGGTTATCGTCATCGTCGCTCTTTAGGTCCCCTGGATAAAACGTATCAGCTAGGAGTCTCGCCGATTCAGCAGGCTCCATCCCTACGCCACTTCCCACTAAGGGTAGGTCTTCTTCCCTTTGGGTAGTTCGGGCGATCACCCGATAAATCCCCTCCCATAGCCCCTCCCTGTCCTGTCTCTCACAAAAGGCCTTCCAACTAGACGTCTGTGCTTTTTTGGCCTCAATCTCATAGGTTTGTTTTGTTTTTAGGTACTCTTCGACGGCTCGGTGCGGCACAGCGGATCCGGCGTTTCCTGGTCATGACCTTTTGCTTCATTGCAGCAAGAGTCTCGGACCACCACGGTAAGGTAAGTTTTTTAGTTTTATTTTTCTTAGGTATAGATTTATTGCATGCTATTGTAATGCTTGTGTGTATTTGTCCACCATTTTGTCCAACTTTGTTGTGTTCCTAATTTTTCCTATTTCTTGTTTTGTGATTTTATTCTCTATCATAAACTGGGCCAGTTTTTCATGAAACTGGCTCCAGTTTGCCTTTTTTGTGTTGTAAATTCTAGTAGTTCTTTCTATATTTATTCCTATTGATTTTTGTACTTTAATTTTAAATAATATACCGTTGTGTTCCGAGCTCGTCAGTCCCCTTTCAACCCTCCAATCCGCCATACGGTCCAGTATATCCGAAGAGCAGGCCGTAATATCGACGTAGCTGGTATACGTCCTCCCCCCTCTGATGGTGTCAAAGGCAGGGGGTTTTCCCGCGATTGCGTACCTGAAAGTCAATTTCCCCCAGGATTCCTGCCAGTTCCTCTCCTCTATAGTCAATTTTTTCGCTGCCCCACCATGGATGTTTGGCGTTCGAATCGCCTCCCATAACAGCCACAATTTGGCCTATTTTATTTGTTATTCCTTTGAGCTGATTCAGGTACGGCTCAATGGGGCGGTCCGGTCCGGCTCGAAGTAGAAAGAGACGACCACGATACTCCAGGCCTCGGTTTGGAGCCTCACCACTACGATGTTGTTTGTGGTGAGTTCGGGATATTGTATTACCTCCACGTTTTTATCAAAGACAGTTATCGCCGCCTTGACTGTTCCGTCTCCCTGCTAGGTGCTCTGGAACATCCTAGCCGTCCCGTATCCCTTCATACGCCTTATTCGCCCCACATAAGGTTCCTGAATCAGCGCGACCGCTACGCCTCTGTTTGCACACTCCAACATAAACTCGTTGGTGGCCAAGCCCATCCTCCGTAGGTTGGACTGAGCCACCAGCAAGAATTTCGAGTGTGGCTCGGCAATGGGGGGGCATCGAGCTGTGTTTGTTGGCATGCCACCCTCAGCAGTATGCTATAGAGGCACGAGCCAAGGCGTCCCACTTTCTTCGGATTTGGCATTCGTTACTAAAGGCATTGTGGTTCGTATTTGCAACTTTTGCCTTAGTACAGTTACAGCACGAGGGTTCTACGCCAGCTAGTAGGTCGTTGCATTCTGCTCTGAGGTGAGGTCCTCCACAATGGGAGCATCTTTCCACTGGGTCTTTGCAGAATCTCCTGCTGTGGCCGTACCCTAGGCATTGCGAGCACTGGACGAGTGGCGACTGGTCCTCCACTCTTATTTTCTGGAGGTCTATGTATACTTCTCCAGAGTCCAGCGCTCGTTTCCAGATTTTGGGGGACACTCTTATGACTACGTGGCTGGTGTACGGGTTTCTTGTCTTCTTTCGAAAACGTAGTTCCATGCGCACCTCATCCTCGTCGAGGTCTTTAAATAGGTGTCCGTTTTGCTTTTTCAGGGCGTTTTTTAGATCTTCATCGCTATTATAGTTAAGTACGTCCCTGAGTAGCACTACCGGATCCCAGTTTTTAATTTCAGTTATCTTAAGTTGTCCCCCTGCGTCTTTTATTCTTTTCGCTACTTTCTGGCGCTCCTCCTCCGTGCTGCAGCTTACTATTACTTTTCCATCTTTTGCCTTCTTCACTCTGTCTACTCTAATGCCCTTCTCTTTAGCGTTTATGCTAGCTCGGACTTTGTTGAGAACTTCTTCATTAGAGTCCGTTTCTATTTCCAAAGAAATTATCACAGAATGCAGAGTTATCGTCTGCTCCGTTGGTACGCTCTTTACTTGGCCCGCCACTGCAGTTGCGTACGTCTTAGTTGCATTGTCAGTTTTTTATGTCGTCGACTGTTTCTTTATATTTTTATGGATATTTCCCAATACTGCCGAATTTTCTTTTATTAGATTATGTAGTTCTTCCAGTGTATTCTCTATTTTAGTATCAAGTCTTTGTCTTTTTTCTGGTGTCTTTACTTTTATTTCCTTTGTCCCTTCCTCGTCCGTTACCTCTTTCTTTGCCCCTTCCTTAACTAATTGGTAAAGGCGTTCCACTGTATTTGTCACCTCCAGCTTACTTTCCGTCTTGATGTTTTTTGCCTGACCGAGAAGGAGCTTGGTTTTATTTAGACAAGCTCTCGCCTCAAGGATCCTGCCAGGTTGTCCATTTCCGGTTTTTCCATGTTTTGGTGAGTGGGTTATGGTTTTCCCAGATGTTGTGGGCTTTGGCTCAGGCGGTTTAACTGAAGCTGCTTCGGCTGTGCTGGTGGTTGAAGTCGTGCTTTTTGGCACCCTTCTAGCCTCCCACTCCCCGATGCTCCGCCGGACTGTTTCTAATTGTTGGCTAGGAGCCTGGGCTGGATGTTGTGTCAGACTAGTCTCGTCTGCGGTCGTTTTAGGTAAGTAATCGTGTATTTTTGTACGTGTTTTCGTGTATGTGCGTGTGTACGTGTATGTGTGCGTGTGTTTGTGTGTGTGTGTGTGTGTGTGTGTGTGTACTATGTGTGTGTGTGCGTTTGTGTGCCTATATATGTGTGTATTGTTTGTGTGTACAGTAGTGTATGTGTAGATATGTATTTGGAGTATGTATATGGGAGATGTGTAAGAATTTTGTATGTATATATGTGAGTGTAATGTTTATGTGCCACCTGTACACAGTCTTATTTTAATAAAATTGTAAATAACAACACAGTAATAAACAATAATAAAGTTATACCCAATAGGATATTGTCTCTAGTATAGTTCGTGCACCAGTGCACGGTCGTAATACTAATTTTATATATATCTGGTACAATTAAATAATTTAAGGTGTCAGTTAATTTTTCAAAGATTCTTTGTCAATATAAACAAATAACATATAAGACTTGTACCTATTAAGTTACGGTTATTTTACAGTTTGGGTCAACTTCTTATCTTATTCCCTCCAGTGCACCAGTGCAGTTGAAGGTGGTAGAACCCTTTGTGGTTCGACTCCGGCAGCACCACCACCACACCTATTTCTACCTAATAGCTGCAGTGTTAGACGCTGCTGTGTTCCGGTTTGAAGGGTGTGGTAAGGGAGACAGACTTTTCCGAGGCGTTCCAGCTTGGTCCTCAGGGGTAGCGGCGTATCTGTGGCCGACCGCAGGTAGGAATATCTAATCCTATCTGGGGTTGATTACGGATGTCCATGGGCGACAGTGGCCACTTACCATCAGGTGGACTGTATGCTCGTCTGCTACTCCTATACCTATTATAAAAAAAAAATTAAAAAAAAGTGCAGGGTCGGTTTCCGTCGTCTTAAAAACTAAATACTATGTATAAAAATATAACAGAAAGTAAAATATAAAAATATAAAGTATAAAATATACACAATGTCAATGTATATTATATATCGGGATCTTGGAGTGCGGTTGCTGCGGATGTGGCTCTGGCTTTCGGCTTGCGGCTAGATTATTTTAATTATATTTTAAACGCCTCGGCTTTACCTGATTTTAATAGTTTTTACAGACAATTATATATTACTGTATAAGAAAAACCCATCGAAATGTAATGATGCTTTTATTCGGCATATTAAACAGCATTATTTGGCATTTGGTTATGATCCACATATAATAAGAATGAAAGCTTCGCGTGTCAATACATCGACTGTATTTGAAAACCAAAATAGAAGAAAGAGGAATAAAAAGAAATTTCAATGATTTTAGAATTTTCGTCTGTCTGTTTGTATGTATTTGTAATTGGAAATGGAAATGGAATTGAATTAACATTTAGTCTGTATCTTTCTAATGGATCGTCGTCGATCAAATCAAAGTTAAATTTAATGTTAAAAGCATACATCGTTTTTTTTTTCAAAACTTATATAAATTTACCAACGTGCTCCTCGATCATAGCAGAGGGCATTGTATAATTCCAATTATATCTGAATCCGTACCAAGTGGATCCTTTTATCATTTCGTAAGTGGCTCACCTAAAGTGCACTTTATTCCCTTTTTTTATAAAATAATTAGACGTAAACAAATATTAAACATGTCTAATTTTCTTTGCAATACTTAACATCTATATAAATTATGTGAATATGAAATGTAAGTTTACCCAATACGAAACTCAATTATTCTTGAAATATCGATAGTCTAAATGTCTCAACAAATTCTGAATGACCAACCACGTTCAAGGTACAAAACCTCATTTACCAGTATTTGATAGCGCCCAATTTAAAACCAAAGGGCGTGTAATGTTGAGGTTTCAAATCAAGAGTTATATAGAATTATTAACACTCAGCGAAACGTTGCATACTTAGTTTCTATGTGTAGAAGGAGTGCAGAAATTTAAAACCGACATGTTGTGTATCAGTGAGTCAGTCAGAAGTAAAATGGGAGATTTTCAGAATATAATGTTCCAAAAACCGCTGCACATAAGTTTCATAAGTCTCAGTTTTCTTATAGATCAATATATAACTAATGTGCATTTATATACTAAAGCTCATTTCTTTAAGTAGAAATATATCGAGATAATATGATAGGAGTAAAAAAAATCCTGAACCGTTTAGTGTACTACACTAAACGGTTCAGGATTCACTCGTAGCGTGAGTTCGGCTACGATTAGTGGAAGACTCAAACTATATTCAAATAAACTTAAACCTTTCTTTAATACATTTATGATTTCTCTTGTGGGTATAATCAGCCACTGAATACGGTCGTGATCCTGGCCCATTTGCAGTCAGTTAAATATCTATTCGTACGACGTGGATATTTTATATTTCTGTACAATTATACATAATTGAAAATTAGACGAGCTTACCTGTAAGCGAAGTCTGATTATAATTTTATGAATGGTGATCTGAAATATAATTGAGAATTACAGTGTAGTATCCTTCTTCCCACTCGTCGTCATCGCGATTGTTTAGCCTTTTAAAAAACAACAATTTTAAAGACCACTGACACTGCGTATGACAGTGACAATATTGACAGCTTCCAATTCCTCACTTAATTTATAGTCTATTATTTCCAACTTAGTCTCCTTGATAATATGCATGCTGTCTGTATCTAGGAGACACTTTTGTTCTTATTGTTGCAGTATGGGTTTTGATTTTAAGAGGGTGGGTAATTATATTTCAGATCACCACTAAATACTACACACACTAGGCATAAAAGACCCAAAGAAGATAGCATATTAATGGCTGGCCATTCACATTATATAATAGTATTGTTATTACTTTTATATCATTAATGTGTTACATATTCCCATGGTGGACATAATTTACCCTTAGCCTAAGCTTCATTAGCAAATGATAACAATTTCAGTTTTACTGTAACTAACATGGACATTATGAAGACTTAAGTGCAATAGCAATTCCCACATTATATTTGTCTTTATTCCAAGATTTATGGACTGCTGTGTTATTTATTGACCTGATGACTAGTGTATAAATGTGTGGATACGTATTTCTATCTACACCCGGTGTTGCTAAGGGAAATGTTTAGGCAACAATATAAATAATATGTTATTATTTCATTGCTTTTTGTAATGTTAGGAGTACCGTGCTTCTGTTGTAGAACATTACATAGGTACTACCAATCTTTGGTTAATTTTTTCATGATTAATTTTCAACCTTATATTTTAAGCAGTTATGTTCAGTAAAAGTGAAAAATATGTGCAGATATTTAATAATTAACCTTATGTTTGTGGACTGAACTTCCAAACCTTTAATTATTACTGTATTTATTCCTATTGAATCATTGAAAGGTAAGTGTAACAAAATCCAAAATGTTAATTTTGTATATATTCTCACATTTGGACATAAAGTTAACTCTTGACATTCACATATTTGCATTTATGTCACATATTCCACATATATAGGTAATACTAAACAAGGTTTATGAATTACTTACAAGTATGGACATTTATTATTTAGCACAATTTGTATTGTTACAGTACCTGTTACAGTGCCTTAGAATAAATCATAAAGGTTTTTGTGTCCAAAGACAACTCCAGACTTCTGGAAATCAATCCAGTGTAAACCAGTGTATTTAATAGATAACTTTAAAACTTCAATTCAAGTTACATCTATATATAATAGTTATATGTATATATGTAAGCTCAATGAGTTTAAATAGGTACTCTGTACCAGTAAGTGGTGCATTATAGTTCTGATTGTACTCCTTGATACAAATCTCCTTAGAGTTATACCTTAATAATACGAGTATTTCCTGAAATCCGCAATATCTTGAAATACAACTAATCTGGATGTTAGGATATTCATATACCTAGTCCGCAACATATCAAATCAAGCAGTTTCATATAGCTGGTAACTGATTAAATTTTATTTTACATAATTTGTATATATGTGAGTAAGAGGTACTACAATATAACCCAAGTAATATTATTTACTTTGAGCCATGTATAGGTACCTGTTATTTGTTTATGAAATAGCTGAAGTTAAGTAGGAATCAATCAATGAATTCTGCTCAATTGTGTTGAGGTATTAACACAGAATGCTACTATCAAAGGTAGCACTTCAGATGCTGGATCCAATATATGAGATACTTATAGTATTCTTTCTTCATGTGACTAAAAATATATTGGACAGATATGTGTCTGTATCAATAAGCCGGAGTCTTGTTTGCTTAATCATTGTCCTCCTGAGGTGGTTCTTTTGAGAGAGCATGCCTTCTGTTTGTATGTAATATTAGCTATTACAGGTTAACATGAAACAGTTGTCATGTATATACACCAGTGTGTATGTGATAATGCGAAGAGCACATCTGTTACGATTTGAGATCAAGCATTGGATTACCTAGTATACAAAAATAATTATGTCACCAAAGTTGTAAGATTTTTATCTTGACACCATATATTAAATTTTAATAACATATAACACTATTGATTTGTGTGGAACGACCCATCTCAACCAATTTCAAGTTGGCAACGGGGTGCTGCATAAGACATTTATGTCACAAATGTCTATTTTAGACATTGTTTTCTGATAAGATAGCCTTCTATCATGTGTAATGGAGCTAAGTGAGCTTCAATGTCTTCAGTATGATTCTGTTACATGAGCTCATGAGCATCATGCTGTGCGGTGAATCCTGATTACCACACCAGCAATGTGATGACTCCTATTTTCTGTTCTCCACCACGTATGGCACTTATTTTTGTCTTGTGTATTGTGGTGGAGCATAAATTACCTATTAGGACCTTTATAGGTAGCACTAGTTAAAGTTTTATTCTGAGAGGAGCATCAGAATGTACCAGGTTAATTTCCTCAGTTCTCATTGGAATAAGTTATTCATCCAGTTGCTTCACAAATACCTCCCAATTTTAGAGAACTCTGATGATATCATTGTATTGAGTTATATAATAAATTTATCGTTTACACAGGGTGGCTATCCTAATAGGTTAAAAAAACTATTGTAAAACTACTTCACAAAAAAGGTGAAAAAAGTGATCCTAATAATTATAGACCTATAACTTTAATATCCATATTTTCCAAAATTATGGAAAGGGCCATAAATTCACGGTTTACAAACTTTTTTAATGAGAACAACATCCTGAAGGGTGAGCAATTTGGTTTTAGGAAAAATTGCTCTACTACTCTTGCATCATTCAATTTAATAAATATAATATCGGAGAGTTTAAACGAGAGGATACCAATTGTCAGTATTTTCCTAGACATGACGAAAGCATATGATTTTGTACTCCATGGAAAACTAATCGAAAAGTTAGAAAAATACGGCATTCGTGGAAAGGCACTTGACTTAATAAAAAGTTACCTACAAGACCGCCAACAGTGTACAGAAATCGCCAAAATAGATTTTGTAAAAAATAGACCTACAAAAATAATTTCGCAATCTAAATATAGAAAACAAAATAATTGTGCAATACCTCAAGGTAGTATCATAGGACCGTTACTTTTCTTAATTTACATAAATGATCTACCAAATTGTACAAAAAATAAATGTGTACTTTTCGCAGATGACACCACTGTTCTAATACAAGATAAAGATGAACACTCATTAAGACATAAAGTAAAAATTTTTCTTAATGATATTACTGACTGGTTGAACCTTAATAATTTAAAATTAAATATTTGTAAGACTAAAATTATATATTTCAATAATAAAAGACATGTAGCACAACTAAAAATTAAATATAAAGATAAAACTATTGACGAAGTAGAATTTACGAATTTTTTAGGTATGATTATTGATAAAAAGTTAAAGTGGAAAGAACACATTGACTCTATTTGTAAAAAGTTAGACCGTTTTGTATTTGCACTTAAAAGAATTAGGCAGACTGTATCAGAAAAAGCAGCATGGTGTGCATATCATGGATATGTCTCATCTGTGTTATCATACGGACTTATCATTTGGGGAAACTCTACCGATATGATACGTGCATTTAAAGTACAGAAAAAGTGTATACGGGCCATTTGTAATACCCGCCAAATAGACAGCTGTAAGCCATTATTTATAAAAAAAGAAATTTTGAGTTTGCCATGTATGTATATAAAAGATGTGTATTTATTTGTATATAAATATCCATTGGTATTTTCAAACTAAAGCAGAAGAGTCATGTAGACCTGTTAGGGATAAGTATAGGTTAGTTCTGCCCAAATGCAACCTAAAACTGTATAAAAGAAATGTGTATCAAATGGCTATAAAAATTTTTAACAAGCTTCCTGACTCCTTTAAAGAATTGCCGTACAATGGATTTAAAAAGGAACTAAGAATATGGCTTCAAAGAAAATGCTTCTACTCTATAAATGAATATTTAGAAATAAATTGATAATAAACTAAATTTAATTGTAAACGGACATGAAAATTAAAAATTGTAACTATTTCATTATTATTATTTTATTATTTTGATTTTTAATGACATGTGATATTATTGTGTAATTACGCCAATGTGACTAATTGTGTTGTACGTAGTAGTATGTTAACATAAAATTAAGTTTATAATCATACTAGCAGAACCCGCGGCTTCGCCCGCGTAAAAAAAATTGATATGACATACAAACAACTGTAATCGTAAATTTGTACCTTTAACAATTTTAGCGATAAAGTAGCATTAATATTTAATTAATAAAAGCTTTTTTTTTTCGTCACTGTGTACCTAAATTGGTCAAGGTTTCTTCAGAAACATACACTAAAACTCTAATTCATCATCATCATCAACCCATTAACGTCCCACTGCTGGGCAAGGGTCTCCTCACATAATGAGAAGGATTAGGCCATAGTCCACCGCGCTGGCCAAGTGCGTATTGGTAGACTTCGCATACCTTTGAGATTTTTTATAAATCTCTCAGGTATGCAGGTTTCCTCACGATGTTTTCCTTCACCGTTTAAGCAAGTGATAATTAATTTCTAATACGCACATAATTTTGAAAAATCAGAGGTGCGTGCCTGGGATTTGAACCTCGGACCCCTCGATCGAGAAGCCGCGTTTCTTAACCACTAGGCTATCACTGCTTTATTTAAAATATAAGTTTCATGTAGGATACAATATTTATTATTTACACTATTCCATAGGAACCGTCCATCTATGGGGCCTTACATACAGTGGTTCTTTCCAGGATCTCTGACTGGGCGATTAGAACTCTCATTCTTACCACCCGCAACTCCAGAAGTCCCCCTTTAGTCTTGTACGATAGGCAGGGGATACTGTAGCCCTGTTCTAGCTCAAAATTTTAATCCAAGATCTATGTATCTATCACATCACCATCACTAATCCACGCATAACCACAACCATACCCCACGGCAGGACAAAATGTTGGCATATAGTGTGTCCAAAGTAGTTGCGACGTATCTAATCAGTATACCAAAATGTTGGCCAATTTGAATAAACTTACGCATTATCATATATTTGTCTGAATAGACGTTATCTGAAATTTCACGTTTCTAAGTTCGAACCTAAAAGATTCCCGTATACATATACCACTTCCTTTACCTCCTTAGTAGAATTTCAAAAACATCCTATGTACATATGCATCAATAAATACTTTATCAGCAAATTTCTGGAAGCTAATATTCAACACCAGCGGTTGGCAACCCGACACCCACGGGTGGTGTGTGGCCCGCGACTTTCCCTTGTGGCCCGCGGGTCTGTGCGTTATTAATAATTGGCCAAGTGTAAGTCAAACCCGCACCTGGAGGGTTCAGTACAACCAAAATTTTAATTTTTTTTAATTTCTAGTATTTAATATTGCAGCAGCCATTAAAGTACACACATTGTGAAAATTTGAACTGTCTACCTCTAACGGTTCAAAAGTTAGTTGGAAAAATAACGAATAGCAGTTTGTTGTATGGGGTCCCCTTTTTGTTTTCAACTTTTTTTTATTTTTAGTATTTATTGTTATAGCAGCCACCGTTATGCAACCTCTGTAAAAATTTCACATGTCTATCTATTACGTTTCCAGAGCCCTGTGACACACGGACAGACGGACAGACAGCGAAGTCTTAGTAATAGGGTTCCGTTTTTATCCTTTAGGTACGGAACCCTAAAAAACCGCTATTCTACACTTCAGCACGCGCAATACATTGCCATGTTAAAAATATATGTTACTACGGCCCGTGGAATTTCGCCCTACATTAAACTTCTCTGCACTCTGTTCTTTTTCCAGACACGCCAAAGGAAATAACTTCAATAAGGGTTTTTAAAGAAACTTTCTTTACTTATAGCACCCTAATGGGGTTGATTGTTGAGTTGCTAAAAATTCTGAAACAGATGTGTAAACAGAAAGGCATGATGCACACCCATGCATACACCCTTTTATAGCCGTCTTAAGGGTTGATCTAAAAAAAACAGTGATTCAGATGCTTTATTAAGTCCAATGATAGTTTTTCATAGTGGTTGCTTCCAAATTCACGGATTATAAAATATATAAAGTTCCAACCCCTATTTAAAGACCTCAAGGGTTGATTTGGTGTGTGAAAATGGAAAAATAGTGATATATTATTTACAACCAGAAAGCAAAATACCAATTTTCATAGACTTTGCTTCAAAATCTGCGGACTTCTAAACGAAGTTTCTACCCCTATTATAGCCTCATAAGGGTAGATTTGCCATAAATGTTGTTAAAAAAGTTCTATCATTCCCAACCAATTACATTTTTTACAGTCCTTTCTTCCAAATAAACGGTTTCTAAAATAAAATTCCATCCCCCAATAAATAACCTTAAGGGTTGATATTCCAAAAACGGTAAAATAGGTGTTCTATTATTTACAATCAGAAAGCCAAATATCAATTTTCATAGACTTTGCTTAAAAAGCTGCGTACTTCTAAACGAAGTTTCAACCCCTATTTTACCCTCTTAAGGGTAGATTTTCCATTAAGGGTGTTAAAAAGTTCTATTTTTTCCAACAGATAAGCCAAATGCAAATTTTTATAGGCCTTGCTTCCGAATTAACGGAGTTTGAAATAAAATTCCAACCCCCATTTAACGACCTTAAGGGATGATTTTCCAAAAACAATGAAATAGGTGATTAATTATTTTCTATCGAAAACCCAAATACCGATTTTTATACAGTTTACATCAAAACTGGGGACTCTCATACAAACCTACAACCCGTATTTAACCCAAATAAGGGTTGATTTTCCAAAAACGATAGAATTAAAGTTCCACTATATCTTACCAGTAAGGCAATGGCTAACTTTCATAGTGCTGGCTTTCAAATCGGATTTTTTTTTAAATAAGCTGTCAACCCTTATTTTACCAACTTAAGGGTTGATTTTCCAAAAATGGTGAAATAGATGTTTAATTATTTTCTATCGAAAACCCAAATACCGATTTTCATACAGTTTACATCAAAACTGGGGGACTTTCATACAAACTAACAACCCTTATTTAACCCATATAAGGGTTGATTTTCCCAAAAACGCTAAAATTAAAGTTCCACTATATCTAATCAGTAAGACAATGACTAACTTTCGTAGTGCTGGCTTTCAAATTGGCAAATTCTAAAATAAGCTGTCAACCCTTATTTTACTAACTTAAGGGTTGATTTTCCAAAGACGATGAAATAGGTATTTAATTATTTTCTACCAAAAAGCTAAATACAGATTTTCATAGAGATTAGATCAAAACGGGGATTTTCATACAAACTACAACCCTTATTTAACCCACATAAGGGTTGATTTTCCATAAACCGTAGAATTAAAGTTCCACTATATCTAACCAGTAGAGCAATGGCTAACTTTCATAGTTCTGGCTTTCATATTGGCAAATTTTATAATAAGCTGTCAACCCTTATTTTACCAACTTAAGGGTTGATTTTCCAAAAATGGTGAAATAGGTATTTTATTATTTTTAATCGAAACCCCAAATACCGATTTTCAAAGAGTTTACATCAAAACTGGGGGACTTTCATACAAACTTACAACCCTAATTTAACCCACATAGGGGTTGATTTTCCAAAAACGGTAGAACTAAAGTTCTATTATATCTAACCAGTAAAGCAATGGCTAACTTTCACAGTGCTGGCTTTCAAAATGGCAAAATTTAAAATAAGCTGTCAACCCCTATTTAACCACCTTTAGGGTTGATTTTGAAAAAACCCTTAGATTAGATTTTTATTACTTTAAATCAGAAAGCTAAATATCAATTTTCATCCAGTTTGCTTTAAAACTGGCGGACTTTCATATTAACTTTCAACCCCCATTTAACCCCTTTAATGGTGGAATATCAAAAAATCCGTTCTTAGTGCTAGATGCGCACTAAGAACGGATTTTATTTTCTTTCATTATAAAATGAAGCTATATTCCAAATTTCATGATTGTAGCTTCAGTACTTTCGGCAAAACCTTGATTAATACGTTTCGAACGTGAGTATCTTTTCGCTTTTATATATATAGATTTGCACGCCGTAATGGTAAAATAAGAGGATTTTTGTATCTTAGGACAGATTTAACCAGAGTTTTGTACCTTATTTGGCAAATAAAGATGTTTTTGATTTTGATTTGATTTGATTTGATTTGACTCGTTGTCCCAGTATGTTGACATCATATATTCCATTTCTGTCAGGACACTGTTTTGTCATATAGTTACATATATGTTTTGCTGTTTGCAATAACTTCTGAAAATTATTTTGTCAGAGTCGGTATACCAGGGTTGACATAACCTTGTGTTGTAGCAGCTCTAGCTTGGTGCTTATAAATCATTCATGCCTTATACTGTGTATTGTTAGTGCAATAGCTAGTGATGGAAGCATTCAAACCATTTGCCACATATAAATGTTAGCGCAGGTATCTCATACTCAATGGCAAATGAGTGAACCGTTTAATGTCAACAAAGTAACACTCGGAGTATCTCGTACTCGACGGTTCTGATGCTTTGTATATTCGACCATTTGCCACATAGAAATGTTAGCGCGAGTATCTCGTACTCAATGGCGAATGAGTGAACCGTTTAGTGTCAACAAAGTAATACTAGGAGTATCTCGTACCTACTCGACGGTTGTAACTCTCTCATTGTATATTCGACCATTTGCCACATATAAATGTTAGCGCCAGCATCTTGTGCTTAATGGTGACCATGGGAACCATTTAGTGTCGACAAAGCGACGCAACGAGTGTCTCGTACTCAATGGTTCTGGTGCATTTTATATTTGAAATATAATGGCAAGCATTTTACGGTTAATGGCGAATATGAGCACCGTTTGGTGTCTGTAAAGTGCAATAGCGAGATTGGCGTGCTGAATAGTTTTGAGGTTGTAGTTACGAGAAAGTTTTTCGAACAGTTTAGTTTCTTTCTGAGCATATGTTAGTTATTGAGGCATTTCTATAGTTGTGCACACATAACTGTAAAAGGTGAATGCATTATTTTCTTACATACCTGATAAGTGATTTGTACATAACCTATGAACCGGTGATCCAATCAGAGGAATTGCTTCGTAAATTCCTGCTACTGCGACCACAACTACGCGAACGTGATTCTTCATTCCTAGTTTCCACTTTTTCACTAGTTTTGCTTCACTATACACGTTTAACAAAACTTTGAAAAAATAGTATCACGATGCCTTCAAAGCGCGAAAAAGAAGTGAGGAATTGGGAGCTGTCAATATTGTCACTGTCACACGCAGTGTCAGTGGTCTTTAAATTTTTTGTTTTTTAAAAGGCTAAACGATCGCGATGCCGACGAGTGGGAAGTAGGATACTACACTGTAATTCTCAATTATATTTCAGATCACCATGAAATAAAATAAAAATTTTGCATCCTACCAAATGAGTACGTTATATTAACTGTACTGTACTCTGTAACTGAGTTTGTTGCTAACGTATATGTGGGAGAATGCTTCATTTCATATATATAAATATTCCGTTTTTAAAATCACATGATATTAATTTCGAACTACCGCTCCGTATTAACAATTGGCTACCCGTATCATGGTATAAAAAAGGGGCGCGCAACTGTCAACAGATCAGAAGTTGTCCAATAGTGGGCACGGCACGGTGGTGCTCTGAACTGTTTGGTATTTTGCTTGGGTGTTATTGTTACTGTGGTGGCATTAACGCTTATTCGTTTAATTATTTTAACTATAATTTTTATAAATATTGGTTAAATTAGTTGAATCGAAATACCATTGTAGATCTACCTACCGGCGCGCCCCCATCAGAATCGGGATAGGATACGCCCTTTTATTACGTAATAGTTTTAAAGTAACGGTAACAGAAGATAAATCAACCGCGTGTATAGGAAGTGTTCTACTGAAGAATTTATCGTGGCTGTACTCCTGACGACAGTTTGGGACGCGCAATGGAGGCGATATGGACAAGGCTTTCGACATTGGAGGAGCTGTGTGTGAAACACATGATGAAACCGGTTGCGTGAGTAACGTGTACGGTTTGTCTAAATATTGTAATAATTTTATGTGCATTATTTTAGCAAGCGTGTGAAAGCAACCGCAAGCTTGGGTACCACAAGCTTGGGTATGAAAATTGAGGAGGTGGAAGGTGGTTAGCATCATCCATGTTAACTGTCTACGTAATTAAGACTCATTTGCGCCGAGATTCATTGGCGAACGATTGGCGCTCCGGTATGATCAAACCAATGGTTTTTATATTTTCGATTGTTAAACTTGCTATTTTTTGCTTTTTGAAAGTTGTTAAAGATTATAAGAATCACTAATATGAAAATGTTTGGTTATGCGCGAAGAAATTAACAATCATACGTGTAGGTACCGACATTTTTTTAGAAATGTTTTGGCTTTTTAAAATATTCGAGTAATTTCAACTATGCTTTTCACAGTTTCGTTACTTATAGCAACGCTTTAATAGGCGATGCTCAATAAGTAGATGAACAATGATCATATTGTTTTAAATTATTGCGCTGCAAAAAAATATTTTACGATTGTGAATACAAGTTCTGATATCTACCCTTTTGTATGTACCTATTCGTTGTAATGCATTTAACATTCTTAAATAAACTCCGTCTTAAAATAAAACTAGTCACAATGAAGATTATTATTGAAGTAAAAGGTTTGATAAATCAGGTAGCATACTTTTTGCCATCGCAATTCCATGGCCGTAAATTTCGTAAGTTTTATTTCTAGTTTCACCTGGAACACCGTGATAGTGAGATATGTATTGTGCTCATTGAAAGGTGTACTCTCAACCAGCGCTTGTCATTTTTAGTAGGATGCTATCTAATAATATTTACCTAGCGCTTGTTCCCAGAATCTGTAACTAAAATGAAAGCTGCTTATTGGGGGTTTTGTAACAACACTTGACTTGTGATGGCCGTAGACGTGGACCAAAATTGAATGAAAATGTAACATTTAGATTCTGGTGGTGAGTCAGTAAGTTGTTTATCGGTAAGCGACTTTGTGCTCTTACAAATTTGTGTATTTAAAGTTATTGGTTATTGGTTTATAAAGGTTACAAGTTGCGAAGGATACATTAAGGTAAAGCTGAAGAAAGGGAGTTTGGTAACGTTCGCATCACCCCAAATGGTGTATTGGACTAGGCAAAAAAAAAAAAAAACGGTGAATTAAGTTATAACTTATTAATAAACATTTAGTCTTCTGTGTTTTTAACATTGTTTTGTGACATAATGTGTAACTATTACTTGCTATTCGCTTTAAAAATTGCAGAAGTAAAGAGAATCGAAGCTTAGCTGACTGTAGAAAAAAAAACAGTTACTATAATGGTGCAAAGCTGTAAGCATTTTGATCGGTCAAATGTGTTTAAAGGTTTAATTTAATAAAGACAATTCATTAGCCTCGCTCGGAGTCGATCAAGTATTTTTAATAATAACTTAAAGTTTGAACTTGTTTTACAGTAGTTTAAATTGTTATTGGATCTTATTTCTTATTTAGTGTCATAGTAAATAATACCTTTCGAGATGACGTACATCACGATCCTAGACTTTACGTGTGAAATTATATTATGTTGGTACCTTTAGTGAATACTTTAACAGTGGTAAGTCAACTATACCATCATGTAATCTAGCTAACAATCTAAATGTTTTAATTATTCATTGACATAAGGACTTTATTGTTATTTTATTTAGTTTTGTAACTGTGTAGATGACGACATTACGTCTAGATATACGGCTGTGGATATAACAAATTCAGAATATTCACGCACGCAATGTTTATATTATACGAAACAATTCGGCGTGTTTTTCTCCTATTCATAATTTTGTCGTCGTTACACTCAAGCAGATAAAGGTTATAAAGGTGGTAGAAACTTTTAGGGTCCGGCAATACCAATACCATACAGCAGTGTTAGGCTCTGCTGTGTTGAAGATATTGATGGGCCTCAGTAGCCACTTACCATCAGGTGGACTGCATGCTTGTCTGCTACTTCTAAAATTTGGTTTAAAGTTTTTGTGTGTGAGCGAATATTATGTATAAATCAATACGGGACGAAATAACGGTATTTGTAGGTATACTTATTATTCAAATGGTTAATTACAATAACTTTTGGAAGTAATTCACAATTTCTGGTGATAACAGTTACTTAACGTATGTGTTATATTAAATTGAAGTAGGTAATTCTATTATTATCAGATATTGTATTGGAACTCGCGGTTCATACCAGAAAATATTCGTTATTATTTTGTGTTCATACTGTTTCGACCGCTGTTTGTTATTCTACTAATTAAAATGTATATCTTTGCAGATTTATAAGTCAAAGTCAGGTTCGGACGAGCAATTATATACCTACTGCAAGTTCTGATAAAATTCGAAAAATCGAATACTGCAAAAAGAAACAGAGACAAGAGTACATACACTACTGTCAAATTGGACTCTGCAATGTGTGATCATTATTGTGTGGTAAAGACTTTGTTTGCAGCAATGCCTATCGCACAAACGAAGGTAATTGTAAAATTCAAGGTAAAAGTAAAATGATATAAGGTAAATAATATAATGAAGGTAGGATTACTCCAATAACTTTTTACGTTTAATGACCTGGTTTTCGTTGTAATGTAACTGTGGACTTCAGAGTGTTATTTCGTTGGCATTTAACGTCATCACATGAACGGTGCGAACTATAGCTCATGTTATGGTAAGGCAATAGTATTTTAAATATTTTATTAAGAATAACGACCACGGAGTACTTGCTGCTCTGATATTTTCTTTACTGTATGTAAAGTTGACATTAAAACTGTTTTGAACGTGACAATTCACTTTATTATTATTTTCACACATTTGTGTTGTAGACATCAGGTTTTTCGGTTTGAAATTAACTTTTACTTTTTTATTTTTATGCTTGTTACAGCTTATTTGTTTACAGTTCTAAATAAGAAAAGCACTCGTGCATGGTTTTGAGCAGGTCTCGAATAGTTTCTTATAAAATTCTGTCATAGTCAAATGAGCTGGCATTAATGATTTTCAAGAAATCCTGTCTGAGATAGTCAGACACATTATAACAAATTCAGTAAAGGAAGACATCGTGAAGAACTACACATCGGGAAATATATTCTCAAGGGTATCTGGAGTCTCTACCCAGTGTACGTTTGGCGATACAGAAGACTATGCCATAGATTTAAGCGAGCCAAACGAAAAGATCTGTAGATTTTACTCTCAAACCATGAACGAAACGCGGAGCTCTCTCGTTATATCGTATATAATTATTGACTATACATATAATGTAATGTGTTTTCAGACTACGAGAACATGTGCTATGGAAAGTAAACTATTTGAACATGTCAGATGACTGTGAACCCTGTGAAGCAATGACAGTATCGACAGTCAAAAATCTGGTAAAAACTTTGTGTTTCTCTTGAGTACCTGCGAACTTTGGAACGGTATGTGGATTGTAAGTTCAGTGTTATCGGGATTGTCTTGCATATCGATGATTGTCTGGCCAACAGTCATGTTTATGTTTGATAATAACCCGCGTGCCATGTGACTTGACATCAGCCATGTGACTTGGCAATTCTTTTCAGAAAATAATGAATTATGTACGTACGCTATGTGACTTAGCGAATTTATGATGTCATGTGACTTGACATCAGCCATGTGATTTGGCAATTCTTTTCAGATAATAATCAATTACGTACGTAAGCTATGTGACTTAGCGAATTTATGATGTCATGTGACTTGACATTAGCCATGTGATTTGGCAATTCTTTTCAGGAAATAATCAATTATGTACGTACGCTATGTGACTTAGCGAATTTATGATGTCATGTGACTTGACATCAGCCATGTGATTTGGCAATTATTTTCAGATAATAATCAATTACGTACGTAAGCTATGTGACTTAGCGAATTTATGATGTCATGTGACTTGACATTAGCCATGTGATTTGGCAATTCTTTTCAGGAAATAATCAATTATGTACGTACGCTATGTGACTTAGCGAATTTATGATGTCATGTGACTTGACATCAGCCATGTGATTTGGCAATTCTTTTCAGATAATAATCAATTATGTACGTAAGCTATGTGACTTAGCGAATTTATGATGTCATGTGACTTGACATCAGCCATGTGATTTGGCAATTCTTTTCAGATAATAATCAATTATGTACGTAAGCTATGTGACTTAGCGAATTTATGATGTCATGTGACTTGACATCAGCCATGTGATTTGGCAGTTCTTTTCATGTGACACGACCATTTATTTACACTATTAGACACCGGTTATGGGGTTAACCAATTAAAGTTACGTGTTTTGTGTACCATGAGATTTGGCTTCTGTGGTTAAAATTGAGACTATATAATCCGCGAATCTAAAGTAGTTTATCCACTTCTTTAATATTATTGAATTTGATTTTTTTAAACTTTTGTTCGCGAGCCGTAACGGCTGCTCGTCAGAATGGCCGTGTGGGAGAATGCTTCATTTCATATATATAAATATTCCGTTTTTAAAATCACATGATATTAATTTCGAACTACCGCTCCGTATTAACAATTGGCTACCCGTATCATGGTATAAAAAAGGGGCGCGCAACTGTCAACAGATCAGAAGTTGTCCAATAGTGGGCACGGCACGGTGGTGCTCTGAACTGTTTGGTATTTTGCTTGGGTGTTATTGTTACTGTGGTGGCATTAACGCTTATTCGTTTAATTATTTTAACTATAATTTTTATAAATATTGGTTAAATTAGTTGAATCGAAATACCATTGTAGATCTACCTACCGGCGCGCCCACATATAGTCTGTTCCATACAAAAATAACAAATGCACATACGTGAACCAAGTTAATTTAACAAGAAAAGTTATCAAAAATGAATTCATATCTAATCTGTATGAAATTTCTGGCGCACATTGGCCCATATTAACAAACATTAAGTTCCCATATCTATGAAAGTCTGTCATTTAAGATCAAAAAAATCCTTGTTAAGTTTTTCATAAGTAGGTGTATTTATAACCTTAACTTTAGACCAATTATGGATTTACTTTTTACACAACAGACTATAACCAAATGATTAGATTTACCACAAAAACGGCCTTGCAAAATTTATTTTATTTCACGCTTCTTCACAGAAAATGCACTTATTTTGAAGTAAACGACTTCGTTTACAATGTTATTGTTAATGTGAGAAGAACAACGTTTGTTCACAAAAAATTAAGTATATTGTTTCAGAGGGTATTAACATTTCATTGAATGATTAGTTAAGTTATGTAAGGCTTAGAACAATTCGATCCAGTATTAAGAATTGCCGGTATGCACAACTAGGTACTTTTCTTAATTGAGTCTCCAATAATAGCAAAAATAATAAATTACATCCTGTTTTCGATATACTAGTCTCAATATATCCGTTTTCTCAATTCAAACGCGTTTGCTCTTACATCAACGATATTTATCTACCCCCATTTTTACTTATTGTACTAAGTTTGAATTCACATATTATGACAAAATAATGTTTTAACTCACGGTTTTTAGACCTGTGTCAAGTAGGTATGTCCGTACTCACGTACCGATCGCCATCCGATTGTGAACTGGATGATGATGAACTGCTACAACTTGAAGAACGTGATCTGCACTTACGGTTTCTGGGCACTGCAGGGTTCGGTGGACACTTCTGATGTGATCAAAGTCTTCTTGAAGGTAGTCATGTATAAATATAGTCACATATACGGTACAGAGTAACGATATTACAATTACACGTAAGTAAGTAGGTACACAGTAGTGATTAGAGGTATTATAACTATATTCCCATTATTAAACTGTTCCTCCTGAAGTCTCCGACCAGAATGTCGCTCTCTGTTAACTCGAGCGCCGCCATGATATCATCCCCACTTGACATCCCCACTGCATCTATGTTTGAATTGTAGTGTCAAATGAGTGACTTATTATTTTAAAGTGCTATTATAAAAATGCGATATCGTTAATATCCAAGCTTCGTATTAACGACGATAACACAGGTCTACAAAAAAAAATTTTTTGTTTGGTGCCGCTAATTCTAGGTTATATTTTGGTTAATTAGCCTACAAGATGTCGTGTGAAGCTGTCAAAATTGTGAAGCTACGTTCAGGTTTGTGTCGATCGATATAATAACCTATTTTATTATAAAAACGTATTTTATCATAATTAATGTCATTATAATCAATAATTTTTTTTTAAATTAATAATATTGATATGCCGTCGTCAAGAAGGTGTTGTGTAAATAATCCAAATACTTTGTTACATTTGTGGTGAATATGTAGTGAAAAAGTTTAGAAAACCTATAACAGATTCAGTGAAGAAGACATATATTGATTACTTTAAAATAGAGATGAAGGCTCTGAACAAGCCGTGGGTTCCAAACATTGTGTGCAAGTTGTGTAGTGAACATTTAAGACAGTGGGCAAACGGTAAACGTAATCATTTAAAGTTTAATGTGCCGATGAATTGGACAGAACCGAAAAATCACATTGATGACTGTTATTTTTGTGTTGTGGAATTACATGGTATAAACAAAAGAAAAATGACATATCCTGATTTACCGTCTGCTAAAAGACCTCGACTGTGTTCAGATGACGTACCATCTCCTATGAGTCAAGATCTTTCAGATCTATCAGTTTTTTCTGATGAACGTGACAGTGATTTTAAAGTGTCAACAGCGCCTTCATTTTTTTCTCAAGATGCTTTAAGTGATTTGATTAGAGACCTTGACCTTTCGAAAGAGCGCTCTGAGCTACTAGCATCTAGACTCAAAGAAAGAAATTTGTTATCTCAAGGTACAAAAATAACATTTTATCGTGATCGCGAAAAAGAATTTCTTCCATTTTTTAGCTCAGAAGATGATATAGTTTTTTGTAATAACATTGGTGGCCTTCTAATGAAATTGGGGCTCTCAGGGTACAAAGCTGAAGAATGGAGATTGTTTATGGACAGCTGTAAGCGAAGTTTAAAATGTGTTTTACTAGATATTGGTAACAATCATGCAGCTGTGCCTATTGCTCATTCAACGAAATTAAAAGAGGAGTATCAAAACGTGGATCTTGTTTTGAAAAAACTTAAGTACTCGGAGCACCAATGGGTTATATGTGTCGATTTAAAAATGGTCAATTTTCTATTAGGCCAACAAAGTGGGTACACTAAATTTCCGTGCTTCATATGTTTATGGGACAGCACAGCAAAAAAAGACCACTGGATCAAGAAAGATTGGCCTTTGAGAGATAACATGACGGTTGGCAAACAAAATATTATAAACCCGCCTCTAGTTTCTAGTGATAAGATTATTTTGCCTCCATTGCACATCAAATTGGGACTTATGAAGCAATATGTTAAGGCATTAGATAAAACTAGTCCGTGTTTTGTATATCTTTCAAGAAAGTTTCCTGGTTTAAGTAATGAAAAACTAAAAGCTGGTATTTTTGATGGCCCACAGATAAGACTTTTAATGAAAGACAACGATTTCATACATTCAATGAATAATTTAGAAGCAGAGGCTTGGAAATCTTTTGTTGCTGTTGTAAAAAATTTCTTAGGAAATCAGAAGGCCGAAAATTACAAAGAGTTAGTTCAAAACCTCTTAATTAGCTTTAAAAATCTTGGATGTAATATGAGCATAAAAGTACACTATCTGGACAATCATTTAGACAAGTTTCCTGAAAATCTTGGAGCGTATAGCGAAGAACAAGGAGAACGTTTTCATCAAGATTTAAAGGTGATGGAAGATAGATACCAAGGTCGCTGGGATGAGCATATGATGGCAGATTACTGTTGGAGTATTACACGGGAATGTCCTGAAGACATCCATCGGAGAAAATCTAAAAAGAGAAGCTTCTAACCTGTGAAATACAATGTTTAATTAAATGTATTTAACTGTTTTGAATTAAATGTTCTTTTTTTTTAATAAATGAAATCTCGAAAACTATACGTAGCAATAAAAAAGTAAGTATCACGTTTTTATCAGGGTACCGAATGTACTTGAAATCAGTTTTACTTTTAGCGGCACCAAAATCATTGTAGACCTGTGATAATATTAGTAATAAAATCTAGTGCGCACGGATTCTATCGCGTTGTTATTTTCTCGTAATTATATCGAAATATCTCACTCTGACCTCGCAACAAATAGTTTTGTGCAATCGAGTTGCACACGAACCGGCGGCGAAGCTAAGAGTGCTTTAAGAGATACGAAAGCATTATCTTGATCCGCTCCCCATTTTCAAGCCTGAGTCTTCCTTGTTAGACGTGTAAGAGGCTCGGCTACCTTAGCAAAATCAGAAATAAACTTACGAAACCTTGAACACGTTTGCAGAAAGGCGCGAAGTTCCTGAAAACAGGTAGGCTCTGTAGTAAAAATACCTGGATACTCACGTAAAAGATTCACCAACTGGGACCTCTCCGAGTCTGGTAACATGGTGCCTTCATCATCACGTAGATCATTTACGGAAGCGCAACTCATCGAATCACGTGAATACTCGCACGATAGGGGGTGCAATGTGCGGGGCCGATCAGCTGTGAACCACGTCATGTTAGAAGAATCGATGACTAACTTCGCTTTAGTTATAAAATCGATACCTAACAACGTTTCATTAGTAACAGCATCCGGAATAACAATGAATTCAGTAGGTATAACTAAAGAAACGAGCTTAACATTGACCCGTGTTAGTAAAACCCTACGATTCCTAACAGTGCCATCTGCAAGCTTAATCGACATTACTTCTGCTCTGAATTTCATACCTAAACCACAGTAGAAATATGGACAGTACGGAAACTCCCTACAAAGCGCTCGAAACGGCACAATCACACAAACAAGCGCATCTACGAGGCCCTTAAGTGGTTCTCCCGGTGCTTCAGTAGCGAGTGTCGCATCAAAACGAGCGGTCACGTTGTTATTTATTTGCTATATTTCCCGCGATCTTTTTAAAAATGCCACGAAAGTATTGCGTGGTATACGGCTGTTTAAACTCGGCTTCATCAAAACCGGAGTTTATCATTTTTTACACTTCCTGGTGATTTTGAAATGTAAGAATGATTTATTGTTATAATATTATTATTATAATTTGTAGGTGTTTTAAATCATATGTTTCTAATATTATATCATTATAAACAGCATTCTAAACTAATATATTATTCTGAAGTAATTTAATTATTATACACATAAACAAAAACTTTATAAAAATAGGAACTATAATTAAATTAATTTGTAGGTACTTACTCGAATTATAAGTCCGTGTGACCGATTGTAATAAATTTGTGAACAATTGTGAATGGATGACATTTTTCGTAGTTGCTTTAAGAGAGAACACGTAAACTGCAATGTGGCGGAATTTATTTACAAGGAATTAGATAAAATCAGTTTTACAGTACATTGTCCTTGTTTCCCAATACCTCATTTAAAAAATCTGTTCATAAGAATGAGAATCTTTTATACTATAAAATTTAACAATAAAGAATTCCGGACTTGTCGTAGCAGAAAAAAATATTTTCAGTAAATAATTTGTAATTTATAAAGAATAAAGCATTTTTTTATGTAATGGTTTTTTTAATTACTAGATATCACACGCATTTTTGACATAAAAATGCGTGACAAACACCTAAAGAGTGATTAATGTTCCCTGCCCGCGCGTCCGCTCCGAAGAGCGGACGAATCGTCTTCGTACAACCGCGGCTCGTGTATGCTGCCGCCAAAACTCGTAAAAGGTTACGCCGTAATTAATACTAAGTTAAAGTACTACAAAAAATCAAAGTAAGTTGCATCACAAGTTGTATCAATTTTTAAGTGTTTTCCGTTATTAAAAATATAATAATAATGATTATCGTCTTTTGCTGGGATTAGCTGACACCGTGAGATTACCTACTTATATTATTTGTAAACTGCATAGTTATTGAAATTCGATTGATTGATCATTACAGCACAGTAAATGCTAAAATAGAAATAAATAACACAATTATTAAAAAACCGTTTAAAAAAAAAAATTTAACAAAAAAATAAAACCGACTTCTATGTCACTACAAAGTAAAAAATAATTGAAATAAATGTTGGTTTAGTACATATTTCTGAAGTCGGCGCTCATATTGGACACGCTGTTATCAAACGAAATATATTGAGCGCCGACTTCAGAAATATGTACTAAACCAACATTTATTTCAATTATTTTTTACTTTGTAGTGACATAGAAGTCGGTTTTATTTTTTTGTTAAAATTTTTTTTTTCACCCTTTTTAGTGATGATATGCTAACGTTTGTATTAATATTATGTAAAATTGTATAAATGTGATCATGAATAAAGGTAAGGTCTGAATAGATACGGATTGGACCCACCCGCTCGCAGGGCGCTGCCGCGCCCTTCTCGCTTAGTTTTATATTGTCTTATATGTTCCAACCTAACCTAACCAATTCTTTAAGCTTTATGAGATACTAATTATTGGCTAGGTTAGGTAGGAACAGATAAATAAATAAATCAAACTAGGTGGTAAAACTCTGCGAGTGAACCGGTCCAATTTACCTTCATTCAATAGTTGAGAAAAGAAAAAGGAGTTGATGGTCAAATTTTTCATCATATATCTCTGTCTAGCTACTTCATTACAACAAATGTCTAATCTATATACTTTACATGGGAGGCACCTCTGCATCATCAGGATTGAAGAATTGAAGGTCATATTTTCCATCATATGTCTCTACTCAAAGACCTTATCATATATTCGTAAGCTCCAAATGCCTAAGTTGTATGGTTGAGGCAGGAGGCACTTCTGCATTATCAGAGTTGAAGAGTAGAAGGTCAAATTTTCCATCATATATCTCTACCTATCAACCTTATTGAATATTCATAAGCATCAAATGCCTAACTTGTATGGCTGAGGCAGGAGGCACCTCTGCATTATCAGAGTTGAAGAGTGGAAGGTCAAATTTTCCATCATATATCTCAACTTATCGACTTTATTAATTATCCATAAGTTCCAAATGCCTAACTTGTATGGTTGAGGCAGGAGGCACTTCTGCATTACCAGGGTTGAAGAGTTGAAGGTCAAATTTTCCATCATATCATGATAACCTAGACACTCAATGTTCATTTTAAGTTTCATGAGAATTGAGTGGGTAGAAGGTAAGTTGTCATAAAATATGTAAAAAGCAGGGGTAGTGATGATGAGTTCCACCCCATAACTTAAATTCTAATCATCAGAGCGTACTAATGTTAAGGTAGGAAAGTACCGCAACGAAACACCCTTTCATATGAAAAAAAGAAAATTAAAATTGGTTAAGAAATACTCGACTTATTCAAGTTTATATGAAATCGGGTTTTTCCAATTTTCCGGGAAAACTGGCGGAAATTTTCAAATTTCCTCGAAATGGGACCCCCTGTGAAACTAGCCGCATACAATGGTGTATGAATCATGTCGATCGGTCGCGGCATCGCGAAAAAATAGCCGAACATAAAAAAAAAAAAAAAATATATATATATATACGGTCGAATTGAGTAACCTCCTCCTTTTTCGAAGTCGGTTAAAAATAGTGACAACCCTATGCTTCGATGAAGTTTAGGTAGTTATTTTATAAATTAGGCTTAGTTTCCTTACTGTCCATATTTGTACTGTGCCTAAACGTTGTAAAAGTGCGTAAAGAGTACAATCCGCAATACTACGACAAGCCGCGGTGTCTAATATTGCGGTACCGAAATACCCATTAATACCCACTCGGACTATCGGACGACCCTGTTCGGTAATGGGTTTAAAGAATTTATTTTCTCATAAAGACATACAGTCACTTGCATGAGAACAATTATTAGCTAAATATATTATATTAGTCGTTCGTTTAATGAATCGACTGCTGCTACCCTCATTTAATGCATTTTATTACTAACTTGTTATGCTTAGGTAATTATTTGTAATATATTCCTTTAGTTTAGCTTTGAATGCATTAAATGAGTCAGTTTTCTTTACAGTTTTTGGAAGTTTATTGTATAACTGCTCCTTCAAATGTGATATTTCTTTTTCCATAATTAGTTCGAATCTTAGGTATTGCTAAAAAATAATGCGGTATGCGGTAATGTTAACGTGATTCGAGCTTAACCGTCGAGCGTTTACAAATAAAGACGAAAATACATTTTCTCTCTTAACACTAACATTATTGGTACCCGGTTTACATTGCGGACAATTAATACGGATATGCCCCATGTCCCCACATCCATAACAATAAGTAGCACTCCTTACATTCTTTTTACTTAATTTACTACAAGAGTCGAACATGACCTCTACTTTTACAGTAAGTATAAGTAGAGGTCAAAATAACTTAACACTTTTTACACTGTTACCACAGTATAAGGATATACAGTAGTTTAACTCGGCCCTGACTTTGAATTAGATACCTACGGTTGCGCTGGGCAAGGTTACGCGTTAGGGCTGCCTGCCTACAGTTTTTTAATTACATCTGCATACGTCAAGTATGCAGATGTAATTAAAAAACTTTTTTAATTTTTTGATAGTAAATGTTGTATTTTTTATTTAAACAAATGAAAGTTATAGTACATTATAAAGAAAGTGTTGAATGAAAATGCATGTTATGTTTTTTAATATGTATATAACGGAGTAACAGTTTAAAAGGGCGTGACGTCAGCACCGCTGACGTCATAATTATTGTTATGATGTTGATAAATGACTCGATGAAACCTTCGAAAGCAAACCACACGAGAATTGTTGAGCTTCGTTTATTCTTCGGGCAGCATAACGACGTCCTAAGGAGGTCCGCACTGTTCCACAGCTCGAGCAGCAATGCCCCGATGTCGCCAGTACGGCCCTTATTATAGGACCGGCGCACGTGCACTTGTTTTTCCTATTCATTTTATAAAAGGAGAACTGCCGTATTTGCTCCGACACGGCCATTCTGACAGGCGGCGCGTGCTCTGCGCCTGCCTGCGTTGTGAAGTTCAAACTTTGTAAGAAAATAATTTCTTTGAGGCAGGTATCTGTAAGCAACACATGTTGCCATTACAGGTTACAGATGGTGTTATAAAAGCGGTAAGACATTTCCCATGCACCTGTCTTGTAAATAAATATGGGTCGTTTTTATGAGTTCTATCCACAGAACTGTCATAATGTTTAGGTTATTTAAAGTTTCTTGGCGATCTGTGGTGAATACGTGTCTACCACGGGTCCACAAGGGGTCCCAATGGTATCTCATGGTTCCTTTGTGGATACACATGGACCCATGGTTAGCCCCTGTGCTAACGCGTGAATAGCTCAAGAGGTATCACTCTCCAGATTATGGTGTGTACGTGTCTGGTCACGGTTATACCCGGCTATCCATCAGTGTCTCAAGGTTCTCTTGTGGATACATCAAGGACCCGCGGTATAGCTCAGGGGTAACATGACCAGCTCAGAGGTACCACTCTCAAGACGGTGTGACGCGGCATTGAAAACCCATCTTTAGCACAAGCGTAGCACATGACTAATTCAGAGATAACACTTTCGTAGATATTCAGAGAAAGCAAATAAATTGTTTTCGACTCACACTTTGTTCAGATGATGAATGCTTCTTGTCGTGGACTACTGACTACGTGTTCTCAACCATTCACTTGTAGTAAGTATTCTTTAATCCGTTGAGTGCCCCTTGTCCTGGACCACTTGGATTACGTGCTTTCTTCACCATTTACTTGTAGTAGGTATCTGTAAACACATTTCAATAAATCGTTAGAACACTCAATAATAATGAAGAAGCTAAAACTTTTTTTTTTTTCTTTTTCTTTTCTTTTCAAAGCTGTTATTACTGGTGACTCTCTCCGACTCGGCCATCATGACAAGTCACACGTCCTCGTGTGCTGTTCCTGTAAATCAGATAAACAAATTGTTGAATGTTAAAATTTCCACTCGGCTAATCCTGATTAACTCATCATTAAGGTTATTCGCCACCGAACACTACGGTATCATATCTCCACATCACAAACACCTTTAATGAGCAGTTAGAAATAACGAGGGTACCCACAACTTCATTCAAACACTAAATAATTCTTATCAAACAGTGACCACATTTTAGTGATTAAATTCTTAAACCGTGAAGTACCTCAAGTATGTTAATCTTTTAAGCGCACAAAGTCACTTACCGAAACTGCACTTACTAACTCACCACCTTGGTTTTACCACTGTCAAAAAGTGTCCTGCCTTATGACCACCCGTATCATTGGCCACTCGAATCTGTTCGCGGTCAACACATGTCCGATGTCGTTGCAATACCACCAATAAGCAGCTATATTAGTTTCTTATCCTGTGAACACTCAAATATTAGGTGAACATTATAAAATTATAAATTGAAATAAATTGAAACAATAGACCACACAAGTATCAAACGTGTCGCCCGTATGCAATAATGAAGCTGATCGTGGGCCACTTTTCTGGGACGCCCTCTACCGATGTGCCAGGTAGTAGATGTGAAGTGCCTATTGTAGTAGCACCTCGCAATGTGGTGCTATCTGGTGATGATCCTGGTATGACAGGTGGAAGGATGCCGCAGCTGATGAGGATGTAGGCGAGATTGGAGCTTGTTCAGATCCCAATTCTGATAACGGAGTAACAGTTTAAAAGGGCGTGACGTCAGCACCGCTGACGTCATAATTGTTGTTATGATGTTGATAAATGACTCGATGAAACCTTCGAAAGCAAACCACACGAGAATTGTTGAGCTTCGTTTATTCTTCGGGCAGCATAACGACGTCCTAAGGAGGTCCGCACTGTTCCAAAGCTCGAGCAGTAATGCCCCGATGTCGCCAGTACGGCCCTTTTTATAGGACCGGCGCACGTGCACTTGTTTCTCTATTGAAGATGCAGGTAGTTTTACCTCAGGTGTTTAATCATTTCATTTTATAATAGGAGAACTGCCGTATTTGCTCCGACATATATATTACGTAATAAAAACTATTCTTATAATTGGGTACTTGACAGTTACAACAATAAAATATGAAATATATTCGACATGATAGCTTATAAATGAACATAAATTATGCAATATTTAGTTTAATTTTTAATAAAATATTTAATAATAATTTTAATTTATACTCCGATTCATAATTAGGTGTCCAAAATGTAAACAAAGGTGTTGACCTATCAAAAAAAATACGTTTAAAATAAGAAACTATCTTATTTTTGACGATATTAAAATAATACAACGATAATAAAATATTGATCTAAATAAATTAAGATCAATTCTCATTTTCTAATATTTATATTACCTCATTTTCGTTCCGTATGGTAATAATATTAAAAACAAGGTTTATGGTAGAAAATTAAAATATGATAATGGTAACACAATCGGGATACAAAACATTTTTAAGTTTCGTAACCGATATTATGCATTTTCGTGATCGCGATCGAACTCGAATGTTTTCTCATTTTTATAGCGCGGTTGTATGTAGTTGTTAAAGATTTTAATTTTTTGTTGAGTTAAAAAAAAAAATTGTTGTAAATTTGTTGAGGTTTACAAAACCTGTTATCGTATTAGTTATATCATATAATTAATAATATATTAAATACGGACATCGCCGAGTGCCGCTCTTGTATCGGTAAGATATCCGGTGCAAGATTCCGGGAAACGCCGCATCGGCCTGGGAACGCGGAGGCTCGCAGGGAGCACTCACTTCGGTACATACATCGACCGACAGTACTAGGACATTATTAACATTTAATTATCTTTATGTAATTTGTTATAAATTAAAAGTAACTATTAAAGTTCATCATAGTTTATTTCGCACCCCACTGCACCTAATATAACTGGCGCAGTCGAAAGGGCTCCAACGGTGCGAATTAAGATCTACCGAAGAACTTTTCGAACCGGCTTTTGAGCTTAAATTGGAGATACTTGGAACCTTGGGCAGCAGTTGAGGGTGGTATCCAACAATAGATACTCTAGCGGATTATGGAAACTATGATGTTACTGTAAGTACGAGTGAAGAAAAAAATATTATATTGTGATGTCCTTTCTTTTTTCCTTTGCCCAATAATTAAATCTTATATTATACTATTCCTACCTATATGTTTCTTTGTACTTTTTTGTGTAATTAATATAAATTATACATATTTTATAACAATTATCTAAATATCTTTAGATAAATAGTATTATAGTAGACTTGTAATTTTTTATATTAGATTTTTTGTGTGTACCAAAATTTTTCATCATACATTACGAAGAGGCCGGGAGAGTCCATCTCCTCGGTTAAACCTTTTTGACTCAAATAGAAATTTAAACAATATGGTTGAAATTAATGCAGATAAGATTTATAGTGCATTACGGGCCGTCCCAGAATTTGATGGTAATCCCAATGTATTAACACGTTTTATTAAATTATGTGACCAATTAGTTTTGACATTTGTGAGTTCCGATCCCGGTCAAGAATTAAATAATCTAATTTTGTTGAATGGTATCCTTAATAAAATAACTGGATCTGCTGCGCGTACTATTAATAGTAACGGAATCCCAGATAATTGGAATGGTATCAGAAGTTCTTTGATAAATAATTTTTCTGACCAAAGAGACGAAATAGCCCTCTATAATGACCTCGCTTGTCAAAGTCAAGGCTCTAGTTCTCCGCAGGAATTTTATGATAGGTGTCAGTCGCTCTTTAGTACAATCATGACCTATATATCATTACACGAAACGGTAAGTACTACAATTGATGCTAAAAGAGTATTATATAAAAATTTAACACTAAAAGCGTACGTTCGGGGATTAAATGAGCCATTAGGGTCACGAATAAGGTGTATGCGGCCCGATACAATAGAAAAAGCCTTAGAATTTGTGCACGATGAATTAAATATTTTATATATGCAGCACCGTAACAGTCAAAATATTCCAAAATTTCAACAAAATGGCAAAGTAACGCCTACATTTAATAATATTCGTCCACTGCCTATATTTAAATTGCCAAGTCCTTCAATAAGTTTGGCAACGACCTGCCGTGGCAGCAACGCCTCAATTTAGATACCAGCAACCATTAGGGTCACCATCATTTCGCATGCCAACGAGGACCCAACAAATGTTTCGTGAACCTCCACCTAATTTCAATCCACGAAGTGAAGCATTTAAATTACCTATTAGACATGCTCCGCCTCAACCAATGAGTGACGTGAGAACTTATGTCCCTAAAGTTTTACCACCTTCAGGACATGACTGGACTAGACGTGGTAACCATCCACCTTCAAACTATTTTAAGACTCCTGAAATGAATGTGAACGAGACAACAGACAATGACAATCCTTGCTACTACTCAAATTACGATTATGAACCCAATTACTATTCTGACTATGACTATTACGGAAATTATTCAAAGGATTATAATAGCCCTCATAATAACATTCAGGAATATGAATGGTATGAACCGCATGACAATGAAGGTTCATCCGATAAAAATTGTGAAAATGAAAATTTTCACGAAGGTCACGCACGCAAAAAATTCGGATAGAGTTAAATTTACAGTCTAGACGACATCTACGTTATATACAGACTAGTAACCCGCCATTAAAGCTTTTAGTCGACACAGGAGCGAATCAATCATTTATTGACCCAGATGCTGTCAAAAAATATTTTTCACATATACCACTTAATCTAGACCCATTTGAAGTGACGAATGTACATGCTACAAGTTTTAATAACTACTCAATTACTATACCAAATTTTCATGAATTTAATAATAATTGCAACATCAAATTATTCATTTACAAATTTCATAACTACTTTGATGGTTTGATTGGCTTGGACTTACTAGACGGGCATGACATTGATCTAAAACATAACTTATTACATACTTCAAATTCAATTTTACCTTTGCACATATATGATAGCAAAATAATAAAGTCACACGAAATTATACCAGCTTGTTCTTCACGATTAATAAATGTACCTGTTAATAGTTTAAATGGAGATATATTTATTCCGGAGCAAGTAACATGCAACTATATAATACACGAATGCATAACATCAGTAATTGATCAAGTAGCTACAATTGAAGTAGAAAATCCTACTAAAGATGATGTTATTTTAAATTTTGATAAACCTTTTCATGCAAAAATTTTTAATATTGAATGTTCGCCAATAAAAACTAGGTTAAATAGAGAACAGGAGGTAATATCACGTCTTAGAACTAACCATTTAAACAAGGAAGAGAAGATCAATTTAGAGAGATTGTGCTCAAAATATGCTGACGTTTTTTATATAGAAGGAGAAAAACTTACCTTTACTAACCATATAAAACATAAAATACGAACATCTGATGAATTACCTATATTTACAAAAAGCTACCGCTACCCTTATGTTCACCGTCAAGAGGTTAGGGAACAAATCGCTAAGATGTTAGAACAAGGGATAATCCAACCGTCTGATTCAGCTTGGAGTTCGCCTATTTGGGTAGTTCCAAAAAAGGTTGATGCATCAGGCAAACAAAAATGGCGCTTAGTGGTAGATTTTCGTAAATTAAATGACAAAACCTTGGATGATAAATATCCAATACCAAATATAGCAGATGTTTTAGATAAGCTTGGTCGGTGTCAGTACTTCACTGTATTAGATTTAGCTAGTGGCTTCTACCAGGTGGAAATGAATCCTGCAGATGTACCAAAAACTGCGTTTAATGTAGAAAATGGCCATTTCGAATTCGTACGAATGCCAATGGGCCTCAAAAACTCGCCATCAACGTTCCAGAGAGTAATGGATAATGTCCTAAAAGGTTTGCAAAATGAAATTTGTCTTGTATATTTAGATGATATAATTATATTCAGCACGTCCTTACAAGAACATATGACAAATTTAGAAAAAGTGTTAAAAAGACTTAGGGACTCTAATTTTAAAGTTCAGATGGATAAGTCTGAATTTTTGAAATTAGAAACTACGTACCTTGGCCATGTCATAAGTGGTGAAGGAATAAAGCCAAACCCAGATAAAATATCTGCTATAGAAAAGTATCCATTACCCAAAACTATAAAACAAATAAAACAATTTTTAGGTTTGATAGGCTACTATCGAAAATTCATTCCCGATTTTGCCCGAATTACGAAGCCATTGACAAACTGCTTAAAGAAGGGAAATAAAATTAATATTGATTCAGACTATATTAACTGCTTTGAAAAGTGCAAGAGACTTCTGACCAATGACCCAATCCTCCAATATCCAGATTTTACTAAAGACTTCATATTGACTACAGATGCATCTAATTACGCCATTGGAGCCGTCTTGTCGCAAGGAACAATAGGATCAGATAAACCGATATGTTATGCTTCTCGAACTCTCAACGATAGCGAATGTAATTATAGTACAATCGAGAAAGAGCTGTTGGCTATCGTTTGGGCCACTAAGTATTTTCGACCTTATATTTATGGTCGTAAATTTAAAATTGTAACCGACCATAAACCGCTCCAATGGGTTATGAATTTGAAAGAACCAAACGCTAAATTGACAAGGTGGCGACTGAAACTTAGCGAATATGACTTTTCAATAGTTTACAAAAAAGGTGAATGTAATTTAAATGCCGATGCACTTTCTAGAATTGAAATTTATAATGAAGAAGTAAATTCTATGGTAGTTAATCCTACAGAAAGACCTCCTTCGCCATCAGAATCTATAGTAACAACACTTAGTAATACTGAGAGTACTAAAACTGCACCTTCACCAGACTTGTCCCATCTGTCAGATAATACGAGCTCAATTAAAGATCCTTTATCAGGATCTTCAACTGTTACAATTCACACGAGCCAGGAAGATCCCATTCTTGAAATCCCAATAACAGAGGAACCCTTAAATAAATATCATAGGCAGCTATGTATTACTGTTGTAGGTGGTATACAAAAAAAACCGATAGTGACCAAACCATTCGATACTCATATTCGTACCAGCGTTCAAATATCGGAAAGTAATTTAGAACAAGACGTCATTAATGTAATTAAAGAGTTTGTAGATCCTAAAATAAAGACTGCCGTAAAAATAGATCCTCCTTTGACTATGTATAATAGCCCAGTGAAATTAGGTAAAAAAAGGGGTCAACCTCGGAATGAAAGATAATAAGCTAGAAATTGGTAAAAACCTTTGTTTTGTCGCCCTAAATATTGTCTCAAAAGTCACAAATGCTATCGTGTCCGCGTCTTAAGATATTGAAGGTCAAAGGTCACAAAAAACGATTTTTCGCGAATATCTCGGTTCCTATTGCTTAAATGATATTTTCACCTATTATGAAAGTTGTAGAGTATAAAATTCTCTACAACTTTTGTCTAAACTTTTTTTTTATACGATCAACCGTTTTTGAGGTAGAGCGCGAAGAGTGCGCAGCGTACAGTCATATATGAGCTAATTCAGGGTCAAGCGTGAGTTACGGTTATCAGTACGTTGTATAAAGTCAATTATTGACAAAAAAATATAATTATTAAGTAATGCCCATTATTTCTGTACTTATTCTTAATTATTTATATTTAATTATTCAACTATAGTATATTATTAATTCTGGATTATCTATTTTAGTTATATTTTAAAATACAGTGTAAACTCCATGTAACGTCACTCGATTTAACGACAAACTCTCTAAAGCGTCGAAAACAATTGGCTTAGTTGGTTTAGTTTGTATTCCATACAATGATACACTCTACATAGCATTACACCCACTCTCAATAACGACCACAATTGAGTAATAAAAAGTACCTTTTAAGTTGCTAAAATTAGTAAAAACTGCGCACGTGTGTACGTTCTTTTGTCGCTTTATTATCCTAGCCCGCAATAAACTCGACTGTCGGCATCATGCATTCCTTTGTCACTTGCCATTTGCCTTTAACATTTGAAAATTACTTCCTTTGTCACCAAGATGCGTCATATCAGAACTTTCTCTTTTAAGGGACCACTTTGTATTATAAGAGCCCTACGTATTGTAAGACCCCTAAGTGCGAGTGAGCGCGGTATATACTCGCACGTTTTATGGTTTCGTGTGCAGTGAGATATTGTGTTTAGTATAGTTTAGATTATTCGTTAGTTTGAAATTGTATTTTCACAACGACGGACGTACGGTTTTAAGAGCTATGGCTGATTTCTGTTTTATATGTGATAAGTCACTTTCAGAAGGTGTTTCTGTGAATGTCGTACGTGGTTTACAAACTTTAAGAACTGCAAGTATTGAAAGGAATGATGGACATATAAACTATTTAAATACTTTAAGTTCTGTAAATGTGCATTCCGAGTGTCGAAAAGTGTACACTAGCAAAAATGTTATTGCTGCATCGAAACGACGCACAGAAGAGAGTGAACCTTCAACTTCAAGTGCACCTCGTAAAAAAAGAAATGAACCGTTTGATTTTAAAAATTTGTGCTTATTTTGTAGCCATGAGGCTAATGAAGCAGCAGAAAGGAAAAAAAAACATAAGTATCGACGGACAATAAGTAATGTAAGTACTCTTGCATTCAAAGACAACGTAATTAAGAAAGCAGAAGAACGAAACGATTCCTTTGGAGAACTAATAAAGGAACGTATACTTTACGAGTATGATTTGATCGCTGCTGAAGCAAAGTATCATACTATTTGCTATACCAACTTTTTAACCCGTGTACCATCTGCAGATAAGAACCCTTGCCAAGATGATCAAGTCACTCAAGCAATGAAGGAGATTTTTAGTTATATAGAAAATAATGCAGATTCTCAATTTACTTTGAAAGAGCTTAAAGATGTCCCTACAGAGTACATGCCCGACGATAAGACAATTATTAAAAAACTACAACAAAGGTATTTAACTGATATAATAATCACCAAAAAAATAGGATCATTTGCAATTATATCCTTCCGTGATACACAGGTTAATGTATTATCAAAAGCTTGGTACGAAAATAAAAAAAGCACTCCTGCAGAAGAGCGTTTACGGATTGTAGAAGCTGCTGCGGCTATTATTAGGGAAGATATTAGATCATCTGTCGTTGAAACTAAGACGTATCCACCTCCGAATAAAATGCTAGATGGTATTAATGAAGAAATACCAAAAACATTATCACATTTTTTGGAAGAAATAATATTAAAAAGTAGAAAAGGAGAAGTAGATCATTTAAAAACGAAATGCACATCTATTAGTCACGCAATAATGTCTTCGATACGAGAACGGTCATTTTCGTCACAGCTACTATTAGGCCTTTCTGTATTTCTTCACAGAAGATATGGATCCAAAAAATTATTGGATGTTTTATCAAATTTAGGATTTGCTGCATCATATAGTAATACCTTACAGTATGAAGTTTCAGCAGTTAACCATCCACAGCCTCGTATTTTATCATCAGAGTCAGGTGCGTTGGTACAATATGTTGGAGACAATGCAGATATTAATGTCAGTACTCTTGACGGTAATAATACTCTTCACGTTATGGGAATGATAAAAATAGTTACTCCGAAAGATGCTGTGATTTATGATGATCGCATAAAAAAATGTACAACTAAACCAAGTGCAAAGGAGTTGGCAACAATATCACATGTATCTCTTTTAGCATATGAAAAGCCAGTTGTACCTGGGTATAGCAAGATTCAAGTTCAAAATGTACATGATGATCAAGTACTAATTGAAAAAAAAAATTAATGCAGTTGATTTTTTGTGGTTATATGGAAAATGGAAGAATTTTTCACCGTTGCCAGGATGGAATGGCTATCTTGAACAACTTACGGAAAATAATAAGAATTTTTCAACTTCTCAGGTTATATTTCTACCTTTCATTGATCATCCTGCCAGTAATTTAGACACAATTTATACCACTTTACATTGTGCTATAAATATTGCCAAGTCACATCAACAAAAAACGTGCATAATTACATTTGATCAACCCCTGTACTCTAAAGCACGTGAAATGGTTGCTGCGTCAGATACAAACTCAGACTTGTCTAAAACAGTTGTCAAACTAGGAGGATTTCATATGCTCATGTCTTTTCTTGGATGCATAGGATATGTAATGGACGGTAGTGGTCTCAAGGAAGCTTTAAGCACAATATATGCTACAAATTCGGTCGACAAAATGTTGAATGGTCACGCTTATGCAAGAAGTATCAGAGGCCATACATTATTACGACTCGCGTTATCAATGAAGATTTTTGAAGAGATGAAGATTGAAGGTTGCGTGTTAGATGAGTTAATTGAACAGATAACTAGTCACCATGTTTCCTACGAAGATGTTGAAGGATGTGTGACTAGCTCGAACTCGTTAATTGATCAATTTCAGGATAAACTTAATGAATTAAAAGCTCGAGGTCCCACAGCACATTTATGGGCGCAATACTTTGAAATGGTATCAATAGCCCTAGATTTCATTCGCGCTGAAAGACTGGGCCTTTTTAAAGAACATTTGGATGTAGTGCGAAAAATGCTGCCGTATTTTCATGCTGGTGGTCATTTCCTATATGCGAAATCAGCTCATTTGTATCTTCAAGATATGATAAAACTAGAGGAGACAATGGATGAACAGACTTTTGAGAACTTTAAAAACGGATTCTTTACTGTAAAACGAACTGAAAAATTTAATTCTGGTACATGGACAGACATGGTAATCGAGCAAAGTCTTATGAAATCGATGAAGACAGAAGGAGGACTATCTCGAGGCCGAAGTACACAAGAAAGTGTTCTATGTAAGTGGGTATATGGTATGTATGCCACGAATACAATTTGTGAAGAAATTGAACGGTTTTGTAAAATTTCCTTCGATTCTGTAGACCAACATGTTGATGCTAGAGATTCACGAATAAAAAGGGATAATACTGATGTAAATAAGCTGGTTGACAAATACGAATCAGTTGGTATCCTTAGCTTCAGGAATTGTTGGAAATGACCAAATTAATTGTCACAGAGCCCATGAAATCGGATTGCAATCTATGGTAAAGATAACTGGTTTGAACTTTAATGAGATAAAGTTAAAACGCGTCGATAAGGTTTTACCGCTTTCAGCCGTTAACAAATCTGTCAAAATTAATGATTGTAAAGTCTCTGTAGATCCATTGTTACTTTTCCAGAGAATAACTGTAAATCAAAAATTTGAAAGTAATCTACAAGAATATCTTCAATATGAACTAAGCCCGTATCCGACATCTTTATTTGATAGTAATGGCATGAGAAAAACCACGAAAGCGACATTATATGACAATATGGTACCTGTCGATATCGATCTTGATGAAAATAATGTAACATACGTTGTCGATGGTGGATTTCTTCTGCATCGCGTCGTGTGGAGCAAAGACGATACTTTCTCCATTATTTTAGGTAAATACATTAAATATTTACAAACACATTATGGCTCGAAAATCGTTGTTGTATTTGACGGATATTCGGACTATAGTAAAAATATTAAAGCAATGGAACAACAAAGAAGAACTGCAGCACTTTCAAAATCATATGAAGTTTGTTTTGACCAAACAAAGATTGTGCCAATCAGCCAAGCACAATTTTTATCAAATAAGTCGAATAAAAAAAAAATTATAGACATGCTTGCTGAAAAATTAAAAACTGTTAATATCACATCAAAACAAGCCACAGATGATGCCGATGTTCTTATCATCAACACAGCTATTGCCTTATCAGAACAACAAAACACTGTCGTCATCATAGGAGAAGATATTGATTTGCTCGTTATTTTAATTGGACGTACTCAATCACATCAACAGGAAATTTATTTTAAAAAAGTTGGCAAAGGCAATGTTAAGACACAAATATACTCTTCTAAAAGTTTTGACCAATATCCTCGTATTAAAAAACACATTTTATTTTTACACGCATTTAGTGGCTGTGACACGACTTCTGCGCTATTTAAAAAAGGAAAAAAAACTGTTACTAGAGCATTGGAGAAAATTACCAATTTGGATAAACTGGTGGAAGTATTTCAACAAGAAAACTGCCCCGTACAAACTTTATTTGAAAATGGAGTGCGCATCTTTTTGGCATTATATAATGCTCCAAAATCTGAGGACAACCTTGATTATTTCCGCTACACGCAATTCATCAAATTAACAAAACTAAATAAACCTGTACAATTGTCAACACTTCCACCAACAAGTGTAGCAGCCCGTCAACATATCAATCGTGTCTACTACCAGATTCAAACGTGGCTAGGGAAGAACTTAGAACCTCAAGAATGGGGCTGGAAGCTTGAAAATGAAATCCTGGAGCCCATAACAACGTTATTACCTCCAGCACCAGCCGAACTACTAAACACAATATTTTGCAATTGCAAAAATGGTTGTGGTTCCCGCTGTGGATGCAGAAAATCAGGGCTACTATGTTCTTTAGCTTGTGGCCAGTGCAATGGACAAGCTTGCCTCAACGCTCCACTATATCCAAGTAATCCCGATGAAGAAAGCACATACGATCCTGAAATTCTAGAAGGTTTGGAAATGAATATGACCGATAATGAGGATGATGACAATGAATTGAATATTTTAGACCGACAACAAGAAGAAGACGACGAAGAAGAAGATAACTAGCTTCCATTCGCAATTTCATTCGATTCACAAATTATTTTAATATTTAAACGCACATTTTAATAAATGTATAACATGCCATATTTAATGATAAATAAAGGTATATCTAAAATATATTTCCTGTCTTTTTATTTTAAAATATAATTAAAGTAGATAATCCAGAATTAATAATATACTATAGTTGAATAATTAAATATAAATAATTAAGAATAAGTACAGAAATAATGGGCATTACTTAATAATTATATTTTTTTTGTCAATAATTGACTTTATACAACGTACTGATAACCGTAACTCACGCTTGACCCTGAATTAGCTCATATATGACTGTACGCTGCGCACTCTTCGCGCTCTACCTCAAAAACGGTTGATCGTATAAAAAAAAAGTTTAGACAAAAGTTGTAGAGAATTTTATACTCTACAACTTTCATAATAGGTGAAAATATCATTTAAGCAATAGGAACCGAGATATTCGCGAAAAATCGTTTTTTGTGACCTTTGACCTTCAATATCTTAAGACGCGGACACGATAGCATTTGTGACTTTTGAGACAATATTTAGGGCGACAAAACAAAGGTTTTTACCAATTTCCAGCTTATTATCTTTCATTCCGAGGTGAAACCCCTAATATGACTGGGCTATAACATTATTCCCATTTTACAAAATGCATTTCGAAGTTCATCTTTGAAACTTGTAGTGTCAAAATTACAATTAGAGGATGTGTCAGATTATTTAAAGCAACAGAATATCATTAGTAATTATCATGATGGAAAAACGAATCATAGGGGGATAACTGAATGTTTTTTAGCAATTTCACGTAGATACTATTGGCCAAAAATGAAGGAACACATTTCAAAATTTATCAACGAATGTGAAATGTGTGGACAAGCAAAGTATGATAGGAACCCTATTAGACAAAAATTTAGAGTCGTACCCCCAGCTACTAAACCACTTGAAATCGTTCATATGGATGTACTTACCGTAGAAAATGAGAAGTTTGTTACGTTTGTCGACGTCTTTTCAAAGTATGGTCAAGCCTATCATCTGCGAGATGGTACCGCTGTAAGCATTTTACAAGGACTCTTGCATTACTGCACGCATCATGGACTTCCTTTAACGATAGTAACTGATAATGGAACAGAATTTATTAATCAAATGTTTTCCGAATTTCTTAGATTGTACAATATAAATCATCATAAAATATTACCACATTCTCCAAATAGTAATGGTATAATAGAACGGTTTCATTCAACTCTTTTAGAACATTTGAGATTACTAAAGTTAAAACGTAAAAATGAACCGATCACTAATTTGATATCCTATGCATTAATTGCTTACAATAGCTCAATTCACAATTTTACGAAATGCCGACCCTATGATATAATTCGGGGCCATTTTGATCCTAGGGATCCTTTAAATATCGATATAAATGAGCATATTATGCAACAATACATAATTGCTCATAGAGAACAAATGAAACTTGTATATGAAAAAATTAATGAATCGTCCCTAACAGATCGTACTAATATAATAAGCAGACGTAATAGAAATCGCGAAGTTGAAGTAGATTACCAACCGGAACAGCAAATTTTCGTTAAAAATCCGATAGCAAGTCGCCAGAAATTAGCTCAACGTTTTACTAGTGATAGAGTTCTATCTAATTTACCAGTGCATATTTATACATCAAAGAAACGTGATCGAGTTGCAAAAGCTCGCTTAAAGAGAATTCCTAAAAACGTAATGTTGTTACAGAATAGTGACGGTGCTAACACTTCACACACTGCAGGCCCAAGAGATACGGATTGAAAGCTTGGATGATGGACCGGGACTTTTGCCTTTCAAATTAGGACCAATGAGACACGTAACGCATTATCACACTTTTATTCAATACATAGATTTAGAAGACATCGAAAATAAAATCTTTCTTGTTAAAAATCAATTACAGCAAATTAGCGCGCGTCTTCCAAAAAACAATTCCCTACATGACATACAGTTAGACCACTTATTTAGCAAGTTAAATAAAACGTTAAACCAACTAAAAAGCCTTGAACCAAGACGTGTTAAGAGAGGGCTTATAGACGGCTTGGGGTCAGTAATCAAGAGTATTACAGGCAATCTAGATTACACAGATGCAGTTAAGTACAATGATGCTATTTCAACACTTACTAACAATGAAAATAATATAGCCACGGAATTAAATAACCATATAAGTATTAGTAAGGACTGGATGGCTAAACATACTGAAATAATTAATAAGCTTGTAGAAAACCAAATTAAAATTAATAATTCGTTGGAGTTGTTAGTACATAGCCAAAGCCAAATGGGAGTTAGTTTAATAAAGTATACGAAAATCAGCCAATTCTTATCCATTATCACTGAAAATGTGGATGATTTGTTAACAGAACTATATAGAATAGAAAATATATTAGGTTTTATACGTGCATCAAGTATGCACCATTCGATGATAGAAATAGATGTAATGGTTAGTATATTAAGAAAGTTAAAAAATATATATGGTAAGGATCAAATATTAGACGTAGAGTTAAGGGATTATTATGATATTATAAAGCCTGGGTATTACTATACAGAAAATCAAATCATTATAATTTTTGAATTTCCCATTATATCGCATAATATATATATACTTTACAAACTTGCTATTTTACCTAATAAATATAACGAAACTATTATTCCTCCCTATCCCCTGATCGCAATTAATGAAAATTCTTACTTGTACATTGAGGCTGAATGCCCGAAGTTACAATCCATATACCTATGCGATAAAAAAATGAACCACCACGTGAGAACAGATCCGGATTGTGTAAAAACTCTTATTGCCAGAAAGGAAGTGACAAAATTTTGCAAATCAACTACTGTAACACTTTCGAAAGAAGCTATGGAGAAATTAGATGACAGATATTATTCAGTTGTGTTTCCAAAAAAAACGAACGTACAATTAAAATGTCGAAGGGAAGACCATATTAACTTACAAGGTAGTTATTTGATTACTATTCCGCGTAATTGTCTTCTGCGCACAGGAGAATTCACAATAATTAACACAAATGATGATCTTAAAGGTGAACCCTTGAAGATAATGACATTTTCGACGATAACTGATGATGAAAATTTACTCGAAGCCCCTCGGGAATCAATCAAATTAAATACAATTAATTTGGATTCACTGCATGAAATCCAGAGAAAAATTGAACTTCAAATGCCTGTGCACTTGGATAAATCTACATTATACCATACTACTATTCCCTTTTATGGAGTAATGTTCAGCGCGACTGTGCTAATAGTCGTCCTTCTAATAATACGACGTAAGAAGTTATTCAAAAAACTATGTACAAGAGATGCAGTAACCTATCCAGTGACAGAAAATGAAAATGAAGAAAATCGCAATAAGCCTCCAGCAACATTTTCATTAAACATTTTAAAATAGTTGCTGGACTTCAGGAGGGAGGAGTTATATCATATAATTAATAATATATTAAATACGGACATCGCCGAGTGCCGCTCTTGTATCGGTAAGATATCCGGTGCAAGATTCCGGGAAACGCCGCATCGGCCTGGGAACGCGGAGGCTCGCAGGGAGCACTCACTTCGGTACATACATCGACCGACAGTACTAGGACATTATTAACATTTAATTATCTTTATGTAATTTGTTATAAATTAAAAGTAACTATTAAAGTTCATCATAGTTTATTTCGCACCCCACTGCACCTAATATAACTTATTTCGACAATGACATTTCTTTGTTTACATTTTGGACACCTAATTATGAATCAGACTATAGGTATTTTTTATTTTTAAAAATAAATTTTCAAGTTTTATTTGTAGATTGCAAATTCCAAAACGGCTACGGTGCTGCTTCAAATGTCATGTGACGTCACATCACTAACTGTTCTAACTGTTAGAAACATATTCAGATAATTTAATTATAGCATTATTTTAATTAATTATTTTGCATTATTTTCATGACGTCTCATTTTTATAATAAAAAGTGCCCATTTATATAGTCACTGGCTGTATTTGATTTTTAATAATTTGTTGCGCCTTTTGATAGAATGGTAAATTCTAAATCTGACAAAAAGTCGGTCAACTGGTCAATTGGAAAGCGTTTCAGAATATCATTACTAGACATCGGATTATATGCACTATCAAAATGTCGAAATATGCATGCAAATATGCACTAAAAAGGGGAAAACATGGCCAATATATGCACTATTAAATTATCATTGTAACGCACTACAGAATAGGGCCCCTACAGAATAGTCCCTCGGCGGCATATCGCGCGAACAAACGGGTGCCGAAAGGCCGCTAAGCCACGCCCTAAGCCTTTGTAGCGCCGCGCGACGACGAATAAATACGACGCGTGCGTTGTGCAAGCAAGCCCTTCGTTTATCAACAGTTTCGAGTTTTATTTTGCGCGGGAATAATAAAAGTTGTAAATTGGTCGAAGAAATAGTTTTATTCTATTAATTCAGAAGAGGGATAACCTCAAATAACAAACCCTAACACCTGTCTACTGAACCAAAATTACAACAATCATACGTATTTTTTTAAAATATCAAATTTTATTAATTAAAAACTAATCTAATTTAGTAGTAGTAGTAGTTAGTAGTAGTAGTTAATAGTAGTACCTAGTAGATTAACGGTCTTATTCATAAAAAATGCTTATAGAAGGTTTTAAGCACTCATTAGTTAAAGTGTTCAATAAGCTTATAAAACGTTCTATAAAATTGCTTATTCATAAACGTTCCATAAACCTTCAATAACTAATGTGTCGCTAAAGTCAACTATAAATGAAAATGTTGCCATTATAGTGAAGTTCGGCGAACAAATTGACGAATATCCATAGATAAACATCATTAAATCACATTATTTCGTACTAAAAAATATTCTGTCTTGACATTCTTGTCAATGGGTTGTCGATAAAACCAAATCACATGTCAGTGTCATTGTATTTGTAAATACCGCGAATTTAAAAATATTTTATTTGTTAAAATGGGATGTGAAGCAAAAGTTGTTAAAAGATAAAGGAGTGAAAATTGGTTGGATATTAATGTTTTATGTAATGTTGATATAATTATATAAAGTTAAATTCAATTAAGTTTCGTTTTGTAAACATTCGCAATATCTTATGGCAGTAAACCCTGTATTTCAGAAGGTGTACCAGGACCTCTGCGATCTAATTTACGATCATTACGTACGAGATCAATTATAAAATTTACTGTCGATTTATTAAAGCGATAACGCTTCCTATAGTCTAATGAAAACAGATCACTCTTTGGTGCAATGTTCTTCGAAGTGGACGGTTTTCTAGATTTTTAATAATTTAAGCTTTGTAAAATTTGCATTGTAATTTAAAATAGTGATATAATAATGTTATTTATCGGATATTAAAATAAATTATTTCAAGTTTGTATACAAAATGGACATTGACATAATTTATTAAAAATGTATTGTCAAATTAGGTTAGTAACATAGATATATTATCCTACTGACGTGTTAGTAATCACTAATCAGCTGTTGAGAGTCGGCCATCTTTGTCTTATAGCACTGTTAATACTGTTATAGTAGGGTTCTGGCCTCTATAAGTTATAGAAGGTTTATAGAACGGTTTAGTGCCTAAAATGCGTTTATGAATAACACTTTTTGACAATCGTACTATAGCAACGTTATAAGTGTGCTATAACTTTTTATGAATAAGACCGTAAGTATCTAGTATTAACATAAAAATCATTGTAATTGTCTTACCTTTCGGAGTTTCCAGGCAGTTTAAAAAATGTTATATCTGGATGTGTTATTGATGAATTGAAGCAACCAAAAACAGCACAATATAGTCTATAACTTTCCTTCGCCATATTATTCTTGAAACGAAAAATATACTTCTTAAAAAACCGTCACATCACCCGCTCGTCACTGTGGCACATTCACGACTGTTCGTATACTATACCGACCTCGAGGCGAGTAGGCGTGGCTTGCGTTTCGTGCGTTTGTATGAAGATAAAATACTGTATATATCCTTATTTATTTTTTATTTTATTAAACATTTATTTCAGACAATATAAACAAAGATACAAAAGTATAATTGAATACAGAGGTCCATATCATATATACCTTACAGACTAACATACATATTAATATATACTTATAACTAAATCACGTATTTGCGGCGACGTGAAACGCGGGTCTGGTGACTGCCGGAGGTCCTCTCCGTCCACGGAATTTCCGGAACACAACTCCCTGCGGCCACAGTTCCTCCTTCAGGAACGTCGACAATTGCTCGGTTGGGACGTGTACAACAAATGAACTAAAGTTCACTGCGTTACGCGCCTCCAACTTCTCGACCACCAGTCGGGTATTGGTGTTGATGGCCAAATACTCCACTACATCAGACGGCTTCGTGTTGTAGTGAAGCCGCGAGACATACACGAGCGTTACGGGAACAGCAGGACGCAATACATGATCCGCTCCTGTCGGCGCTGTGCCACATTGGTTACGACAAGGAGGCTTTTTCCTCTTCCGCTCGACTTTAATAAAGCCGTCCTTGTCTGTCACATGGTTGGACACCGCACTGCGAGGGGGTTCGATGCGGGATTTCCCGCTTTCCCTCTCTGGCCTCGTTGTCTTCCGCTTCCCGGGTAGCTGGCGGGAGGCAGCTGCAGCGTAGCCACGTTGAGGCGTGGACATGACGACGCACGGCGACACCTCGGCGGGGGGAGGTGCGGGGCGGGTGACGCACGTGTCACCACATGCGGGCGCAGCGGTCGGGGTCGTGTCAAGTTTCGCAGACTCGAAACTTGCTGACGAGGTGTTACATGCCCCACGACGCGTGTTGATGTTAGTAACCTCTGGCGACCTACTTACTGCCACAGTATTACGTAATGTAGCAATTTCAGTCCGTAGGTCGCTGATGGTGTCTTGCGAGGCTTCTAGCTTCAACACTACTTCCGCCAGGCTTGTCTTCAGTGTTGTGATGTCCTTCAACAGCCTGGTTACATCCACATGGTCGAACGTGACGGGCGGCAGCTTGTGTATGTTCTTCGCCACAAAAGCTGGCAGGTCATCAGGATCAGTCACCTTTAGGAGATTGATTATGTCCTGAAGTCCTTTCTCTCCCTTTTCGTCCTTCCTGCGGGAAGGCATCCGGTCGCTCATCCCGAGCGACTCAAACAGGAGGATCTTGGCACCGCCGATCTCCTCGCGTGTAAAGTTGGTCTTACAGATCTGGATGATGCTGACTTCATCCATGGTGTCGATGGCGTGTTGTATAAACGCCAACACCTCATTGGCTATGAGTTGTTCAGATCTCATAGCCATTTTCCGTGCAGCGGCGATCGCCGCGCAAATCGCGAATACAAAATAAGTATATTCGGAAGCGCTGTGTTTGCGTCCGTCACCGAGCGCATACAACACCCGAAATTGGCTTATTATACTGGCCCTTATACTGGTCTGTTACACAATACGGGGGCGGCATTGTCAAAAGAACGCGTCGAACTCGAACTCGTAGCGGAACGTTCCTGCGTCAGCGACGGCGGCCCGTTACAAAGGCGAGGCGGCGGCGTGCCACAAAGGCGCGGCGGCGGCGGCGAGTTGCAAAGGCGCGGCGGCAACGCTTTACGAACACGCGGCGGCGGCGGCGGCAACGGCGGCTCGTTGTACAGTCGCGGCGGCGATGGTACATGCCTACTTCCTTTCCCCGATTCTTGTAGGGCTTCTTCAACAGATCGAGTTCTCTCTATTAGTGCATCGATCATACCTACAAGATCTCTCGGTAGTCGCTTACGTATTCTCTTATGCAGTAAGCCGTAGACTATATCCAATAGTGCTTCTTCTGGCAGTTCGTATGGTAACTTTGCTAGTCTGGCGCGTATCTTCACGATAAATACGTCGGCAGGCTCCATTCCCTGCTCAAATGCGAAAACGTCTCGAAATACTTTATATGCGGGACGTGGCACTCCATACATAGCACGAAGTCTCTTTAGGGCGTCGGACCACGAAGATACCTCCTTCCGGATCCCTCTCCACCATACAGCTGCTCCTCCGTGGAGTAACATAAGGCGTCCCCTTAAGGCTATGTCTTCACTCACTGAAGCACATTCCCTGAATATTTCCACGGAGTCAATGAAGGCTTCCACGTGCTCCGGGCCCTGTGCTGACCCGTCAAAACGTGCTGTGCACTTCGACAAATTTCCTGACGTGAAAGGTTGTGACGGCTTAGGGGACGACGCGGCGGCTGCGGCGGCGGCGTCGGAGCGCGCGATCGGAGAACCACCCCCCAAGTGCGATGCCATGAGGGACTCGACCAGCTGACGATTCGCCTCGGCCTGCGACTTTGAGAACGCGGCGAGAAGCGACGATAGCTGGGACCCAGACATGAGCACTGGTTACGCGGCTTCCTCACCAGAACTACTTTCACCCGAGTCTCTGTTCCAAACCTTACGCGGTGGCATGATAACGTCTGCACTTAGTTTATCACACTAAACGAAAGCCACAGTTTTCACAAAACAAACGTATGATGACACGCCAATGTAAAAGATACGAATACATGGACAAGTCGTAGTGAAGTTAAATGCACACTCAACGGTTGCTGGAACACGACTGACTACGAACTACGATTTTCATAACAGAAAGCGCCGCGCGGCGTTACAAAGGCTTAGGGCGTGGCTAAGCGTCCTTTCGGCACCCGTTTGTTCGCGCGATATGCCGCCAAGGGACTATTCTGGAAAAGCCCTATTCTGTAGTGCGTTACAATATTTTATTACTAGTTTTTGCCCGCGGCTTCGCCCGCGTTTAAAAGAAAATAATATGACATACTAACATACATAAAACAGAAAATTCGTACCTTCATTGGAACGACAGTGGCGCCATCTGGCGAAAATTGGTCGTACCAACTCTGGAACCTTCGTGGGCTCATGAACAACAACTTTGCTAAAGATCATCACTTGATCAAATGTATAGTTTACGATTCAATCCTTACTAATATCGATTAAAATAATCGATTTTTTTGGCCCAAAAGATCGATTCTCCGATTAATCGATATTAGATCGCTAGTTCCCGTGGGATTTCCGGGATAAAAACTATCCTATGTCCTTTCTCGGGTCTCAGACTATCTTTGTACAAAATTTCATTAAAATCGGTTCAGTGGTTTAGGCGTGAAGAAGAGACAACCAGACAGACAGACAGACAGAGTTACTTTCGGATTCATAATATTAGTAAGATATTGTATATTTTGATTAAATATTTGAGCTATCTTGGTTTTATTCTAATTTCCTGAGCGATCGCGAACGTTAATCATATTTCCAACTAGTTTTTGCCCGCGGCTTCGCCCGCTTTTAAAAGAAAATAATATGACATACTAACATACATAAAACAGAAAATTCGTACCTTCACTGGAACGACAGTGGCGCCATCTGGCGAAAATTGGTCGTACCAACTCTGGAACCTTCGTGGGCTCATGAACAACAACTTTGTTAAAGATCATCACTTGATCAAATGCATAGTTTACGATTCAATCCTTTCTAATATCGATTAAAATAAACGATTTTTTTGGTCCAAAAGATCTATTCTCCGATTAATCGATATTAGATCGCTAGTTCCCGTGGGATTTCCGGGATAAAAACTATCCTATGTCCTTTCTCGAATCTCAGACTATCTTTGTACAAAATTTCATTAAAATCGGTTCAGTGGTTTAGGCGTGAAAAAGAGACAACCAGACAGACAGACAGACAGACAGAGTTACTTTCGGATTTATAATATTAGTAAGGATAAGGATAAGGATAAATACTTATTTAGTCCTAAGAATTTAAAGCTTATTGTGTCATCATCAATAATATTCTCAGTATAATTAACATGTTTATTTCTCTTGGTAAATTTAATGATTTTAGCTTTATTTATATTCATTGTCAGAATATTTGTTTTAAATCTTCATTGGTAAATAGAAATGTGCCATCATCATCAAACACAGTCTCATGATTTCCATTTTTAAAAATTAAGTCTATTAAAAAAAAATGAAGGCCCCAAAATAGTACCTTGGGGTAGACCATTTGTTACCTATCTACAATTCGATTGGTAGTATTGTGAACTTTTTGTTGTTATACATATTTAGAATATCCAATTACTCCAACCAAATTGAGAGTTATTGCGTACATCTTATTTAATCGATTTGTGTATTGTATATGATTAAGGGCTTTTGTGATATCCATGAACAGAGCGACAACAGAAAAATATAAATTGCCATATTTATGCTTTTATTTTTCCATAATCATAACCGTTGAGAACTGGAAATTTGCTTCAAGGAAATAATAAATACTAATTTAAATATATTTTTTCTGTCTTTTTAGAACTATGATAGTAGTCATAGCCCGAGACACTTGTATTTCTCAAATATTAATAATTAATTTAATACCTCATTAATGAATAAGAACGAACAATATTTGTTACATACAGAATACATGTAAACATGTTTGAGCTTTCTGGGTTTGTTTGATTATAGATTTAAATCGTTTAGCTTACACTTTTGAAATAATGTCAATGTTATGGTATTGGATGTTACATTCTGTTGTTACGTTTTGTTTGTATATGTTAAGTTTTTGTTGAGATATACCGCGTAGGTCTTGATTACGTTGAAATAACGGATTAAATTGTTCTTTCATTTTAAATGATCTAGGTCTTGATTCCTTTTTGATTGATTGATTTGATTTTATTGATTGATTAAGTCTTGGACTAACTACTACTATCCGTTATTTGAACTATGGAAGTTTAAGTTAATTAATTACATGCGTTACTTTTGGATTTATGCAGCACCTTTATACCGTAGTCTGTTTATTATGATGGATATCGTACTAATTATTGTTTTTTTTGTTTATTGTTGCTGTTGTGTTGGTTTCTGGTTAAAGACATTTATTCTCAAAAGAAATATACATTTTACTTTTCGAGATAACTTAATTTATAATAAACAAATAGTGAACCTTGCTCTCTGTACTCCTTCCCACTCTACTTCCTTCTACAAGAAATCCTTCACAGTAGTGGCCATCCGTCTTTGGAACTCCCTTCCTGTTTCCATACGTAACGCTAATTCTTTATACTCATTTAAAAATCTGGTTAAATCTTATTACCTACAGCTATAACTCTGGTTTTAATAATTACTTCTTCTTTTATTTATTTTTTTATTTTTATTTTTTTAATATTATTATTATTATTTTTAAAGTAAAATAGCAATTTGTAGTTTTTCTAGTTTTATTCGAATGAGAGAATATCGGATACAAGCATAGATACGTGGATGCAAGTGACAGCTCAAAATGACAGATAAAAAACGAGACAATAAGAATCGTCCAAAAAGTATGTCTATATTTCAACATCCTCCCTTAGACATAAACCCATCTTTGAAGAGCAAAACTCAATCTTCTGCTGAGGAGTTCCTTTCGTCAGAATGTCAGCGACCATCTCACTTGTTTGCACGTACTTTATTACAATCTTCTTCAGACGTACCTTGTCGCGCACAAAATGATGTCGTATATCTATATGCTTAGTTCTGGGATGATAGTTAATGGTACCTGCAAGTTTAATGGCACTTTGATTATCACATAAAATAATTATGGGTTCAGTGACTAACTGCGGCCAAAATTCTTCTTGCATCTGTTTAAGCCACATTGCTTCTTGAGTACAGCTTGAAAGTGATATATATTCCGCCTCTGTAGTAGACAACGCAACCGTCGGTTGTCGGCGAGAGTTCCATGAAATTGCACCACCTTGATGAATAAAAATAAATCCGGAACATGATCTTCGATCGATTTCATCATTACACCAGTCTGCATCGCAATAACCATGTATAAAAATTTCTTCATTTCTTTTGTATGTAAGTGTATAATTTTCAGTGAATTTCAAATATCGCAGTATGCGCTTCAACGCCACCCAGTGCTGCATTTGTGGCTTTGAATTAAATCTGCTCAATGTATTTACCGCATAAGATATATCAGGGCGCGTACATTGTGATAAGTACAATAAACACCCAATTACTTCCTGATATGGATATTTATCAGTAATTGAATCTACATTTTCAATTATTTTAAATTTTGTTTTTGGATCCATTGGGATTTTAACGCTCTTACAATCTGACATTCCATATTTACTCAATATATCTTTTATATATCTTGTTTGATCTATACTTAGAATTCCACGTTCTCTGTCTCTACGTACATGTATACCCAGATAATATTTCAATTCACCTAAGTCCTTCATTTCAAATTTATCAAACAAATTATTTTTTATATAATTCTCAGTTTCAATGGAACTTGTAAATAAAATAATGTCATGAAATGTCGTGACAGCTCTGTCAGCGATGACATTGCGTTTAACGTAAACTTAAATTAATAAATATTTTTGGTTTAATTTTGCGGAATCTTGCGTGATAATTTTGTATATTAGGACAGTATAGTTGTGATAATAAATTAAGAACGGTAAAAGTTCTTGTGGAAGTGTTTTAATTACGTGTTTTGTTCAACCATCTGTTTTTGACAACCAGCTGTTTGAAGTAACAGTACTTGTGTGTTAATGTGCGTTTCTACAAAGCGCAGATAATCGATCTGGAAACTCTGGGGCTGTGAAAATCGTGTGTGCGCGTTTCTGTGCAAACTATAGTGGTTTATGATTCACTGACTTCTTGAAACCACGATAATATTGCGTTATTACGAGACTTGTTTTTTTTTTTCTATATACAGCGCCATCTAGCGTTACACACAGGAACTGCTTCAGCCTTTAGCACATATTCTTCGATAGCAATCAAGTTGCGTCATGGCGAACAAATGCAAAACTTGTGGAAAATACACGTCTACAACGACAGATGTCGTTAAGTGTATCGCGTGTGGGCTGCATTTCCATAAAGGATGCGCAGGTATTGGAAGCACCGATTCTCGTTCACTAACAAAATGGCAATGTAAATATTGTAAAAACAATGCAGCCAGGCATAAAACACCTGAATCTAACAATTCGTCCAGCCCTGACGCTGAGTATTGCGAAGCGCGTAGCAATGTCCGAGCCGCTGATGGCTGTGATATTAATTTAGCGGAGGAAATTAAATTAATTCGTATACAATTATCTTCCATTCAAGAGGACACAGCTGTGGTTGCAGGCAGGAGATGAATACGTTTAGGCAGGAGATTTTAAAGCTTAATTCAACGATGGCTGAATTCAATAATAGACTAAATTTGGTAGAGGAAAAGTTAAATAATGTTACGAAACGTCTAACCGCAGCTGAAAAAAATATGTCTGTGATGCATGGAACTGACCTCTCGGCGCAAATTGAATCTCACATGAATGACCGCGATCAGGAATCCTACTCGTCCGACTTAGAGATCACGGGTGTCGAGGAAGGGCCAAAAGAGAACCCTATTCATCTTATTACTATGATTGCCCAAAAAATCGGTGTGACTATGGATGAGCGGGATATCGTCAGCGCAGAGCGTAGGGGCAGGCGTCGTGAGGCCGCTGGCGTGGGCGCGGGCAGTGATGCCAGTTCGCTCGGACCGCGAACACTTGTCGTGCGTCTCGCGAGGCGTTCACTGCGGGACCAGCTTCTCCGTGCTGCTCGCACCCGCCGAGGAGCGGATACAACGGGCATTGTGCCTGATGCTCCGGTGCGCCGGTTTTATATAAACGAGCGGCTCACTTGGAAAAATCGAAGTCTTTTTCGTAAAGCACGCGAGGAGGCACGGGTCAGAAGGTGGAGATTTGCGTGGACGCGGGATGGTCGTGTATATGTTAGACAGCACCCCGAATCTTCAGCTTATCGCATTCGATCGGATTCAGACATTGATAAAATTTTTAAAGATAAATAATATACTTAGTTATTATTATTTACATGTAACAATATTATTATTTACCGCAGTTATATTGCATTTCCTTGTTATTTTTGCCTTTAAATTATACTTGTGTACTATTAGTTTGCTTAGTATCATATTATGTATTATTTATAGACTAAGAAATACCTTGTGTAAATCTGCACTATACCTTTATATGCGTCAATTATATGTTACACGTTTTAATACTATTTTTAACATATTTATAAAAATAAATTCTGCAATTCACATAAATTCCCTACAATATTATTCTTATTACTTATATATCACCTTATATCGATTCTTTACATGTTTTAGCTGGGTAAAACTGCCGCGGTATAAAACAAAAAATGTTAACGTCATTACAAATTATATTATAGTAATTATATTCTTATTACATAACGCTAGGTACATTACACTTATTATTACACTAAATTACTCATTGCACTACAAGTATTTCATTACTAGCATGAAATTATTCTAATGGTAAGAACGAGGAATATAAAATTAGGCTTCATAAATCCTGGGTCTCTAGGGACACGACATGAAGAGTTTGTAGGGGCTTTGCTGGACCATAAACTGGACATTTTGGCAGTCAACGAAACCTGGCTGAGACAGGGAGAGGAAGGGCGCGCCCCCTCTGTACCTGGGTACAAGCTCGTTCATACGCCGCGACCAGCTGAGGTGCGCGCGCGAGGAGGAGGTGTTGGTTTTTATATACGTCACGACTTGCGTGCCAGGGTTATCGCCTGTCCTATAAGTCATTTGGTTGAGCAAATGTGGCTGGGTCTAACTATTAACGGTAAATCATTAATTATTGGTACTGCTTACAGGCCGCCATGGCTCTCTTTACAAGTATTCATTGACGCGCTTACTGATACTATTTCAACATTTTCCTGGCACGATTACACTGTTTTACTGGGAGATTTTAAAGTAGACCTACTGAATAAAAATCACGTTAATTATAAAATGATTAAGGAATTTTTGACAATAACTGACTTAGTACAGTTTGTGGACAAACCCACTCACTTTACTGACCACAGTTCCACACTTTTAGACCTTATTTGCAGTAATGCTTCGCTCTCGCAGGTTAACGTTAATTACATTCAGGAGCTCAGCAGCCACGCATTAATAACGTGTTACCTTCCTTCCATTAAATACCATTGTCACCCTAAATTTATATCATGTCGCCCCATAGATGGGATTGATGAGGGTCAATTCAGGGCAGATCTTGCAGCTGTAGATTGGGACGGCATTAAGACTTTAACTAGTGTTGATGACATGTGTTCATGCTTTACGCGCGAAATCCTTAGATTATTTAATTTACACGCTCCAGTTAGGAATGTGCGCGTAAAAGAGAATCAGCACCCATGGGTGACCTACAACATTAGGTTAATGATGAGAAAAAGGAATGAAGCACAAACTCGTGCACGTAAAACTAACCGTGATTCTCATGTACTTTACTACAAACAACTGAAAACAGCCGTTGTTACTGCGCTGTATCGTGAGAAGAGGGCTTATTTTAATTATTACGTCAATTCGAATGTAGCGAATCCCGTTCGTCTGTGGAAGCATTTAAAAAACCTTATCACATTTAAACCCTCCAGTAGCGTATCTCTTTCGACGGACTTTGGTGGCGTTGATATACTAAACGATCATTTCCTTAAGGTGCCTCTTTCATATATTACCTTTTATGAATTCCACAGATTTAGTTCCACGACGTTTCAGTTCCACGAAGTGACGAATACGGACGTATGTAAAGTCATAAAAACATTACATTCGAATGCTATAGGTACAGATGGAATTTCGCTTAAAATGCTGCTAATGACATTGCCGACAACCCTCGATCTTATAACAGACATCGTAAATACTTCGTTTATCACCGGTACTTATCCCGACCTATGGCAGAAGGCGCTGGTAAGGCCTATAGCAAAAAAAAATAACCCCCAAGTATTAGCAGACCTGCGGCCCATCAGTATTCTGCCTAACATGTCTAAAATCTTGGAGCGCCTTGCTAGTTACCAACTTAGACATTATTTGGAGGTAAACAACATTTTGCCTACGATGCAGTCTGGTTTCAGACAGAGAAGGGGCACGACCACCGCACTGATGAATGTTACGGATGATCTCCTCACTGCGCAAGCTGCGGGGGAGGGTTCCATATTGGTGCTGTTAGATTTTACCCGCGCCTTTGACAGTATAAACATTCCTCTTCTTCTTTCTAAGCTGTCCTACTATGGGCTTGATCATACTGCAATAGAATGGTTCCATAGTTATTTTAGTTCCCGATCCCAGTACGTGGTATTAAATAATGTAAGCAGCGCGGGAGACTCCACCTCTGCTAGCCGACAATTAACAAGAGGAGTAGCGCAGGGATCTATATTAGGACCCTTATTATTTGTGTTATATAGTGCGGATATCGTGCAGGAAATCCGTTATTGCAAATACCACATGTATGCTGACGATCTGCAGATATATATTTCCTTTAAGCCACATGATACGCGAGCAGCGGTAGAAAGATTAAACGCAGATCTTCAGAGAATACACAATTGGTCTGCTAATAACACGTTAGTTTTGAACCCACATAAATCTAAATATTTAATTATCGGCAATAAGAACCAGCTAAAAAAGATAGCAGCACATAATCCTCTAGTTTATATACACGGCGAACCTATTAAAAGAGTATCGGAGGCGGGTAATCTGGGTATTCTTATGGACGAATCTTTAAGGTTTGAGGGTCATGTAGCGAACGTAGTACGTAATTGTTTTTACAGACTGAAAGTGATATATAAAATAAGGGATTGCCTTAGTTCAGATCTGCGCATAAACCTTTGTGAGTCTTTGGTGTTGTCTAAACTTAATTATGCAGATATAGTAATAGGCCCAAGGTTGTTTGTACGTACGCAAAATTAATCCAGCGTGTGCAAAATGCTTGCGCGAGATACTGCTTCAATATTCCGCCTCGCGCGCATGTCACACCATACATTAACGGCGCTAATATTTTAAAAATGAAGTACCGCAGGCACTTGCACTTTGCCACGCAACTGTTCGGCATTGTTAAATACAAGTGTCCCCCATACCTGTACGATAAGCTGAAATGGTGCAAGGATATTAATACCATCCATATTACTAGAGGTTCGTCTTATAAACTTGCATTACCAATGCGCTGCTCTGCAGCATTTCGGGGCAGCTTTGAATATTGTGCCACGAAGTGCTGGAACAATTTGCCGCCGCCAATTCGTTGCCTGAATACATTGCATAACTTTAGGATTAAGTATAAAGCACATCTCCTTAACTTTCAAAAAAATTAAATACACTCACAACACGCAACACACACGCACACACACACACACACACACACACACACACACACACACACACACACAACCACACAACCACCTACCCATACATACGTATATGCAAGCACGTATGCAGGCGCGTCGGTCGTTACACCTAGCATAGCCAGACTGTTGTATTAGCCAGACAGTAGGGAATTTTATTTTATTTTTATTTTATTTTATATTACTAAGTTTAGTAACACTTCATGTCATTTAGGTTTATTTGTAGGTATACACGAGGTATTACGCATATGTCTTTCTCATTTTCTGTTATTTACTGTAGATAATACATTTAGTATAGTGTAATTGGTGTGGCATCGTTGGTCAGAGTTGCACGACGTACAGGGCCGCACTGAAAACCAGTCGCCGGAGTCTGTTATTTCTCACAGGCATCGGCAGAGACTGAGTGCGACCATTTTTGCTGCTATACTGTATCGTTTACGTCACGTGTTATTTTATTTGTTATTATTTTTATTGTATCCCTTCCATTGTTATTATTTTCTTTTGTATGTTGTAACTTGTATAGCATGTAAAATAAATGGTTTCTTTCTTTCTTTCTTTCTTTCATCCACATAGACAGCCAAAAAGTTATATCTTCGTTATCTATTCTATAATAAACACAAGAATCAAGTAATGACTGTTTTAGGCCAATGGATTTAAGTGCACGATCGAGTTTTAAGTTCCATTGCCGACTAGCTTGTTTTAGACCATACAAACTCTTTTTTAATAAGCATACTTGTGTATTGTTCACTTCGAAGGTTGGAGGTTGAAGCATATAAATGTTTTCTTCAATATCGCCTTGTAGGAACGCTGATACAACGTCCATCTGGTCTATATCCAAGTTATATTTCACAGCTAGCGTAAGTAAATAACGTAGAGAGGAAAATCTTATTACGGGTGCATATACTTCATTATAATCATATCCCTTTCTTTGAGCACATCCTTTAATTACTAATCTAGCTTTATACTTTGCTATGTCACCATTTTCATCCCTTTTGGTTTTAAACACCCATTTGCATGATATAGCTTTCTTATCCACTGGTAACTCACATAGTACCCAAGTATTATTAATCTGTAAAGATTTGAATTCTTCTTCCATTGCCTTTTGCCACTGACTGGACTCTGGGCTAGATAGAGCTTCTTCTAATGTTAAAGGATCTTGATTTAAAACTAAGCATGCATGTTCTATTTCATTTCCATCTTGTTCATCATCACTGACATATCTTAGCTGCCTTCCTCGAGGCCTAAGATTAATAAAATTATCGGGAGAACTAAATGTACAATCTGTGCTTGGTTCATATGTCGGATCTTGATCTGTCATATTATCCACAGATTCAAAGCTTAAACATAAAGTTGTATTAGTTACATCCTCATTAGAATCATTTGAACTACAAGTTTGATTGTTGACACTATCGGTAGTTTTAGCAGGCTCATCTATCGGCATGGATACCTGTAATGGGGCATCAGAGTTAACATTCGGCAATAATACATCTTTCTGAACATCTTCTATGAATACGACATTCCTGCTTTTTGTAACCTTTTGAGTGACAGGATCCAACAGTCTATACCCTTTCGTATTCTCGCAATATCCAAGAAATATCATTTCAGTGGATTTCGAATCCCACTTCAATCTCTTTTCCTTCGGCACGTGCACCATGGCTTTACATCCAAAAATTTTCAAATGAGAAATATTTGGTTTCAAACCTGTCAACATTTCCAGTGGTGTCACATCGTTAAGGACGCGAGTCGGAGAACGGTTAATAATATGAGCTGCAGACTCCACTGCCTCTGCCCAAAATTTCTTGGATAATCCAGCATCCTCCAGCATACACTTTGCACGTTCTACGAGCGTGCGATTCATGCGCTCTGCCAGCCCATTCTGCTCTGGTGTATAGGGCGCTGATGTTTGATGCCTGATGCCGTAACCTGATAAAAATTTCGACATTTCATGATTAATATATTCCAAGCCATTATCTGTTCGAAGAATTTTTATTTTACAGTCAAGCTGATTTTCCATTTCGTTTTTGTATATTTGAAGCACCTCTTTTATATTTGTTTTATTTCTTAAGAAATAGACATTGACCTTCCTAGAGAAGTCATCTATAAAGGTTATAAAATACCTTGCTCCACCCATAGATGGCACTTCCATAGGTCCACACAAATCAGAATGCACGATTTGCAATGGCTCTTTTGCCCTCGAACCACAATTTGAGAAAGGAAATCTGGTTTGTTTACCTTTCAAACAGGGAATACAATTGATATTTATATTATTGTTTTCTACTAACTTAATTCCTTCAGTGCACAATGGCAGTTTCCGTACATCATTGTAATTCAGATGCCCCATTCTTCGATGCCAAATATTTAAACTCGTTTCTTCGGAAGTAGCAACAAATGCATTGCCATTAAAAGTATTCAACTTATACATGTTGTTTATAAGCTTAGCAGTAGCCACTATTTTCTGATGTTTATTTAATATTTGACAACCAATCTTATTAAACATTACTTGACAACCACTCTTAGACAACTGACTGACTGACAATAGATTCGAATTCAACTTTGGAACATACAAAATATCTTTCACCTGTACTTTGTTTACATTACCATCTTCACCAATAAGGTTTAAGTCTATATTACCAATATATTGTACAGCAACTGATTCATTATTGGCGACCATTATATTTTGTATCGGAGGTGCCCGGATATCATACATTCCATCAAGAATATTCGTCATATGTAAAGATGCGCCAGAATCTACAATCCATGAAGCATTATCTACGGAGTGTCGAGTTGCAGAAAAAACAGCTGCATAACCTTTTCCATTATCATCATTTTTCTTCTTAAAGTTGCAGAATTTGCTTATATGGCCATATCGATTACAATTGTAGCAACGGGGACCAGGTGATTTGGTACATTTATTAAATTTGAGATTATTTTTATTATTATGCTTTGTGTACAGAACTGAAACATTCGTGTCTTTTACTTCCTGAAGTAATTTGGTTTTTATGCAATCAGTTGTTATCTTTATACCTGAGCTTTCTAACCCCATGATCATCGGTTTGTATTTTTCCGGCAAACCGGCTAACATTAAAGTACCAAGCCACTCATCATCAACATTAAAACCTATATTTCTAAGTTTGTGGGCGGTGGTAACAATTTTATTCACATATTCTTCTATGCTGTCACAACTTTCTAAGGTTGTATTTACCAAATCACGGAGTAACCCAACTTTTCGTGTCAGACCTGAGTCTTCAAACGCATTTTGCAAATTTTTCCATACCTGTCTGGCAGTCTTTGCTTCTTGAACGTGAACGTAATTAATCGGATCCACAAGCAAAATAATTTTCGACTTCGCCTTGAGGTCGTTCTTCGCATTTATGGTAGAATCTTCGGCAGGTTCGACACAATCCCACAAATCCTCATGTTGTAAATAGGTTTGGACTGCGAACTTCCAAGTATTATAATTCTCTCGTCCCTTTAATTTGTCTATATGAACGTTAGACACGGCCATTTTACTTCGGTACAAAATGAAAATTTTGTATTGTAACGGCCGACCTAAAAATCGAGAAAACACTCGCGGAACTAGTTTTACTGAACTATCGGAATTACTATTTAAACAACAATTACTAAAAACGGGTCAATGGCCCATAACCTAAAGTAAAATAGCAATTTGTAGTTTTTCTAGTTTTATTCGAATGAGAGAATATCGGATACAAGCATAGATACGTGGATGCAAGTGACAGCTCAAAATGACAGATAAAAAACGAGACAATAAGAATCGTCCAAAAAGTATGTCTATATTTCAACAATTTTCCTTTGCTATTTTATTTTTCAATCATCTCTCCTATTCTATTTTAGTATCCTTCTTTTACTGGTGCTTAGTGTATGCTAAATTTTATTTATTCCAACATTTTTATGCTATCTTAGTCCTATAACAAAATTTATTATTATTATTTGAACCCTACCTATTTTTCTATTCATCCCTACTATAACTCCTCACCTAAAGGTTGTCTGGAAGAGATCGCTGGTTAGCGATAAGACCGCCTTTTGTATTGTCTTTTAAATTAGTTATCTATTTTTATATGTATCTTCTTTTATTGGGTACAATAAAGAGTATTGATTTGATTTGATTTGAGCATGCATTAAGTAAAACATTAACACATTAAGGAGTTTTGTGCTCTATATTGTTAAAAAAAAATAACAAAAAAATACAACCGACTTCTATGTCACTACAAAGTAAAAATATATATATTTCGTTCAATCAATATATTTGGATAACGATGTAAACAGCGTGTCTAATATGAGCGCCGACTTCAGAAATATGTACTAAACCAACATTTATTTCAATTATTTTTTACTTTGTAGTGACACAGAAGTCGGTTGTTTTTTTTTTTGTTAAAATTTTTTTCACCCTTTTTAGTGATGACATACTAACATTTATATTAATATAATATAAAATTGTATAAACGTGATCATGAATGAAGGTAAGGTCTGAGTTTACATTGATTGGAACCACCCGCTCGCAGGGCGCTGGCGCGCCCTGCTCGCTTAGTTTTATATTGTCTTATATGTTCCAACCTAACCTAATTAAACAGTCAATGATGAACTGGCTTTGCAATTTCATTAGAACCTACACCAAATATCTTCAAACACAACTCAATTATTCCCATCGGTTGAGTAGTTACATATTTTGTCTCCGAGCCACATTATCAGACCCTTAAATAGTCAATGATGAACTGGCTTTGCAATTTCATTAGAACCTACACCAAATATCTTCAAACACAACTCAATTATTCCCATCGGCTGAGGAGTTACATATGTAGGGGTTTGGTGGTGGTGGTGAAATGATCAGTTGATCAGGTGTTTAAATAACTCAAGTCCAAGTTCACGAACGCACAATTTTTATTACACCACAGTACACCATACAAAAATACAGAAGGGGAAGCAGAGCGAGAAAGATGCAGAAAGATAGAAAGTTCGGCATACACATACACACAAGCATAAAGTCCAAAAATTAAGCGAGGCACTAATATAATTTGCAAAGCGGCGCGAAAAATAAGTGGCGGCGTAGCCGTATATCGATGCGGGACCGACTGGTACTTCCAACGCGGCGCGCGCGCAGGCGGCAGATCGGGAGGGATCGCCTGCGCTCGGCGCCGGTCGGTCATACCGTAAGCGATAATGCCACTATATAAAATTGGAATCGGTTGTCCAACTTTTACAAACAAATTTTATAACATTTTTCATTTTAATTTTTATTCTTAACCCTACATTCATAACCATTCGTCCCACAGACCGGGCGAAACGTAAATTTGTTTTTAGTGCCTCGAGTGAAAGAGATAGAATGATGACCTCTCAAGTACCTTCCTAGATAGCATGACCGTTAGTAACGCGGGTGCGCTTGCCTCGCAGTGACATCTTGTGCACAAGTTATAGACTCTTGAACGTCTGAGAAACGAATGTTTATGAATAGTGTTACATTTGACGAGACTGCAAGTTATTTTGAAAACATTGTTTTTATGAGTTCTGCGATTTTATAGAGTAAAGTAAGTATATTATATTATTCTGTATGAGTTATTATTTATAGTTACATTTTATTATATCGTCCATAGTGTGTCATTGTGTGTATTTTACATAAAATCTTTTTATTTTATTTTAGGATGAATGATCAGCAAATTGAGGACTATTTGAATCGTTTATCTGATTCTGGTGATGATGATTCTACCAGTCAGAAAAATTATGAAGAGAGTGATGTCGAAGATCATGTGGAATTGGATGAAATGGTCCCGACAGATTCCGACAGTGAAAACGACGTCCAACCAATCAGATCACGACAGCGGGAACGCCGAAGCGGCGTCATTTTGTCTTCTGATTCTGAAACTGAAGAAATACCAGGTACTTCTGGCGTTTCTACACATTCGCGACGTATAATTATTCCATCAGCTCGTAACCTAAGAGGAAAAAATGGTCATAAATGGTCTTCAATGCCTTTTGAATCTTTAAATACAAGAACCCCAGCTAGGAATATCGTGCATGTAATTCAGGGTCCAGCTAATAACGCGAAGGATATTACGGAACCAGTCGATTGCTTTACTAATTTTATAAATGCTGATATGATTCGTAAGATACTCATATATACAAATGATGAAATTGAGATAAGAAGTGCGAAATACAAAGATAAAACTGCCACTATTGCTCCTACATGCGATAAAGAATTGACAGCTTTGCTTGGGTTGCTTTTATTATCAGCTGCAAAAAAAGACAATCATCTCACGAGCTTAGAGCTGTTTGACCCTACTTTCAGTGGAACTCGCTATATATCAGTTATGTCAAGGGAAAGATTTGACTTTTTACTAAACTGCTTGAGATTTGATGATAAATCAACCAGAGATGAACGTAAAGCTCAAGATAAATTCGCGCCTATCAGAGAATGCTGGGAAGTGTTCATTCAGATATGCAGGGACAGTTACAAAGCGGGAAGTTATCTTACTATAGATGAACAACTCTTGGGCTTCAGAGGCCGATGTCCATTTAGGATGTATATTCCGTCAAAACCTAATAAGTATGGTCTAAAAATTTTAATGCTGTGTGACTCTAAAACAAATTACATGCTAAACGCTATGCCATATGTTGGAAGAACTGAAACCAATGGTGACTCACTCGGATCTTACTATGTCAAGACTTTGACTGAAAATTTGTGGGGGAGCAACCGCAACATCACCATGGATAACTGGTTTACTTCAGTCCCTTTGGCCCTACAGTTACTACAGGCACCATATAAATGTACAATAGTTGGAACCCTTCGGGCAAATAAACGCGAAATACCGCCTGAGTTGCTTCAGATAAAAGAAAGACCAATAGGTTCATCCGTATTTTGTTATGACAGGCAGTGTACGTTAGTATCTTACAAACCTAAAAACAACAAGAACGTGCTCTTGCTTTCTACCACACATAGTAACGGTACTATTGGAGCTTCTGGTAAACCGGAAATTATCGAGTTCTATAATTCCACGAAGGGTGCTGTGGATACGTTCGACCAAATGTGTGGAAGTATGTCTTGTTGTAGAAAAACCGCAAAGATGGCCTTTATGCTACTTCTATGGCATACTCAACATGTCAATAATAAACTCATACGTAATATACGTGCATAATAATGTGAAACTGGGGCGAAAACCAATAAGCAGACGATGTTTTGTGAAGAATGTTTCAGAGAAGTTGACCGAACCATGGTTACGTAAAAGACACGAAATGCCAACTTTGAAGAGATGCCTAAAAAGAAAAATCGCCGAAATTTTAGGTGAAACGCCTACCATTGACACACCTGGTCCAAGTGGTACTCAAAAAAAGGTTTGTGGCTATTGTGATTATAAAAAACGGCGTATGACAAGGTTTCAATGTAAGCAATGCAAAAAGTATATGTGTATGGATCATCGTGGCCTCATGTGTGTGGAATGTGCCGATGAAATTTAATTTTGACTCAATTTTTTTTTTGTTACCTTCCTAGTTAAACATATTAAAGACAGTCATACTTAATTTATTTATTTTATTTACAAGTACCTCAAAACCAGCCACTTAAATTTAGCCGTCCGTGGGATGAATGTTTATGAATAATGCTACTCTTACATAAGGTTATGAATCTAGGGTTAATATTTTAACATTGCTCATTTAATTTATTGTTTTAGTTATTATTTTACATAATTATTTTTATTGTAAATATTTTTATTCCAATTAATTTTTTAAATTTATTTTTACTGTTATTTTATTTTTACATTTATTTTTATTATATTTTAATTTTTACATTTATTTTAAACAACTACATTTGAAAGTAGGGCCGCTACACATATTTTGACTCCGAGCCACATTATCAGACCCTTAAATAGTCAATGATGAACTGGTTTTGTAATTTCATTAGAACCTACACCAAATATCTTCAAACACAACTCAATTATACCCATCGGTTGAGGAGTTACATATTTTGTCTCCAGAACCCACTCTGATCCTCATCGTATTTAAATGGGACCAACATGTAGCAATTGTACACACACGAAATGTAAGGCATTAAAATAGGTTCATAAACGGCGAAGTTATGGCTGTTATATTTACATGGGCGGAAGAGTTCCCCTCATTTTCTCCAGAACTCATCGATGGATCCTAACCATATTTAAATGGGACCAACTTCCAGCTCGTCTCTATACAATAAAAAAAGAATTATTAAAATCGGTTCACTAACGGCGGAGTAATTCGTGTACATACATAAAACAAAAGATACCGGCCGAATTGATAACCACCTCCTTTTTGAAGTCGGTTAAAAAAAGTGGGTATAATGAAATAATAGTTTCTTTGTTATGAACAGAATGTGACAGGGCCGGATTAAAATGAAGTTTTTATATATTGTTTTAAATTATTGTTGTCGTAAATAGTTCACATTTTATTATAAAGCATTAAAATAATAAGTCTTTAATTTGATCTGCAATGAGAGAGGATACGTGAAGTGGGGATGACATCATGGCGGCGCTCGAGTGAACAGGAAGGAGCATTCTGGTCGTGGACTTCACCGAGTGCTGACGATTAACGTGGCTATAATTGAAAATTAGACGAGCTTACCTGTAAGCGAAGTCTGATTATAATTTTATGAATGGTGATCTGAAATATAATTGAGAATTACAGTGTAGTATCCTTCTTCCCACTCGTCGGGATCGCGATTGTTTAGCCTTTTAAAAACAAAAAAAGTTTAAAGACCACTGACACTACGTATGACAGTGACAATATATTGACAGCTCCCGATTCCTCACTTAATTTAGAGTCTATCATTTCCAACTTAGTCTCCTTGATAATATGCATGCTGTCTATATCTAGGAGACTCTTTCGTTCTTATTGTTGCAGTATGGGTTTTGATTTTGGGAGGGTGGGTAATTATATTTCAGATCACCATTCATAAAATTATAATCAGACTTCGCTTGCAGGTAGGCTCGTCTAATTTTCAATTTTATTTCATGGTGATCTGAAATATAATTGAGAATTACAATGTAGATGTTTAGAGACAACTGCAACAATGGGACATGTAATTAAATTAAAGATTTATTACTATACATATGACGGAATAGGTAATTTATCGTTCATCGTTCAGAGTAATCTTATGCGGGCTTCAGTGGATAATGTTAGCACAAAATAAACACGGTGTTTATCTCAAAAATCGTTATAATGTCCAATCAATTATGACAGCACAGGAATCACTTCAATTAGAAAATTACTTAGGTAGGCAGGTATATGTAGTCCGAGGAACGCATGATAATTTTAGTGTCCGCACCGGCCGACCGCCAACAGTCCTCGTGAAGCGTCGTCCCGCTCGCAAGCCCGGTCGGTGCATTCCAACACTAACTTTATCGAGTGCCACTAGATGGCGCTAGCGTTCCGGAACCGCAGTACCGCCATTGCCGACACGGCCATCCTGCTAGCACACGCCCTCGTGTGTTATGTGTGTTAACCTGGAATAGAGGAAAAGCCACAGCAGTTCCTTGTCTCACTTAGTCACACTCTATTCAGAAGGTAAAATAAACAAAATATGTATCCCACACTTTGTTTAGTTCATTAACTTTACAATAACCTAAATCTTAATAGTATTTAATACAAAATCATAGCAAATCACAAAACACAAATACCGCAGCCACGTACCATCGTCATCATCAAAACCAATAAAGTTACAACCAAGTTTCCACAATCCCTCGAGTAAATACCTCTAACGCCACGGCTCTCCAGCCGAAGAGCAATCACATTGCTCTCTCACACCTCTCAGTACGCATATCCATCTAGTGGATAGCCCGTGTACACCACCCCTGCGGCTACACAATACGGTCTCCATAAACCACGACCTCCGCCAGAGTTAAACGCACACCACGCACCCACGGACTACTTGAGTTGCCCCAAGAGATACCGATTTCTACCGGGCTACGACTACGTAATAACTACTGGTACGGTCGCACACATTACGGCCGATAGAGCCATTTACCCGATTCTCTTTTAACCAATTAACTTTAAATATCATCACCTTCAAGAAGATCGTCCATTACTTCAATTTCGACTGGTACATGGCCTTCCGGCATTTTCCTTAGCCTCTCGTGAGCAAATTTGTAGGTACGTTTACAATTCAAAGCTTTTAGTGTGTAACGATCACCTTCTAAAACCTCAACTACCTGAAATGGACCTTTGAATTTCGGATCTAATTTTTTCTGATTTCGTTCTTCGTTTTCCAACAACACAAAATCGCCAACCGAAAAATTATTAACTTTCGCCTTTGTTACATCAAAACGGGATTTATCATATTGTGCGCACTTCTTAATATTGTCAGATGCTACTTTACGAATTTCGTCAATATCAAAGTCAGTCTCTACCTCACTACAACACATCAATGATAACGGTCTCGCGACTTTACCAATTAATAGCTCCAGAGGTGAAGCTTTTGTCGTTCGATTAATCGTACAATTTATCGCGAGTTGTACCTCACCTATACAGTCTTGTCACGACCTATTATCGCTAGTCTCTATCGCGGTTAACATAGACTTCAACACACTCATGACGCGCTCTACCTGGCCGTTAGCACGAGATGAACCTGTCGCTATGAGATGTATATCGATGTTCTTGCTCTTGCAAAAATCACGAAAATCTCTATTAGCAAAGCATCTGCCCTGGTCGGCAATGATACGGTTCGGAGCTCCAAACAAAGCGACGCTTTGAGTTACCTCGCGAATACTACTCTTAGAGTCAATGCTTGTCGTATGGAGCAAAAGAACGTATTTCGTAAAGGCGTCAATCAAAACGAAAATGTACTCTTTCTTGTCATTTTTGCCGCTGAGTTTACCCGTTGCGTCTATATGAACCGTATGCCACGGTATCGTTACCTTAGGGATAGGATGTAGTTCAGCTTGAATTTTCCCGGAATGAGATTTCGCGACTTTACAAGTAACGTAGTTATCTACAAACTTCCTTTTTTTTTTTTTTTTTTTCTTTTCTCGAGGGGGAAACCTTCAAAAGGCTCCCACTCTTGCCGCCCGCAACCCCGGAAGAAGCCCCCTTTTAGTCGCCTCCTACGACAGGCAGGGGATACCGTAGCCCTATTCTAGTCCCGGAACTACAGGGACATCTACAAACTTCCTAACGTACTGTGACATTCCCGGAAACCAGTAAAAATCGAAAAGCTTTTCAGTTGTCTTCTCAGCTCCGAGATGAACAATAGAATCGTGAAAATTATTCACCACGGACCATCGGAGAGCACGAGGCAAGTAAGGTAGACTTTTAGACCTACCGTTACGTTGAATACTACGATAAAGTATACCCGATCGAAGTACATACGTTTTAGCTGCTTGTTCGTCTAATTTTCCTTCCTTTAAATCGGTTATTATTTTCAAAATCTCTACATCGCGCTGCTGTTCAGCTTGAAGCCAGTTGGGAGAGAGTTTGGCGATGTCGATACGTTTAGGCTTTATACGGGACTCTACAGTTTTCAAATCTGCAGGTAAGGGATTTCGAGAAAAGAAATCAACGTGCGACATACGTTTGCCCTCTTTGTACATGTCGGCGATATCCCACTACCGCACTTTATTAATAAACGGAACGAAACTACTTTAATATGAGAATCACTTTTATTTACAATTCGAGCAGAGTAACGGCTTACACGACTGACTAAATGCGAATGAATCACGCTCTACCAGCGCGTGGACTTAAATACTACTCGAGTGACAAACAGCGTAAGAACTACCCTCTCACATCACTTGTTTTGTTATAACAAGTGACGTGATTCACAATAAATTTAACTATTAACAAAATAACATTATATTTAAAATATTGTTTTAACAAGTAATTAATTAAAAAAATCAAAAACCCGACTGCACCGAAAAGGCTGAAGTAGAATTTCCAAAAGCAGTGAAATAGGCATTTCACTATATTTATCCAGAAAGCCAAATACAAAGTTTCATAGTAGGTGTCTGCTTCAAAAACAAAAGATGTTCAAACAATATTATCCTATTTTATCCTCGTACTGCTCATTTACGCTATATAAAGAACCTATGTCTAAAATTCCAGCACGCTTAAGCTCAGCGGTTTCCCTTTGCGTTGATCTCTGACACAGCAACTCACTCATTTAGTCAGACAGTCATCTCGATGTGTATATAGGAGTAAATATGTACTAGCTGACCCGGCAAGATATATTATATATTGTATGTGTAATCTCCTCTTCATTTCCTTTCTTTTGACACCCTACTCGAGAGGTTTGTTTAACTTTTTTTAAAACGTGTTACTATTTCGCAAAAAAAAAACCACCATATTGTCTATAAAATATATAAATTCAGTAAATCAAAGTTTCGGTCATTATTTTACCTCGTTAGAGGTAGTATTTCATTATTTTTATCCAACAAGCCTGATACAAAATTTCATAGTGTTTGCTTCAAAATTGACGATTGTTCAAATGAACTTTTAGCCCTTATTTCACCCTCTACGAGGTTCATTTTTCAGAGGGGGATAAATAAGTGCGTCTTTGTTCCTATCCAGAAAGCCAAATACAATTTTTTATAGTAGTTGCTTCAAAATTAAAGGATTTAAAAAAAAATGTTTTCCCCTATTTTACCCTCTTAAGGGTAGAATTTCCAAAAGGTCTTTCTTAGTACCTATTCACGCTATATAGAAAACCTATGTGCAAAATTTCAGAACTGTAAGGTCCTTGGTTTAGGCTGTACGTTGATTTCTGAAAAATGAAAAAGTCATTTAGTTAGTCTGTCAGTCAGTCACCTTGCTGTTTTATATATATACAAATATGTTTTTATAATCTTCGTTTAATTTCCTTTCATTTGGTACCCTACTCGATAGGTTCGGTTAACTTATTTTTTTAAATGTGTTACTATTTCGCGCCAAAAATCCGCCATTTTGATTTTTTTTTACTAAAACCTATCTAAGGACACTCGGGTCATTGAGACAAATATAATGACACCTTAACTGTTGAAATTCATCCAGCCGTTTGTTAGATTGGATCAAATAAAGAAAGACAAACATACAAGATACGCGCGAAAAACATAACCCTTCCTTGGCAGTCGGGTAAAAATACGAGAATAAATATTTTAATATTATTATAATTCATATAATTTATTTGGTATGACTAACAAAGTGTGTTGAAGTACTACCGGAAGTCGTCCATATTTTAATCTAAATATTAATTCCACATTGACAATCAAAATTAACATGATAAACATTAATATTATATATTATAAAATGTCTCGCCGCCCATATACACTACGTCGAAATCGAATGATTGTAAAAAAGCCCACCATCTATGAGCTCTAGGGGTTAGCTCTTTTTTTGTTTGAGATGATTTAACGAATTACAATCCGTAACTACGGTAAAATTTCTACCATAAAGATATTGTTTAATAGCGTTTACGACCGCGAGAGTCTCAAGCTCGTAAGAATGGTACCGGCTCTCTGCAGGAGACGTTCTCTTACTAAAGTAAGCCACTACCCGACGCTCACCGTCAGTTGTTATTTGAAACAAAATAGCCCCATAGCCTAAGCTACTCGCGTCTGTGTGGAGCTCTACCGAGAGATCGGGATCATAAATTGTCAACAGAGGATCGTTAGTCACAATAGAGATGATCTTTTGACGAATATCCCCATGCTCAGGTTTCCAATTCAAATTACTTTTTAATGACGTCAGACGATACAAAGGAACCATTATTAGAGAGAAATCTCGCACAAATTGACGGAAGTAGGAAGCTAATCCGATGAATTGTCGCAATTGAGATACAGTGTCCGGAGGTGGAAGAGATGTCAGAGATTCTATTTTTTTACGATTAGGCTTTATCTGACCAGCCTCCATCTCAAACCCCAAGAACTCTACTTTCGTCTTGAGGAAGGAGCACTTCTCCAGGCTTAAAGAGAAACCGGCCTTTGTGAGAACCTCCAGAACTGTATTAAGCCTTCCTATACCTGACTCTACATCGGGAGAGACGATTAAAATGTCGTCAACGTACACGATTACGTAACCATGAGCTAAATCGCCTATCGCGTTCATAATCGCCCTCTGAAATACCGAGATTGCATTCTTCAAGCCAAAAGGCATGGTCAAAAATTCAAACTGCCCTTCAGCCGTTACGAAAGCAGTACTCTCTATAGAATCTTCACTTACCGGGATTAAATGAAACCCGCTAGCACAATCAAGTTTCATAAAATAATTAGCTCCCTGAAGACGTGAAATTTGATCAGTGATCAACGGAAGCGGATAACGATCCGGGATGGTGTTATTGTTAAGTTCCCGGTAGTCAATACACATACGGTCTGACCCGTCATGTTTTTTTACAAGTAAAGCTGGGCTTGCGAATGGAGAACAGCTCGGTCTGATAATATTCGCGTCTAACAGTTCCTTAACTCGGTCGCGTACAATGCCACGTTCCTCCGCGGACATTCTATATGGACGCCGCTGTACTGTGCGATTCGGATCAATTAATCTTATTTTAAGCTCTCCAGTATTCACCCGAGTCGTCGGAAAACCCGTTATGAAAATTTCGGAAAATCTATTTAAAGTTTCTAAAAGTTTTGATTTGTCACCGCCGGTTATATAAGTCGACATGTCAGTCAAATTGAATTTACTCGTATTGCCAGTCTTCACTGAATTTACACATAGAATTTTGTTAAACGAAATGTCAGTCGCAGTCATGTTTATAGTAAAACCTCGCGTCTTATCATGATGTCACGTTGTAAATAATTATCGGGCAGAACATGTAACAAAATTTCGAGAAGGTGACCCTTAATCACAACACAACATAAAATTTGTTCTGTTCTGTATACTCGTGTTTGACCAATACCAGTCATAGCAACAACATTATTGAATCGTTGACCACTAAATTTGACAGCAAAACTTTCTTTAACTAACGAGCATTCAGCGCCAAAATCGTAAACAAAAAAAAGTGTGTGTGTGTCAGCTACGACGCACGATTGGAGTTTACTCCTTACGAACGATAATTATGATATATATCGAATAGAAAATACCAATTAACCGCATCCATGTGTTTTTTGGATTCTTCTTCATTATCATCTAAATCAATTTCTTGCATATTTTCAAATATTTTTTCAACTTTAATCACTTGATGATTTGTTTAATAGTACATAAAAATACACGTATCAATGCATAGAAGTACAAGAAAACTTTAAAATCAAAACATTAAAACTTGATGGTTAGGTTGCTGTTTATGTACGTTGTATATAGATGTATATATGGGCGCATGGGTATAATAGCGCCATCTAGTGGCAAGTTTTATAAATTGTAAGTTTGCAAGTTTATCAATCTATGTATTTTGGTACCAAATATTATAATGGTAACTTAATATAATTGTTTATATTAAAGTAAATTTTAATATAATATAATTATTTATATTTAAAACAATGTTAAACGTTTTATAACTTAAAACTTAATAATTATAATTTTCTTTGCCATCTATAAAATATCCTTGTTGCAATTTACGGATGCAATTCATATGAGACTCAATAAACATGTTATTATATGTAATTTGGATTGTTTCTGAATGTTTTATAATTCTAGAATTCATTTAAAACGTATTGCTAATTTTATATAACTTATTTTGAACATAATTCATTAGCAATAATTCTGTAATAAATATTAAATAATACTGTTTTGATTTTGCCCGTTTATCGTTGATAGTTTTTTTTTTGGAGTGGAAAAACTTGTGGAGGGGCGCCACTGTGCCACACTTGTCATAGTACTCGTAAATAAATTGATATTAAAAATATTCAAGTGCATTTTGTGCGGAAAAAAGCGAATAATCTTATAAATAGTTCACAATCTCATTTGGACAATATATAGAAAACAGTTATAAATCGCAAGAAGTAGTGAAAATAGTGCAAATAAGTGATCCAACAAGAAGACATTGACTGCGCTAAAAGACATAATAAATCGGACTTAATCAGTGAAAAACTCGTTTACGTGGTGCGGATGTGAAATATCGTAATTGAACAATCTACAAAAAGTGCTTCAAAACAAAAAGCTTTATTATCATAACCTTAAAAAAATATATTAATGACTCATAATAACAACGCTAAAAGAAGATCCAGTCAACGCCATCTAGTGCAAATCGACAGAACTTCTAGGGAAAGAGTCGTGGTGCCATCTAGCGGAGTCGGCCACATCTACTTGCTAATCCCTTCCTGCGCACTGCCAGATTACACATTACTACCATCGACATCTTACGGACATTCATAGGAACTATTTACTTAGATAGGAAGCAAAACATTATATCGGCGATCTATTTAAGACGAGCCAACAAGTTATTAAGTTAGTGACTTCAGGCACTACGCACAGAGGGCGCTCTGTGTCACGGGCTATTAACAATGGAAGACATAAGAGATGTGTTATTAAGTATGCAAGAAGCTATAAACAAACAATCACAGCAAAATGTCAGAAATGAAGGATGAAATAATAAATACAATAAACAATAAATTTGACGAGAAGTTTATCAACATAGAATTAAAAAATCAATACTTAGAAAAGAAAATCGAAGAACAAATTGTAAAAATAAATACATTAGAAAAACATATAACACACAAAAATTTAGTATTATTTGACGTAGAAGAGAAAGAAAAATCATATCACGAATTGGAATCAACTGTATTGGACATAATAACTACTCACTTTAAATCTCCTTGCGAAAATAATAATATCGAAGCTGTTAGAAGAATGGGTAAAAAGGACGAAAAATCTCGCCCGATAATAATTACGTTTACTACATTAGGTTTGAAAATTAAAATTCTAAAGCAAAAACAATGTCTACATAATACTCCCTACTATTTAAAAGAATATTATCCTAAAGAAGTCCTAATCAAACGCAAGGGGCTACAGCTTGAACTACAGAAGGAAAAAGAGGCGGGAAATACAGCTTTTATCAAATATGACAAACTTATCATATTGAATAACCATAAACATACCTCACGCAACCAGATAAATAAGAGAAACCTATCCGAGTCCCCAGAGACATCTCGCCTTGGCAGTCACGCCGTTAAAAATAATAATAAGCAACCATTTAAGAAAAATAAATCAAGCAACATGAAAGATTATGTCATACAAAAATAAAAATTAGCATACTCTGATACAAATACTTCAATAAATCAGACGAAGCCACCACAATTCGACGACATAATGTAGCAACCACAGATGGACCCCCCTCTCTCATCCCTTCATCTCCCAATACGGCCGGTCACCGCGGGAGAGTTCGACCAAAACCCTCCAAGCAAAATACCTATTGAAATAAATTGCAACTTCAAAATTTGTACTTACAACGTTAAATCACTTGCATCAGAAGAAAAACTTATAGAACTAAAAGCGGCATTACAAAACATCAACCATGACATAATAGGATTGAGCGAAGTACGCCGCTTAGGCGAGAATATTATCGAAGATGAGAAATATATCATGTATTACATAGGAAAAACAAAAGGTCTGTATGGTGTGGGCTTTTTGGTCAAAAAGAAATACAAAAGAAATATTAAAACATTCACCGGAATATCAGATAGTCGGTATTCTAGAAATTGAATTGCAAAACTTACTGTTTGCAATAATACAGGCGTACGCACCAACAGAGAGCTCATCTGCAGAGGAAATAGATAATTTCTATGAAGACCTGGCGAAGGCGCATGATTCTACTTCCACGAAATATAAAATTTGTATGGGAGATTTTAATGCACAAATCGGTAAACCTAAACAACAAGAGTACTCAGTTATTGGTAAATATGGTACTGGGAAAAGGAGCCTTCGTGGAGAGAGACTTATTCACTATGCATATCAATATAATTTAAAAATAGTTAATGGCATGTTCAAGTTAAAAGATAATAAAAGATGGACGTGGATCTCTCCAGATAAAAATACAAAAAATGAAATTGATTATATAATGACTGCAAAACCTCAGTTATTTTCTAGATACGAAGTACTTTCGTCATTTCTCTTTGGATCAGATCACAGATTACTAAGGGGTACAATCAACCTTAAATCAGTCAAAAAATGCAGACGTAATTTCTTTAACAGATCAAAAACACTAAAAACGTCAAAAGAAATAGATAAGTACCTAGACAATTTAAAATATCACATACCAGAACTTATAAATACATTTGAAACGTGTACAGTTGATGAATACTCCCAAAAAATTGTTAACTCTATATTTAAAAGCTTAAGAAATACTAAAAATAAAGGTAAATGTAGAATATTGTCAGAAAGAGCCCTAGAGCTCATGAGAGAAAGAAATAGACTACAAAATAAGCAAAAACTGAATAAGACTGAAAAAGACCATCTAAAAAATCTTTACAAAAATACGAATAGAGAAATAAGAAGATGCTATGATACTTATAGAATGAATACTTTACAAATGCATATTGAAAAATCTAGGTCTGCAAAAAAAGGATATACAGAGATATATAAATCAAAAAATTGGATTCCGTGTCTTCAGTCTGGCAACACCAAAGTCAAGTCCCGAATAGAGATTATAAATACAGCCACAGAATACTACTCAAAACTGTATAGTAATCCAAGCTCACTAAAACAAACAAGTATTCGTAGAAATACATTCCCAGTTCAAGAGCTTACAGAACAAGAAGTACTGAAGCAGATAATGAAGCTCAAAACAGAAAAAAGCCCAGGACCAGACGGGATTACAAACGAATGTATCAAACATGCAAGGACTCTACTATTGACACCTATCACGCTCTTATTGAACAAAATTTTACACGAAGAAGTTGTGCCACATTTATGGACACAGTCCGAAATCATCTTGCTCTACAAAAAAGGCGACCCAGCGGACATAGGGAATTATCGTCCGATAAGCCTTATGCCCTGCCTATATAAATTGTTTGCCTCATGCTTACTCGAAAGAATAACCTTAGATATCGACTCACAGCAACCAATTGAGCAGGCAGGATTCAGAAGCGGTTTTAGCACAATCGATCACATCCACGTAGTTGATCAAGTGATAGAAAAATACGTAGAGTTTCGCAGACCACTATATATAGCTTTCATTGACTATAAAAAAGCTTTTGATTCTTTATCACATGAATGCATTTGGGAAGCTTTAGAATCACAAAACATAAATAATAAATATATAAACATACTGAAGAACATCTATAATAGTAGCACAAGTAGAATAAAGTTAGATAGAGTGGGATCTCAAATCAATATAGAGAGAGGATTGAGACAAGGAGACCCAATCTCTTCAAAGCTGTTTATAGCCGTCTTACAACACATAATGCAATCATTACCATGGTCCAAACAAGGTATCAACATCAATAGAAACTTTTTAAGTCATCTCAGATTCGCCGATGACATAAATTCGCAACAACTTAATAACATGATTAAAGACCTCAGTAGCGCGAGTATAAAAGTCGGGCTAGAAATTAATTTCGATAAAACAAAAGTTATGACAAATCATCATATGAAATCCATCTTATTAGACAACATCCCTCTTCAATATGTACAAGAATACATATACCTAGGAAAACAGATCTCCTTTAATAAAGATAGAAATATTCAGGAGGTAGACAGAAGGATAGCAATCGCCTGGAGGAAATACTGGGCTCGTAAAGAAATATTTAAATCACACCTTTCAATACCGATCAAAAAAATTGTTATGGATTCAGAAATATTACCATGTCTCACTTACGGTTGCCAAACTTGGACTTTCGATCTTAAAACCAGAAATAAAATTCAGACTACACAGAAAAGAATGGAGAGAAGCTTACTAGGTATAAAACTATCAGATAAAATAAGGAACAAGGACATTCGTAACAAAACTAGAATAACAGATGCCTTAACATACTCGCTACAAAGAAAATGGAAATGGGCGGGGCACGTAGCCAGGTATAACGATGATAGATGGACTATAAGAACAACAAAATGGCCTGGACCGTTAGGCACAAGAGCGAGAGGCCGGCCGTGTGCCAGATGGGCAGACGAAATAGTCACTACAGCGGGTAGAGATTGGATGACTATAGCTACAGACAGAGAAAAATGGAACTGCTTGGAGGAGGCTTTTACCCGAAAGGGGTCCATACAAAACATGACATAAAATTACTATATACTAAAATTACAATATAATTAAATGACTTATCTCAATTTAAATTAATAAATTAATTACATATAACTTAAAATAATATTTTGCATCGAATAAAAATTGTGACTTCTTTTAAAATACTATTTATTTAATTAATGTTAATAATTTAATGATATATAAATATTTTTTGTAATAATTTTTTTGTATGGAATTATTGAATAAAGCTTTATTATTATTATTATCGTTGATAGATGGTGCTGATGAATAATGCATCCATTTTTATAAGTTAAATTAATATATCAGTAACTTACAAAAGCCTCTTTATGTTAAAAACTTATTTTGCTAATATTATATCTTATTCAATTGCTTACTGATTTTATATGTTACTCTTCTTTAAAAACGTTCTTAAAAGATTGTTAATCATATTATGGCGCCAATGTTCATATTTTTTACAGTGTTTATAAATGATCAAACCTATAACTTAATTTATGCAAAAATGTAAACAAATTAGTTAATGACGTTTTAATGTTTTATATATTGCTAATTATTTTATTGTAATAATTACTTTCATATGGGATTTGAACTTACTGTATTTTAAATTAATAAAAGCACTCTTGATTCATATTTTGGTTAAAAACGCTACTTCCTTTTTGAGAGGATATGATGATTGTAATAAAAAGGAGGGATTGTAATGGATCATTAATATATTCGTATTTGGCTTATTTTAAATTATCTATGTTTTATTTGTGGCTAAAAATACTTTTAATATGTAGTCTGTGAACCTATTTTACCGATACAACGCATTCCTTCACGTCACTAGTACAAAAAAATAAAATTATGACATTTCTATTCAGTGACTTCACTGGTGTTGCGCGTAAAGTGTGTGTTCAATATTCAAATAATTTGTATATGATAGTTCCGTAATATTAAACTAGATGGCGCTGCTAAAACAGCCGTTGAATCACGCTGTTGAGAACCTTTCGTAGATACTATAAGAGGCCCCTTGTAAATTTATTAATATATATTCAGTTGTCCCTGTAGTTCCGGGACCAGAATAGGGCTACGGTATCCCCTGCCTGTCGTACGAAGCGACTAAAAGGGGGCTTCCGGGGTTGCGGACGGCAAGAGTGGGAGCTCGAACCGCCCGGCCAGCAACCCCGGGATGGACGGCGGTATGTGTGGTCGCATACCGTCGTGAACACCAGATGGTGTGGTGAGTTTCAAGCTCACCTGGGCGGAGCCCGACGGGGCAACGCGCCAAGTGGACTCCGGTTGCGTTCCGTTGGAGATCCCGGAGTCCTCTACGCAGCGCCGAGGACGGCCACCGGGGGGGTTTTAGTGCGGTAAGAATCCCACATAACCCCGTGTCGCTCCCACGGCATAGGGTACCTTTTGAAGGTTTCCCCCTCGTCAACAAAAAAAAAAAAAAAAAGAAAAAATATATATATATATTAGGGTGGGCCAAAAATTATTTTTAATTTTTTTTTCGCTTGATACCATGAAAATATCTTTCAAAATGACGAAACAAAAATTCTGTTAAAGTTTGAGCTCTTAATATTAATATTAAGAGGTGGCGATTTGTAATTTTTAATTTCCCATTTAAATAACACAGGAATATTTTTCTATTTTCTTTCGATTTTTGATAGGTCCAACCTATCAATCAATGGATAACTGTCGAGTAAAAACAAAAACTTATTTTTGTAGAGAATTTGACGATCTACAAAAAAGGTTTGATATGATTTTTCGCTAGGTTGAGTCCTTTGAAAGTTATTCGAAGTTTAATTCCAACCCGTAATTATAAAAAATCATTTTTACAATTTTTTGAACTTTATTACAAAATAATGCCTCAAAAGTATGAAGTATCTCATTTTTGTTAAAATTAAATCAAAAGTGAATAAAATATCGTCAAAGTAATACATTTTTCCCTACTTCATTGAAAAAAAATCAGAACTTTACTTTACCTGAACAATGACTTAAAGAACAGAATTATTTCCTGAAAAATAATAGCTATTTTTTATAGACTTGACCATTACGTAGTATCAAATAATAAACGCTAAATTTCAATAATTCTTAAATTATCACGGAATTTTTTATTTTATAATTTTTACACTTTTCATATAAAATCAAATTAAATTTGTTTTGTTACAATTCGGAAATTTTTGCCGGTGATTTTTAACCACTTGTAGCAAATATTGCAACTGTTCTTCGTTTTTCGTAAGACATTTATTATACTGTTCTATCAATGCAACCCCTCTTTCTGCTACATCATTGACCACGCTGAGACGTTCAAAAAATGCCATATTCTCTTGATAGCTCTCATCCTGTGTCCAACATTCTACATTTTTGTTGATAAAGTCAGTAGGTAAATCAAAAATTTGAAATGTAATCAGCGACTTTTTTGATACAAAATCACTTAGGTCTACTGATAACAATCTATCCAAGTCTCTTAGCTCAATTTCAAATTTCTTCTTCTTTGGATCAGTATTCATTTCATTTTTGTTCAAAGCTCGAATCATTTTTTGTTTTACAAGAATAGATACATTATCGTCAAAGAGAGAAATAATGGCCAACTGTTCACTTAAGTACCACAGGTGATTTATCATTTTTGAACAAGCTGCTTTTGATACGGAACTGTTCACAGCTTTATACTCAATCAAGTCATGCATCAGAGTTAAGTCATTGTGTGGTGCCAGAATCGCAGATGGTGCGGTGAACCAAGCTTTTAAATATATTTTCACAAGAAAAATACATACTTGACGTAGGCCATTGATTTCTCGAGCTGATAATTTGAATTCTTCTCTAAAAAGAAATATTTTTAACGAGTAAATGGCTTTTGCCATCCAACGAGCATGATGAATTGGACCTGGATGTTTAAACGAAAAGTTGGTTTTAGGTTTTTCCCCTAAGAAAATCAGTGACAGCTCTAAGAGTTCTTTATAGTCATCCCTCGGTTGACGAACCTGTTAAGTATACGTTATAAATTAAGTTATAATTGCCTCATAAAATGAAGAAGATCAGACATTTTGATCAGGAACATTTTGCTCTCATAATTTGCATGATAAAGTAAATTTATGAATTTATACCTGTAAATTCTCTTCTACCAAATTGACTAAGGCTTGTCTGCTATTGGACAATATTTCACTAACGATACAATCGTCCATCCCACCTTTAAAGTTGAATTTATCAAGCTCGTTCCATTTATTTTTAAATCGAGAAAAGAACTGAACATTTGGGCCTGACGAAGTTGGCCAATATACTTCAAACACACCTTTTAAAACGAGTTCAAAGATGTGATGGCGACAAGGCAAATGAATCAACTCTCGATTCATCACTTTTTCCACTTCAGCACAGGTTCCGTGATGAATTCCTAGAATACGAGTAAAATAAACGAAAAACATGAATGATGTAAATAATTACCATACAGAACCAGGATTTTCGCCTCAATTTCTAATTAATAAGTAATAATTAAATTTTATACGAAAATTTTTGAAACAAAAGTTATAGGCAATTCAATTTTTCACAAAAATGGTTTCTTGTTGATTTTTCTTAGAACTAATCAGAAAGCCGTTATTTCAAAATTAAAGAGCATCAAAATTAACAAAAATTTGACATCATTCATTATAAATCATATTTTTTTAAATCACGCTTAAAATATCAGTTGTATGAAAAAATCATAAGAGACACTTTTTGTGAAAAATTAAATTTTCTAAAACTTTTGTAATCAAAAAATTTTTAAAGGACTCATATTTTCCACGTAATATCCATAAAAACATGAAAATAATTTATTTTAAATAATTCCGGCAAAAATTTTGGCTTAACTCATATATTATTGAAAACTTACCTGTATTAACAGCTGCTGTGTCAAAACACATTCCTTTAATGTATGAACTCACATCCCACTGATTGAGAGTTTCAAGAATAGCAACTGCTTGATCATTGGCACTTCCTGATTTCACCTTGGGCACACCTAACAATTGTTCAGTACCACATGATGTCAGAACGATTGGAAGTCTATCCACAGTGTCAGTTCCCGTGATGTCTGTCAACAGTTTCCCATCCCAATGCACAATAAAATTGTTTTCAACCTTCAGCTCATCTTTCAGCCCTATTGCAATTTCTTGACGTAAAGCATTCCGACTACGCTGAATTGTTTTATAGCTGATGTTAACACTATTTAAATCAATTCCAACGCTTTTCAAAGTCGCAGAAATAATGTACATAGCGTTCCTGCTAGAAACATTTGCAAACATCGATCTAATGCAGCCACTAATTCTGGTGTCATCACATTAATTTTAGGAATAACAGGTGGTGTTAATTCATTTTCGAAATCCGAGACTGATTTAGAGGTTATGCTTATTGATGACTGAGATATTTTTATGTCAGATTCTTGTTTAGTTATCGAGAGATGTTCATCTTTTTCTGGCTGATCTACAATTTGAAAATTAGATATTTTTATGAGCAAATAAAATTATTCAATATACAAAAAAATAATTTGCCAAATTTAGAAGATGTGAAATCATTAATCGAAAATTGGAAGTAACTGGAATTTGTATTCACTGAGTTTCAGTTATTTAATAAAATTACAGCTACAAATCTTACTTGATGAGCTCATGAATGAGCTTAAATAATACATTAACAATTAATATTAATCTGAGCCCTGTAAATATTAGTACACGTTCATTAAATGTAATACTTACTTATTTCATCAACTGTCATCGCATCTGATTCGGTATCTGGTTGTGAACTTAAATTAATAATTCCTCTTCGATTCAAACTTTTTGGCCTTCTAGAAAAATCTTTTTATCATCATCTAATGATTCAAGGCTTTTGTGATCCGTAATATCAAAAAGTTCATTTAGTATTTTTTGGAAGAGAGACTTTTTTTTTGAGTTGATGAGTTTTTTTTGTTGCTACTTTTCTGTAAATTTTTCCACTTACAATGTAAATTTCGCAATAATCCCGCAGAATGCCATTGTTTTTCCACTTTAATTATTGTGTTCACTGCACTTTCATTAATTGTCTCGTTCATTACTTTATGATGATGAAAAAACACAGCCATAACCTCTTTAACAGTAGGTAATTTACGACCAAAAACGTTTGGGCTGGGAGAACCGATTAAAAAAATAGGTTTGCTGCTCATTATAAAGTAGCCCTAAAAATCTCAAATAATTAAATTTAGAAATTCAGAACTAAAACAATAAAGATGACTTTTCTTAATGCGATTGAATAAAAATCAAACTACGGAGATCTGATTTAGTAAACAAAGCTAAAGAACATCAGTGTAACCTTTAATTTTATTCAAATGTTAATAACCTTGTTAAGATGGCGCCATTATAGACTAGACTGATATTCGCGGTAAAAAAATTTGAAACAGTAATAGGAGTAATCCATCGTATAATATCATAAAATTTTAAATCTTTCAAATCTTTTCCACACGTTGTTACAAAATGGATCCCTAAATAAAATTGAGATGAAATATATGTGAAGCCAATTTATTCGTCATCTGATTGGTTCAATATATCATAAACATAAAAATATATGCAACTCTATAGTTAAGGCGCGCGCTTGCGCGCGCAAATTCAAATGCTAGTTTTCATTAAAATCAAAATCTATAGAAAAAAAATTTACCATAAATTTATCGAATACAAAGTACAAAACTAATGAAAAATAAGATATTTTATACTTTTGAGGCATTATTTTGTAATAAAGTTCAAAAAATTGTTAAAATATTTTTTTCTAATTACGGGTTGGAATTAAACTTCGAATAACTTTCAAAGGACTCAACCTAGCGAAAAATCATATCAGACCTTTTTTGTAGATCGTCAAATTCTCTACAAAAATAAGTTTTTGTTTTTACTCGACAGTTATCCATTCCAACCTATCAAAAATCTGAAGAAAATAGAAAAATATTCCTGTGTTATTTAAATGGGAAATTAAAAATTACAAATCGCCACCTCTTAATATTAATATTAAGAGCTCAAACTTTACCAGAATTTTTGTTTCGTCATTTTGAAAGATATTCTCATGGTATCAAGCGAAAAAAAATTAAAAATAATTTTTGGCCCACCCTAATATATATATATATATATATTCAGTGGCACATATAAGTGTGTTTTTTTATTCAAGTGTGGTTAGTAACAACCCCTCAGCCCCCTCACCTCTCTCCGAATTCGAACAGTGTGGATATATATGTTTGTCTCTTTCTACGTTACGCCTCAACTTTTCGTGTTACACTTGATTTTACTCCTCATAAAATTTCCGTACCGGGCCTTATAACTCAAATCGTTTCTTAAGGAGTAAACTCCAACAATTCACCTTTGTGTTGTAATATGCCCTCCGGAGGTTAAACGCTGCACACGTCCACGCGGTATTCACCGCGCGCTGCGCTGGCCCCGCTGCCTTCGCCCGGCCCGCCACCGCCGCCTGTACACTGGACAGCAATGTGGCCCGGCTTGCCGCATTTGAAACACACTAAAGGCCTCGCTGCTGGCTGCTGGGTCGCTTGACTCGACGTTGTAGGTGCTGATACTCATCCCCTCGTGTCAATAGGCTTACTTCTGCATTCCACTCACATATGGCCCGCTTTCCCGCAGTTGAAGCATTTCAGTGGCATTATTTTCGGGCGTTTGCTTTCGTGTGAATCTCCGGTGGTACTTATTTTGTGTTTCAAAAAAGTAAACGCATTCAATTCTTGCTGCAATTTCTCTCTTGACGCGATGTTTGTTGTAAACGCCATACGTTGAAATCGCGGGTCAAACTGCGATATGTGAGCGAGCACGGTAGCTACCGCGATCTCTTCTTTGTTCATATCCTTCCAGCGATTTGTCAGGGAAGCTATCAAACGGCTGGCAAAAGCGGGTAACGTTTCTTTTTCATTCGGTTTTCCGTTATTAATTTTAATGAGGGTACCCGCCGAAGTCTCGGTCGAAATAAATCGTGACGTGAAAAGAATCTTGAATTCGCTCCATGTCATGTTCTCATATGCTATCTGAGACAGCCACGTGGATGCTTCACTTTTTAGCGCCTTACTTACAGTAAGCACGAGTTGACCGCCGCTCGGAGCATTTTGCGAAAAACACAAGTCGGCCGTTGCGCACCACGATCTCGCGTCCGCGCCTTCTTTGTCCGGATCAAATGTAGGTAAGTCTCCCCGCAAAGGCTTCGGTGTTTGCAGCGCTTCAATTAGGGCTCGCATGTTTGCATTTTGCTGTTCGCACATAGCACGCCAGTAGTCTCCATTGTTCTCGTTTTGTGCCAACACTGATCCCGATTTTGATGACTGAATAGGTTCTTTATCGTTCATCGTTCAGAGTAATCTTATGCGGGCTTCAGTGGATAATGTTAGCACAAAATAAACACGGTGTTTATCTCAAAAATCGTTATAATGTCCAATCAATTATGACAGCACAGGAATCACTTCAATTAGAAAATTACTTAGGTAGGCAGGTATATGTCGGCGATATCCCATTACCGCACTTTATTAATAAACTGAACGAAACGACTTTAATATGAAAACCACTTATAGTCACTTTTATTTATAATTCGGGCAGAGTAACGGCTTACACGACTGATTAAATGCGAATGAACCACGCTCTACCAGCGCGTGGACTTAAATACTACTCAAGTGACAAACAGCCTAAGAACTACCCTCTCACATCACTTGTTTTGTTATAACAAATGATGTGATTCACAATAAATTTAACTATTAATAAAATAACATTATATTTAAAATATTGTTTTAAAAATACGAGAATAAATATTTTAATATTATTATAATTCATATAATTTATTTGGTATGACTAACAAAGTGTGTTGAAGTACTACCGGAAGTCGTCCATATTTTAATCTAAATATTAATTCCACATTGACAATCAAAATTAACATTGTACGGGTTAGACCGTAACTGTTTAAAGGAACTTAATAAAAGAAAGATAGAATCTTAAAATTTTATATTTCCTTACTTAATGGAAATATACTAAAAATGGGGTGAGTGACGCGCGGTACGCTTAATGACCGATTGCGAACTAATTAACAATTCTAAAGTAAAGCAATGAATGGGTGTAAATTGCTGACACAGGACTGTACGTGCATTGCCCGTACATGCTCCCGGGCGCAAGAGATGAGATTAGTAGAGATGAGATGAATACCCTGTGAACTTAGACTAACAAGGTGAAGACATATTTTTTTTAAATCTAACATGCACCCGCTGGTTTTGTTAATGATGATTTTGAAGGACATTCTTATCTAACTAATTCTAACTAAATGAATATAAATGTTTTAATTGCTAAAAGGGGTAAAAACGGATCGAAGTACGACCGGCGAAGTACTCCGATTAACACTTTTAGACACCTTTCGCGCACTTTCCACTTTATCAGTGTCACTTTCACTTACACTTACACTATATGCCCTACTGGGTCCTTTAACACTAAATTTGGAACACTTAACACTATCACTACGCACTGCGGGGTGCGGCCTCGGGGCGGCCGCGCCTGCCTCCGCGCTGGCCGCCGCCGCCTCCGTCGCTGCTGGCCGACGCTGATGACGACGTAAATGTCTCCATAAAAACACTGCGCCTATCACTGTAATTATGGCCACGATGCTATATATCACTGAGTAGTGATGGACGTCATGGTAGGACACCTGACTTGTTAAGGGTTCGCTCTTCTTCATTCTATTTATTTTTTCTTCTAAATGTTGCAGCTGGTTCCGGTAATCTTCTCGTATTGTCGAGTTTGAGACTATCTCGGAAAGTCGAGGAATGGATATGTTAACTACGTGATTTATTGGGTAACTCTAATTCTGGACTGATGGTAATCTTGTTTGCATAAGATTGATGCTGCGAGTACATGTAGAAATCAGCTGACTTCATTATACATCCGTCTACAATTGCGAAAAGGCCGGCTCGGGTCATTTGCACCGAATTAACTTGATCTCCGCACAATAGTTTCAGCTGACACATGTCACAGCAAAAATAAAAGTATTTATTTATTTCCTTTAACGGAATCCATTGGTTTTCACAGGGTTTAATAATTTCCTTACACGTTCTTGAATTTAATTTGGTTTTACATAATGCTTGATCATCCTTAATGTGATAAATCGGTTTATTTAAATGGCATAAAAGTGAACTCGACACCTGCAAACATATGTTCATATCGTCCGCTGTTACTTGAATTAAAATAGCTTTATGTAAATTTATAGCTGCGTAACTCGATACAGGTACTACACTTATCATTTGACTTTCAGACTTCTGGGGTATGGGAATAAGTCTAAATATTTCAAATCTGTCTCTATCTATCAAGGGAATTCTTATTTCAAATAATAAATAATTACTAAGCAATCTTGCTTTAATTTTTACTAAATCGTATATAGCCATTAATTCCATATTTTCTATAGGTGTTGATAGATCTCTCGGTAGCTGTCCTCCTATTATGTTTAATTCCTTTTGTAACTGTTCTGGAGTTATAAGATGAAAGTTTAATTTTCCACTGTACAGATTTGTGAGAGTAGCCATTATTGATTCCTGTGTATTTTTTAAACTAAACAAAATATTATTTGCAATCATTGCGGACGTAAAGAAATCACTCAAGAGTGTAACATTCTGTAGATCCGTGTTAATCATTTTAACAGAGTTTTCTAAGTTAGTTAGCCGTTGATTTATAATTTTATGCTGCTTATCCATTACGTTTTCAGTACGCTTTAAAATATTAAATTCCGCTTCTACAATAGAAGTCTGGTTTTTCCACAATTTTGCTAAATGATTTTGATTATCCTTAAGAAGAGTGATATCCTTTTCATATTTTTCGGCAAAACTTTGATCTAAGACACCAAATAAACTATTTGCTAGGGAACCAACTCCATTGATAAGACCGCGCCGGCGCCTGGCACGCGCGCTGTCTTGACGATTCAGTAAAATATTATCATTGTGTTTTAATTCTGAGAACTCGTGCCTTAGTTGCAACAAGACCCCTTCGCAATTTATTTGTGTTTTTATCCGTGCGCATGTGGTCTCAAGATATTTGATATACTGAGTCACCGCAGTATTCCCTTGTTGATATGGATACATGTCATAGTAGACAATGAGTCTCCAATCGTCGCGTATTAAATGTAGGTTCGTTACACTATCAAAATATCATTATTTTTTGGCAAAGGTGTAATGTTGTAGTAAGCCGCTTCCGAAGACGATATTATAGTCATAAAGAATAGAATTAAAGACATGCAGATTGAAATGAAGCTGTATGTTTTCTTCTTCCTATGACGCTCGGTAGGGACTTCTTTCTGGTCAAATTTGGCTCTTTTAAGTTAACTGAAGTGCTTGACGATGAAATTTGATCAGTCTCATGCACGGGTAATATTGCAAGTTTTACTACAGGACGTTGCATAGAACCATTCTTAGTTTTAAGTGTAACTACTCTTACGAAGCCGTCTGCTCCCGGATGCAGTTTGACGACCCGACCCAACGTCCATTTCCCGGGCGGGAGGTTATCATCCTTAATTATGACAACATCATTTAAACATATATTCTCCCTAGGTGCTCTCCATTTACTTCTTACGGTTAGAGATGTCAAATATTCCTCACGCCAACGACGCCATATATCTTTAAATATCTGCTGAGTGAGATGCCATCTCGTTCTCAGATCGTTCTCCGTATCATAAATAGTTAAAACGGGTCCACTAGATAAAAAATGGGATGGAGTTAAGAAATTTAAGTCATCGGGATCTTCCGTGAGGGGACAGAGTGGACGGGAGTTAAGACATCCTTCTATCCGGGTAAGTAACGTTGTAAACTCTTCAAATGTGAGCTTTTCGTCACCTTTTTTTTTTTTTTTTTTTTTTTTGTTTACGAGGGGGAAACCTTCAAAAGGTACCCGGCGCCGTGGGAGCGACGCAGGGTTATGTGGGATTTTTACCGCACTAAAACCCCCCCGGTGGCCGTCCTCGGCGCTGCGTTGAGGACTCCGGGATCTCCAAAGGAACGCAACCGGAGTCCTCTTAGCGCGTTGCCCCGTCGGGCTCTGCCCAGGTGAGCTTGACGCTCGCCACACCGTCTGGTGCGTACGACGGTATGCGACCACACATACCGCCGCCCTTCCCGGGGTCGCTTACCGGGCGGTTCGAGCTACCCACTCTTGCCGCCCGCAACCCCGGAAGCCCCCTTTTAGTCGCCTCTTACGACAGGCAGGGGATACCGTAGCCCTATTCTGGTCCCGAAACTACAGGGACAGAGCTTTTCGTCACCTAGCACTCGTTTAAGGTGGTATTTTAAGCTTTTTACAGCAGCCTCCCATAGACCACCTGCTGACGGCCACGATGGAGAGTTGAAGTGCCACTCTATGCCCATACTAGTCAACTCTGTCATAAGTTCTTCGTTGTAGGTATTCTTAATGTATTCTAATTGCTGTCTTAAAGCATTGTCAGCTCCAATGAAGTTTTAACCTTGATCACTATAGATATGGTCGGGAACGCCTCTTCTAGCAACCATGCGGTGTAGCGCTGCAAGAAAGGCGGACGTCGTGAGGTCTGAAACGAGTTCCAAGTGTACAGCCTTAGTCGCCATACATACAAAAACTGCCACGTATCCCTTGTTAGTCCTGATACCTCGGCCCTTATTGGCTTTGACACTCACGTGGCCAGTATAGTCGATACCACAGTGAGAGAATGGACGGGACGGGTTTATACGCGCAGAAGGTAAGTCACCCATTAACTGACGCTCAAGAATTGGACTCTGTTTCTTACACTGGACACACCGACGAAGTCGCTTCTTCGTAGCATTATTTCCACGAATTATCCAATACTTGCGCCGTATAAATGCCATAGTAAGTCTCGCTCCACCATGAAAGGTAAGTTTATGCGTCTAATCTATTATGAGGTCTGATAATCTTGTATTATTCGGTATTATAACAGGATATTTCATGTCACAATCTATATTTGCATGCTTAAGTCTACCTCCGATCCGCAGAATGCCGTGTTCATCTATTTTTGGATTTAAATTATAGATTTTGCTAGAGCTACTTACAGTCTTGCATTCTTTCAAACGATCCATTTCGTCAATAAAGTGTTTGTCCTGGAAATATTTAATAATTAAATTTCTAGATTTAGTTAGCTCCTGTAATGTCAAATAGGCATGTTTTTGTGCTTTCCTCTTAAATCGAAGCACCCACGCCAATATTCTTATGGCCTTGGATAAAGAACTTTGCTTATCAATTAATTTCTCTATAATTTCATCCCTATTTGATAACACAACATTAGCTTGTTTAACCTTCTTCATATCTTCATTTGTAACATATAACGGCTGGTTTTTATTCTCAGGTGTATACATGGTTAGCCAAGTAGGTCCTTCCCACCATAATTTGTGTTCTTTAAGTTGACACGCTGTGAGACCTCGGCTAGCGCAGTCAGCCGGGTTTTCCTTAGACGCCACATATTGCCAACAATCCGGTGGCATCAGCTCTGTGACTTGTCGTACCCGGTTCGCGACAAATGGTTTCCACCGGTTAATGTCGCCATTGAGCCAACCCAACACTACCATAGAGTCAACCCAGCCATAAATTTTCATATCATAACTGCTACGGCATTTCTTAATTTTTAAGCCACCTCGGAACTGTAAATTGATCGATACCTCTTAAATCGATCTTAATACGTTCCCACTCCTGCCAAATATCAGTCGGTAAATTATCATCCCATGCTAAATTGGCTTTCCAAACTTCTTGAAATAAAATTTTTAATTTTATTGTGACAGGTGATAACCAACCCAAGGGATCAAATACCTTTGAAGTGTCGGATAACAATGACCTCTTAGGTGGTCTTGCCGACGATAAAGATATTTGCAACTGAAAGGTAAATTGATCCTCTTCAGGATTCCATCCGAGGCCTAATGTTTTTGTGGACTCCGGTTGCTTAAAGTCGTATCCTGGATTTAAGCTATCACTGTTGACTCCTTTTACCAACTCCGGCAGATTAGACTTCCATTTTCTAATATTAAATCCCCCTGAGTTTAAAATATTTATTAAGTCGACTTGTAACTGTTTTGCTTCCTCTGGGGTGTGAGAACCATGCTCCAGATCATCCATGTAGAAGGAGCTTTCTAATACCTCAGGTGCCATGCTGTCTGGATAGTTTGACTTCTCGTCTCTAGCTAATTGCCTTAATGTCATCATAGCTAAGAATGGTGCAGCCTTTGTCCCGTACGTAACCGTTGCTAGTTGATACTCTCGCAAATGATCTAATGGGCTATCTCTCCAGATGATTTTTTGTAAATTTTGATCTGATGGATGCAGCCAGATTTGTCTAAACATTTTTTCTAAGTCAGCTGTGTAGGCATACTTATACTGCCTCCACGCAATGATGATATCTTGGAGATCGTGTTGTAAATTCGGTCCCCGAAACATCAAATCATTCAAACTCATACTACTGGAGGTTATTGCTGATGCATTAAATACGACACGTAACTTTGTAGTAGTAGAGTCCTCGCGACGCACACGATGATGCGGTAGGTAACAATTAGGTTTAGAATTACCGCTCGCTGTCGTCATGTGGCCTAATTTTAAGTACTCGTGCATAAATAATTTATATGATTCTAAAATTTCTGGCTGTTTATTGATTTTCTTTTCTAACTGATAAAATTGAGCAATGGCCTTGGGCTTGGATTCGCCTAATTTTTCCTCATAACCTGGTTTTAATGGCAGCCTTACTTCATACCTTCCATCCTTTCTCCTAGCTGTAGTGTCCTGATAAAAATTTAAACAGTGCTCATCTTCTAAAGACAATTCTGATGAATCTGCTATATCCTATATCTCCCAAAACCTTTGTATTTCTTCACCGGTGTAGTGATCACCGGTGTAAATCCGAAGTGTGGAAACTGAAGTCCAAATTTAAAGGAACCCCTGTGACGTTGGCCGAGTTCCTCACCAGGTCCCGTCAAATGGTGCACAAGAGAGCCCGGAATCACTTCGGTATGCGCAATGTGTGGACCCTTGATGGCACAATTTACATAAAACTCCCAGGGGGCCGCGCTAAAATCTTCACTGAAGAAGAACTCGAGTTGCTGGTAGAAAAATACCCTGAGCAGCCGACGGGGTCCTCGGGAACACTTGGTGACAGTGCTGAGTGTAGTGGCACTGGTGTTGGGGCCAATGCAAATCGCCAAGTAGAAGTACGTCGAAAACAGGCTCCCTCGGCGGCGCAGGTCGAGGACAATAAGCGCATCAGACGTGCGGCACCAAGGAAATAGCAAGTTTTTCTTTTTACTTTACTTTATTTGTGTTGTTCAATCAGCTTTTCTTTTTTTCACTTTACTTCCTTGATTTGTTTTGTGTGTTGATTAATTGCTATTGGTTATTTGTACTTTCTTGTGTTATTTTATTTCTGGTCAATGTTTATTTTGATGTGATTTTGTAAGTTGTCAATGTCAAATTGTTGCTTGTCTAGTTTGTGACGTTTAGTGTGTTTAGTGTGTGACGTTTTAATTTTTGGGTGCGTTCAGATTCCTACAATTTTACTTATTTATTAAACTTCCAGTTAGTCGTTATTGATTACATAAATACATTATTTTATTTTATTTGCATGTAACTAAATAGGAATTTTAAACGACATTATAAAAACAATGTGATTTTTAATTACATGTGATTTAAATACAATTTAACTGATTGTTGGTATGTTGGTATTGACCGCACCCGTTTAAATCGTTTACAATTTACTTATTTATCAATCAACTGTTTGATTATTTTAATCATGTTTGTTAATCGCTTTCACCTTTTCTTTTCTTCTTTTTTTTTGTTTATTTTTTTGTATTGTTATTTTTAACTGTTTATGTGTGGTTATGCAGAGTTCTGAGTTAAGTATAGACTTTTAACCTTTTAATTATTTTGCTAATTCTGTTCTTGTTTTGCTTATAAGTAGTTTGTTTTTTTTGGCAGATTTGTTTATGTATACGTGCTTGGATAATTATTATTGTAACAGTCAGCTGATGGGTTGGTGCTTAAATGTGTTAGTACATATATATATCTTTCTTATATATCTTTTTACAGGAAACAATTATTATTTTGTTTTACTTTTAATATAGTTATATTTTTATATATATTTATATATTTTCTATAAATGTCTGACGACTCCATATGCTCATATTACTCCGTAAATGACTCCGATGTATCTTATGCCTCCTGTGACGAGTCTCTTGACTCCGATCTGTTGAAGAACCAACTGGTATCCGTTTTTAGTAACTTTGGAAATTGTCTGGATGTGTGTCACATCAATGCTCAAAGCTTACCGTGTCACTATTCGGAACTTGAATGCGCCTTCTCTTGTGATCACATTCATGCAATCCTCATTTCAGAGAGTTGGCTTAAACCTTCGCTTCTTTCTTCTTTCTATCCATTGCCTGGCTTTTCTCTAATTCGCAATGATCGAACTGGTAAAGGTGGAGGTGGAGTGGCAATTTACTTGCGAACATCTTTAAGCTATAAAACTGTTTTAGCGTCCCCGTCTAGTTATTCCTCTTCCGCAGAATATCTTTTCCTGGAACTTGATGTTAAGGGCACCAGGGTGTTACTAGGGGTGGTGTACTGTCCTCCTTCCATTGACTATTTTTTCTGAAATAGAAGGTATTTTTGATTCCTTTGGGTCTGGGTACGCGCATTATATTATAATGGGTGACTTCAACACGGATCTGTTGAGGAACTCGTCACGTACGCAAAAGTTGAGGGCCATAGTTGATTCTGTCAACCTCTCGATTGCTCCACTGTCTGCTACTCACCATAATGTTGACACAGAATCGTCGAGTACTTGGATCGACCTTATTTTAACGGCTTCTCCTGATAATGTTGTGAAGCATGGACAACTCCCGGCGCCTGGATTCTCTCGCCATGATCTCATTTATTTGTCATATAAATGCAAACCTCCCAATTATAAACCAACAACTGTCAAAATAAGGAATTATAGGAGGATGGACACCGGGGAGTTGTTGAGTGATGCTTCCGATGTCGACTTTTCTACAGTGCTTGAGGCGTCTGCAATTGACAGTAAAGTCTCTCACTTCAACAATATTATTCTGCAATTGTATGACGCCCATGCTCCTGTCCACAGAGTGCGTCTGAAGCGTGCTCCGGCTCCCTGGATGTCTAGAGGAATCCAAATGGCCATGAGAAGACGGAATCGGGTTTTCCGTATATTCAAAAAGGATCGTACTGATTCTAATTGGTCGTCTTTCAAGGCAGCAAGGAATAGATGCAATCAGATGGTACGAACAGCTAAACGCCGCTATTTTCATGATAGTATCAGTAATTCTTCCTCCGCCGATGTGTAGAAATTTCTTCGTTCTTTTGGCTTCTGTAAACCACTTACCTATGATTGCGGTCCGACTCTTTCTCTTGATTCCATTAATAATTATTTTGTCACTACTTCATTATTGGACCCTGCAATCAGATGTAATACACTATCTTCTATTGCGGTCATGCAATCACCCTGCATTCCTTATTTTCAGCTTTCTTCTGTGACTCAGGAAGAAGTAATGACAACTATTACATCAATTAAATCAAGGGCCATGGGGTGTGATGACATTAGTAGGTCCAGGATATGTCCAATAGTAACGATTCTACTGCCGATAATCACACATATCATTAACTCCTCTCTACTGTTGGGTGAATATCCAACTCTTTGGAAAAAGGCATTCGTGCGACCTCTCCCGAAGGTCTCAGCTCCCTCCCTTGTTAATCATTATCGTCCAATCTCTATACTTCCGTTCCTCTCTAAAGTTCTGGAAGCCTGTGTCCATAAGCAACTCTCTTCTTTTGTTTGTAAATATAACCTACTGAGCAATTTTCAGTCTGGGTTCCGTCCAGGTCCCCCCCGAACGGGCTGCCACCTTGTCGTGGTGGGGGGGCTTGTGTGTCCTAATGATCCCCGAGGCTATACGGCAGAGTTACTCATACCGGAAGGCGAAGGGTGAAGGACCAGACTAAGAGCGGCCCAGGGGAGCTCACCCCTTAATAACAAGCAAAACATGGAAAAGGCACGTTGTGAAAACGGTCTCCAGGTGGGTACCCGAAAGGGAGAATCCCACCCCTCTGCTACGGCGGAGGGCTGCCCCACGTACTCTGGAGGGGGCAACAACTGCCTCGTAGGTCGGCAATCCGCCGACCTTCGTAAACACGACCCAAGCACGTACTCAACGGACTCTGAATTGCTTAACGAGACGGAAAAGATGCCCGCTTCAAAAGCGGTAACGAGGAAGACGCGGAATACACGAGGCAGAGCGCCTACGTCAGCTGCTTCGACGGACGCGGAAGAGCTCTCGGACTGCTCTTTAATGTCGGCGATGTCCACACAGTCCAGAGCCACGTCGGCTGGTGCCCGCAAGCGAGCACTACCGGCCAATAGCAGTGACGGAGAACGGCCAAAGAAGAAGACCGTCAAAGCCCAGACAGGTAGAGACGATGACTTCCTGGTTCCTGTGGCTCCTGCGGCCACGACCAGATCGAGGGCATCCCTCCCTAGTGCCGAGGAACTGGGAAGGGAAATGACTAACGAGCCTACGGGGGACCTAGGTTCTCGCATTATCGAGAACCTAGAAGTGATCGAAAAGGTTGCGGATAAATCCCGCAACCTAAGGGAGATATGGTGCGCACCTTACGTTTGGCTGTGCGCCACGTCCAGGCGGCAGCTACGGAAGTAGTGCAGAGGGCAACCACTGCACACCTTGAGCGGGAGAACGCCACGCTGCGCTCCCAACTCGCCGGACTGAATGGGAAGGTTGAGGCACTTACGGCGGAACTAGACCAGTTACGCCGTAAGAGTGCTTCAAATAGACCCGAGCCACCTCGATCTGAACCGAGGAGGCCCGCTAATGGGGAAGACGCTCTGATGGACCGAATCGGGTCCATAATAGACCAAAAACTGGCGTCTTTTAGGGACGAGCTCTTCCCCGGCAGAGCGATTCGGCCTTCATTAGGGCAGAAGGTAGCGCCCGTTACGCCTGCGCGTCCTCCAGGGTCCAAAGCGCCGATGCGCCCTCCAGTAACGTCAACGTCAGTCGCACAAGCAGGGACGTGGGCGACTGTAGTAGGGCGCAAATCTAGGGCGAAGGAACGGCCTCCGCCCCCGACCCGAGTAGAGCCAGCCCGGAAGCAGTCTCCGAGTCGCGGGCGAGAAAAAAGTGCCACCCAGCGGCGACCTGCCGCCAATGCTGCACCGGCACCGGTGGCTCAGGCACCGAAAAAGGGTCGGGCCGGTAAGAGGAAGGCTGTCAAGCGGAGGCTTCCGCGAGTGCCGAAGTCGGCAGCAGTCACCGTGACGGTTGCCCGAAGGGTCAAACGTCACCTACGCGGAGGTCATGAAGACCGCGAAGGGGCAAATTAAACTGCCTGATCTGGGTATCGCTGAGCTGCGCCAGAAGAGAGCCCTCAACGGCGGCTTGCTGCTTGAGGTGGCTGGCGAAGACAGTGCCGAGAAGGCCGACGCACTCGCAGGGAAGCTGCAAGCGGTTGTCGCGGGGATGGGAGTAAAGGTGACGAGACCCACAAAACAGGGGGAGGCCAGGGTGATGGATTTAGACGATTCCGTCACCCAGGAAGACGTTGCCGACGCCATCGCCGTGGCTTGCGGGTGCGTCACCGCCGACGTAAAAGTCGGGGAGATTCGGCGGAGGCCTTCAGCCTTGGGGACGGCATGGGTGCGCTGTCCTCTCACAGCCATCCGCAAGCTGGCCGCTGCAAAGCGAATTCTTGTCGGGTGGGTATCTGCCAGAGTGGAGATACTACCGGCTAGGTCGCTTCAATGCTTCCGTTGCCTCGAAATGGGGCATGCCCGGCACCAGTGCACCAGCACCAGGGATAGGAGCGCACTGTGCTACGTATGTGGCGAACCCGGCCATAGGGCGAGTCAATGCGGAGCACAGTCTCCGAAATGCGCCCTATGCGCAGACCTTGGTTGTCCATCTGACCACCGCTTGGGTAGCAAAAGGTGCAAGCCTCCGAAAAAGAGGAATAGAGGCAACGGAGGAGACGAGACAGCGGCCAAGACTGCTAGCTCGGCACGGACAGATGGGCCTGCGCATCCCAGCGCTTCGTCCCATTGTCCGCCAGCGGAAGCGATGGACTCCTAATGGATAGGTCTCCGTCACTTAAAATACTCCAGGGGAACCTAAACCACTGTCGCGGGGCGCAGGATTTGCTCCATCAATGCCTCGTAGACTGTTCGGTTTCTTTGGCTGTGGTGGCGGAGCCCTATAGAGTTCCGGAGCATCCGCGGTGGGTAGGAGACGATGCGCAGTCCGTAGCCGTGTACTGGGCGGGCGGAGAGGGAGATCCCCCGTGCTCCAGACTTCACTCCGAGCGGGGTATAGTCGCAGTGGAGTGGGGTCCCTTGGCGGTGTTAGGGTGCTATGTCTCCCCGAATTGCACCTTGGCGGCATTCGAGACGTTCCTGGACCGTGTGGCATACTGTGTTCGGTCCTGTCTTCCCCGACCGGTATTCGTGATGGGCGATTTTAACGCCCACTCGAGGGTTTGGGGAAACAGACGAGACAGTGTCAAGGGAAGGGCAACGCTCGAATGGGCAGCTGGGCTCGACCTACGTCTGCTGAATCGTGGCTCGGTCAGCACGTGCGTGCGGTGGCAGGGAGAGTCGGTCGTAGACCTTTCGTGGGCGACTCTTTCTGCCGAGCGCTTGGTCACGGGCTGGAGGGTGGCCGACGACCTAGTCACGTTGTCTGACCATCGCCACATATTGGTGGACGTAGTGTTACGGCTTCCGGCTGCGGATGTCCGCCGTACAAACGACCAGCCGCGTCGATGGGCAATGAAGCGGCTCAACCGAGACCTGCTCGTCGCTGCTGCTCATGTCGTGGACTGGTCATGCACCGCCGAGGTGGATGACCGGCTCGATCCCGAACGGGAGGCGATCCGGATCAGGGATGACATGGCGGCCATCTGCGATTCCGCGATGCCGCGTGTCAGACCTGGCTGGAGGCGCCCTGTGTACTGGTGGACGGAGTACATCGCACGGCTGCGTGCAGCCTGCCTGCGCGCCAGACGTCAGTACACTCGGGCTCGACGACGCCGGTCATCCAGCGCCGCGGAAAGGGAGGAGAAGTACGTGGAGTACCGGGCCGCAACAACACTGCTTCAGGGCGCAATCGCCGAAAGCAAGGCCCGGAACTGGAGCGCACTCGTGGAGGGGCTAGACCGGGACCCATGGGGACGCCCGTATAGGATGGTTCTCGGCAAGCTACGACCATGGGTGCCTCCGCTCACGGAAACTCTCGACCCGCTTTTCGTGGACACAGTGGTGGACAGCTTGTTTCCAGGAACCACTGACGAAACGGGTTCTCCCGCCGCGACGCCGGATCTCCCTGAATGGTCGGACGACCTGACGGTCACCAGTTGCGAGCTCGACGGAGCAATCAGGCGCATGGCGAGGCGAAACACTGCTCCGGGGCCGGACGGAATCCCAGGTCAGGCTTGGGTCTTGGCGCTGACAGTACTGGGGGGGAGGCTGCAAAACTTGTACACCGCCTGCTTCCGTTATGGACGGTTTCCATCGGTATGGAGGCAGGCGCGGCTGGTGCTGTTGCACAAGTGGGGCAAGCCTCGGGACTCCCCATCAGCGTACAGACCCATCTGTCTGTTGGATGAGGTGGGCAAACTATTCGAGAGGATCATTTCCACTCGAATTAGTCAGCACTTAGCGTGCCACGGCCCGGACCTCTCCGAAAACCAGTTCGGCTTCCGGCAGCGACGTTCGACGGTGGACGCCATCCTTCGAGTCCGAACGCTCTCAGAGCAGGCCATATCCCAGGGTAGAGTAGTCTTGGCGTTAAGCCTAGACATAGTCAACGCTTTCAACTCTCTACCCTGGAGAGCGATTATGGAGGGCCTGTCCGTCCACCAAGTACCTTCATATTTAAGGGAGGTTTTAAAGGCCTACTTGTCGGACAGGCGTATCCGCTTCCCAGGTCGCTATGGGAGCGTTCACGGGAGGAACGTCATGCGCGGGGTACCGCAGGGTTCGGTACTGGGCCCACTACTGTGGAATATCGCGTACGACGCAGTGCTGAGAACGATGCTCCCACCAGGAGTAAGCATCGTCTGCTATGCCGATGACACCCTCGTTCTCGCTGAGGGGGTGTCGTTTTCGAGAACGGCTCGGCTAGCGGAACTCGGAGTGGCACGCGTCATAGCGAAGATCCGCGGGTTGGGCCTACAGGTAGCGTCCCAGAAAACCGAGGCGATATGGTTCCACGGCCGCAGGCCGAGAGTCGAGCCAGCTGAGACCTCAGTGCGCGTCGGGGAAACGGATGTCCGGATAGGCAGGTACATGAAGTACCTTGGCCTAATACTGGACAGCCGCTGGTGCTTTGACGAGCACTTCGACCGTCTCGTCCCCCGAATCCATAAGGTAGCGGGTGCTATGCATAGACTGCTGCCGAATCTCGGGGGACCAAGGGAAGAAGTCCGCCGCCTCTACGCGGGTGTGATACGCTCGATTGCGCTCTACGGTGCGCCGGTATGGTCGGACAAATTGTCTGCCAGCCGACGCCGTGCGCGGAAACTGAACTCCGCGCAACGTACGATCGCAATCAGAGTCGCCCGGGGGTATCGTACCATATCGTATGAGGCGGCGACAGTCCTGGGGCGGTGTCCGCCCCTGGACATTCTGGCGGATATGGACGCACGGGTCTTCCATAAGATCCGCGTCCTCCGTCAGAGGACGGAACCCTTCGACGAAGAGACGATCGGAGCGCTTCGGAGGAGAGCCAGATGGCGCGCTCTGAGGTGCTGGCGCGAACGGCTTCAGGAGCCTAGGAGCATACGCCAAAGGGTGGTTGACGCTATCCTACCGAACTTTCGGGCCTGGCTGAAGAGCAGGGGTAGAGTGACCTACCGCCTTACTCAGATACTCACCGGACATGGCTGTTTCGGTGAGTATCTGAACAGGATACAGAGGGAGGAGACGGCCCAGTGCTATCATTGCGGGCACGACGAGGATTCCGCACAGCACACGCTGCAGTACTGCCCAGCGTGGGAGTCGCAGCGGCGGATCCTCGTCGAAAAAGTGGGACCGGATCTCTCTCCGTCGGCCATCGTCGGGGCGATGGTTCAGCGTAGCGAAGCCTGGGACGGCATGATCACCTTCTGCGATGCAGTCATGTCCGCGAAGGAAGACGCCGAACGAGCAAGGGAGCGTGCTGAACCCGCTCGGAGGAGGAGTCGCCGCGGGCGTACGTAAAGGGCCCAGGCGCTGTGTCCCTGTAGTTTCGGGACCAGAATAGGGCTACGGTATCCCCTGCCTGTCGTAAGAGGCGACTAAAAGGGGGCTTCCGGGGTTGCGGGCGGCAAGAGTGGGTAGCTCGAACCGCCCGGTAAGCGACCCCGGGAAGGGCGGCGGTATGTGTGGTCGCATACCGTCGTACGCACCAGACGGTGTGGCGAGCGTCAAGCTCACCTGGGCAGAGCCCGACGGGGCAACGCGCTAAGAGGACTCCGGTTGCGTTCCTTTGGAGATCCCGGAGCCCTCAACGCAGCGCCGAGGACGGCCACCGGGGGGGTTTTAGTGCGGTAAAAATCCCACATAACCCTGCGTCGCTCCCACGGGTACCTTTCGAAGGTTTCCCCCTCGTAAACAAAAAAAAAAAAAAAAAAAAAAAAAAAAAAAAAAAAAAAAAAAAAAAAAAAAAAAAAAAGGGTTCCGTCCAGGTCATAGCACCACAACTGCTTTAATTAAAATCACTGATGATATAAGGCTGGCTATGGATGACAGAAAAATCACAGTCGTGGTGCTAATTGACTTTTCAAACGCTTTTAACACAGTCGACCATGACATCCATGGCCCCATCTGCCCTTAAGTGGTTTACGTCATATCTTCGCGACCGTCAGCAATCAGTCCGCGTGGAGCCAAGAAGTTCCAAGTGGGCTGATCTTACTGCTGGGGTTCCGCAAGGCGGTATACTTTCACCTTTACTATTTTCGTTGTTTATCGACTCCATCACTTCACTTTTCAACTGTTCGTATCATCTTTATGCTGATGATCTCCAATTATATGTCCACTCCAGCGTTGATGATGTGCATAACGCTATACACATTATTAATAAAAACTTGGAGGCTGTTAAAGTTTGGTCCAGTCGGTATGGCGTTGCTGTCAATCCGATGAAATGTCAGGGGATAGTGATGGGTAGTCCGAGACTCGTGACTAAAGTGGACTTTGCAAATCTGCCTTCACTTGTGTATGGCAATACTGTCATACTCTTTTCTAATGCAGTGAAGAACCTTGGTCTTCTTATGGATGCAAATTTGTGCTGGCGTGTGCAAATAATTGAAATAAGCCGTAAGGTGAATGCTACGCTACAGTCCCTGTATTGTCTGAAAAATTTTTTACCTTACAGGACAAAACTCACTTTAGTGCACAGTCTCGTTCTACCCATCATTTATTATGCGGACGTGTGTTATCCGGATCTAACTGAGGAACTTCTTGATAAGCTAGAGCGCCTTGTTAATAATTGTATCAGATTTATTTTCAACTTACGCAAATATGACCATATCTCCAATTATAGACGTCAGCTTAAATGGCTAACTATTCGTCAAAGGCGTAATTCTAGAATTCTCTTGGTTCTGTATTCCATTTTACATGATCCAACTTCTCCTCCGTATCTAAAGGAAAAATTTCAGTTCCACTGTACGGATCCCGCCAGTTCAAGAATTTTAAAAGTCAGTATTCCACCACATAAAAGTGGTTTTTTCCAGTATTGGTTCACAGTACAGGCAATTCTACTCTGGAACGCCCTGCCCGAAAACATCAGGAAAGCACCTTCTAAAACCACCTTTAAGAGACTGGTACGGGAGCATTATTTACGACAGTCATTTGACAGATGAGTCTATCAATTTTTCATAGTCCACATTATTTATATATATATATATATATATGTATATATACATATATAGTTGTATTATATATATACTTATATTATATACATTTTTTAGTATTTAGTTTTGGTTCAGAAGCCTACCACATGCTATCGCCATCGCCCAGGGTTGACTGGCAGACAATGCCATTAGGCATTAAGTTTACCCTTTGTTACACTACTTTAAGGTGTTACAAGAAATTAAATAAATAAATAAATAATATTATATATTATATCTTTTTTTTCGGAGGGTAGGTGTCATTAAGTGAACACAAGTTTTTCGAGGTCTTAACATTTTAATAAATTAAAAATAAGTAAACTCACAATTTAATGTCCTTGATATATCTGTGACATCCTCCCTACCGGCCAGCACTAATTCCATATTAAATTTGACCATTACATTAAACACACTGCAAATTACACAAGACCATGGACTCCCTACAAGGTTCTCTAACTGCCATGTCAGAATTATTCACATGCAAGATGGACGAGTTTCAAAAGCAACTGCAGCAAAGTTCCACCACACCATCCACAACAGCTCTTGCAACTGACTTTGCTTCTTTTCGCCTCTTTGTGCTGTCTGCGTTCAACACCCTGCAGAAGCAAATTGAATTTGTTGCTCGGCAACTGGAACGTATGGATATGCGCAGCCGGCGCAAGATGATACTCCTCCATGGTGTACCAGAGGAAAAGGAAGAGGCTGCAACCACCATCGTGACGAATCTTCTTTCCAGCAAGGTGAAGGTCCCAGATTTTTTATCAAGCAGTATAAGCAGGTGTCACCGCTTGGGACGTCCCTCAGATAGCAGACCTAGACCCTTGCTAGTGAAGTTCAAGGAGGTCTCCATGAGGGACAAAGTCTGGTTTGCCAAAAGTAAATTGAAAGGCACAGGCTTTACACAATCGGAGTTCCTCACGAAGAGTCGCCACACTGTCTTCATGCGGGCTAGGCAGATCTTCGGCATCACCAAGTGCTGGACCCGTGATGGTGTTGTCCTTGTGCTGGCTCCGGACGGCTCTCACCACCAGGCGGAATGCTTGGCGGAGCTCGATGCTATCCCCAGCAAGCCAGCTGCATCTTCATCGTCCGTGCAGCCTGCTCCAACCGCGAGCAAACCCGACAGCAGGGATACTACTCGCACCAAGCGAATTCAAAAGACTAAGTAAACGTCGTTAACTTGTAAGTTCTTTTTATGTACTCCTTTAATATTATGTCCCATCAGCTTCTTTTTACACTTAACCTCTGTTGTGGTCTGCCTGTAGCGTTATGGTGTTTTCATGTTTGTTTAGAGTCACTATAGCAGTATTTATGTTTATATGTTATTTACGATAGACTTGGCGGCATTCTTTTATAATTGCTGTTTACCCTATTATTTGATTGACTTTCTTATTTTTAAAGTAATTGTTATTTAAAGCACTCATTGACAAAAACGTCAAAGTCAAATTTCAATACAATTGACAAACTTGATAGTTAATAGTGTTCATAATGTCAATTGTCACTGTCTACTGTCTGAGTGGCATAGATAATCACCTTGTGTTACCAGACTGTGTACCGAATAGACAAGTTAGTCGTACGACAAGGTTATTGATTTTTCTTTTAATTTGTAATAATGTATATCTTTTTTTTTGTTTTAATTATTATTCTTATTTTTAAATAATATGTATAGCTGTAGTGGTTTGTTGCTCTTTGTTTTATTTTGTTATACTTTTATTTTCCTGTTTTATTTCTTACCTCTTTTTTATTTTTCTTATTACGTCTTGTGTATGTGTTTCGGTCGGTGTTTTATTTTATTTATTTCTTCCAGCATGCTGGCGGGTAGGAGTTTAAGACACTAGTTTATTTATTTTTATACATAGTTTATGTAATTTATTTATTCTGGTTTATACAGGGTGAATTTTTAAAACGGGCCTTCAGGGCCAAATCCGAAACTATAAGGATTAGCGAAAAATGCTGAAAGGAGTTACGAGGCCGATTTTGATAAAAACTAAAACTGCATCATTACTTTTTTAAAATATTTTTTTCCTTAGCCGGGAATCGAACGAGTTCATTTTGAAAAAAATGACACTTCTATATTATTTCACTATCTGATAGTGTCGCATATAAGGATCAAATTCTGGGAAGTAATGTTATGTGACAAATTAAAGGAAAAGGAAAATTTTGAAGAAAATACGTATTTTTCCATACATTGGCATACTAATCCTTAAGGATTATACATAACAAATGATTTATGTATAATTCTTTAGAAACAGACATAAGTCATACCATTTAAGAATTTGTTGGTTAATCAACTAATTATTCGATGTTATGACTATGACATACGGCTTAGTATGAAAAAGTAATAGTTTGGCAAATAAGTTACCGCCGTTTTTGGGATTTATTTCTTAATGAAAATAGATAACTGATTAAATAGTAAATTGTTATTGTTTGTTGTTTACAACTTCGTTTCAACGTTAAACATGATTTTCTATATCTCTTTTTTTAGTCATCACTCGGATTTGACTCTAAAAAGTAATTCTCGCAATTGTCAACTTTACATCTGTATTAAACGAAACTCCGCCCATAGCAAGTAAATCTATTTTAATGGTCCTAAAAATAACCTTAGCTAAGTCGGACATAAAAATATAAATTATTGGGAAACAAAACGTCAATTTCGAATGATTAGAAACATTGAGCCAAAAAAATGTTAATACACGAAATGTTTAAATTGATGAATGGCGGGAACTTAACTGCCAAATTAATATGAAAAAATATCTATTTTCTTAAAATTGAGGCTTTTCCTTTAGTTTGTCATTTATCATTACTTTCCAGATTTTGATCCTTATAAGCAACACTATCAGATAGTGGAATAATATAAAGGGTGCATTTCTTTTTCAAAATGAACTCGTTCGATTCCCGGCTAGGGAAAAAGTTTTTTTAAAAAAGTAATGATGCAGTTTTAGTTTTTATCAAAATCGGCCTCGTAACTCCTTTCAGCATTTTTCGCTAATCCTTATAGTTTCAGATTTGGCCCTGAAGGCCCGTTTTAAAAATTCACCCTGTATATTGAATTATCATTAATATGCTAAAAATTGATGATAGTAACGAGCACCTACTGTCCTTCCCTTCAGCCACAGATGGATTAAGCAGCAATGACAGTTTTGAAAGTATCCCTCCTTTAAACGTAACTCTAGATTCCTATTTCTCAGATGTACTGAAAAATTTTAACATTGTCCATATAAATGCACAGAGCATTCCCGCACATTACCCCGATTTGTTGTCATCATTCGATAGCACACATATTCATGCTATTCTCATTTCGAAATCGTGGCTTAAGCCATGTCTCCCTTCTATGGCATATTCTCTTCCTGGATTTCACCTAATCCGCAACGATCGCACTGTTCGGGGCGGTGGGGGAGTTGCAATCTACCTTCGTTCCCATATTCCCTTTTCGATTATAAGCATATCTCCGCAGGACACTTCTGGGAACGAATCTGAACATCTCTTTCTGGAAATTCATCTCTCTAATGCCAAACTACTTCTCGGCGTTTTCTACAGCCCGTCTCTTACCGTCGATTACTTTTCCTGCCTAGACAAACTGCTTGAAGATCATTGTCCACTTTTTGACCATACAATTATTATGGGTGATTTTAATACTTGTTTACTCAAGCAGGATGTCAGATCTCATAAACTGCAGTCCGTAATCAATGCGGCTAATCTAAATATATTGCCGCTAAGTGCAACACACTTTTTTCCCAATTGTAACCCATCTCAGCTCGATTTAATTATCGTATCATCACTGGATCATGTTGCAAAATATGGCCAGTGTGCTGCTGAAGGTTTTTCATATCACGACTTTCTCTATATGTCTTACAAGATCCGTCCTCCTAAAGCTAAGTCAAAGATTCTCCTTCAGCGTAATTTCAGTGGAATGGATGTTGCAAAGCTTCGTCATGACGCTGCCAATATTGATTGGGGTGTCATTGAGAGTGCAAGTACTGTTGACGAACAGGTGGCACTCTTTAACTCCTTGCTAGTACAACTTTATGACTTGCATGCCCCTGTTCGTCCAGTTCGCATACGTCATCCACCAGCTCCTTGGCTCACAGACGACTTGAGAGCCTTAATAAACAAGAAAAACTCTGCCAAATCGAGGTACAAGCTAGATTCCAGCGAAAGTAACCTTGAGCGGTACAAATGCGCAAGAAATCGGTGCAATATGATGTGTAGAGATCTACAACGACGCCATATCCATAAGTCTGTTCAAAATGAAGACCCTAGTAGGGTCTGGAAATTTTTAAAAACTTTAGGAATTGGGAAATCACCAAAAAATTATCTTCCACACAATCTCGACCTAAACGATTTAAATCGTCACTTTACCATCACGTCTTCCATTGATAGCGAAACAAAAGCAAAAACTTTAAATCAACTGTCACGTTTTCCCAATCCAACTTCTCCTTTATTTTCGTTTAGTCAATTTTCGGATCGTGATGTTGAGAGTGCAATACTCTCCATACCATCCAATGCGGTCGGCAGTGATTGCATTAGCCGGAAAATGATCATCCCTCTCCTCGACATACTTCTCCCTTCCATTACGTCCATGTTAAATAATTCTGTCCTAAGAATTCCTTCCCTTCCACCTGGAAAGATGCCCACGTCATCCCTTTACCCAAGAAGTCCAACCCCTCCGATTTTGGCGATTTTAGACCCATATCCATACTTCCTTTCCTATCTAAAGTCCTTGAGCGCCTTATCCATCAACAGCTTAGCTCTTTTCTCTCCGCTAATGTTCTACTTAATCCTTTACAATCCGGTTTCCGTCCAGGTCACAGTACGGCTACTGCATTACTTAAAATCACTGACGACATACGCATGGGGATGGATAATCAACAGCTGACAGTGTTGACGCTGTTGGATTTCAGCAACGCGTTCAACGCTGTTGATTTCGATATCCTCTTGGGGGTCTTGCGTTCTCTCTACATATCTCCGACGGCTATTGACTGGTTTCATAGTTACTTGTATGGCCGCCGGCAGCAGATAAAATTGACGACAAATTTTCCTACTGGTCGAATACTGTTGCCGGTGTACCGCAAGGTGGCGTGTTGTCTCCTCTCCTATTTACTATTTTCATAAATTCTATTAGTCTTCATCTCACCTCTCTCTACCATTTATATGCAGACGATTTACAAATCTACAACCATGCTTGCCTAAACAACTTACCCAACGCCATCAAGATTACTAATGCTGATTTGGATTGCATCTCGATTTGGAGTAAAACCTTTGGTCTAAAATTAAATGCCACCAAGTCCAAGGCAATTATTATAGGGAGTTCGCGTTTAATCTCTAGGATTGATTGGCACAACTTGCCCCCAATTGTACTTAATGATGTGCATATTCCTTTTAGTAACAAGGTAAAAAATCTGGGTATCTACATGGACCAGCACCTTTCATGGATACCTCAGATTTCAGAGGTCAGTAGAAAGCTCTTTGCTGCAGTGAGCTCGCTACGAAGGCTGTTTTACCCATTCCAACTAAAATTACGCTTGCACAGTCTCTCTTCCTACCAATACTTGACTATGCTGATGTGTGTTATCCTGACATTACCGAGGAGCAATTAAATAAGCTTGAGCGTCTCCAAAACTTATGTATACGGTTTATATTTGGCTTAAGAAAGTATGACCATGTTTCAGAATATCGTGCTAAGCTCAAGTGGCTCCCAATTCGCCTTCACCGGAATGCTCATATTCTATCTCTTCTCTATTGTTTACTGTTTAATCCAACTGCTCCTCCTTACCTCAAACAACGCTTCCAGTTTCTCCACTTGTCCCATGACCGATCCCAGGAACGAAGGGTTCCTCAGAAAATCTTGCTCTCTATACTCCCTCTCACTCAACTTCCTTTTACAAAAAATCCTTCACTGTATCCGCTATCCGTCTTTGGAACTCCCTCCCTGTATTTATTCGTTACTCTCAATCCTTATACTCCTTCAAAAACCTCGTCAAATCTCATTATCTTCAACTCTAACTGTCTTTCTTTCCTCTGCTCCTTCTAAATTTGTGCTCTTACTGTCAATAAACTTAATTTACAATTAGTTACTCTATAATTATAAGTATGTATATCAAGTATGTTAATTATTTATTTATTTATAATTATATTTTAAATTTACACTTGTTTTTATGTATTATGTAGGTAGTCTTTTAACTATTATTTATTTGCACCCTACCTATTCTTATAATCATCCACTCTTTAACTCCTCACCCTAAGGTTGCCTGGAAGAAATCGCTGTCTTAGCGATAAGGCCGCCTTTTGTATCGTTCAATATTTGTATGTTTTTATTCTTGTATTCTATTGTTTTTGGGTACAATAAAGAATATTATTATTATTATTATTATTATAAAATGTCTCGCCGCCCATATATATGTAGTCCGAGGAACGCGTGATAATTTTAGTGTCCGCACCGGCCGACCGCCAACAGTCCTCGTGAAGCGTCGTCCCGCTCGCAAGCCCGGTCGGTGCATTCTAACACTAACTTTATCTAGTGCCACTAGATGGCGCTAGCGTTCCGGAACCGCAGTACCGCCATTGCCGACACATATATATTATTATATGGATTTAATTACATTGCTGAATATTTATTCGTTCTGCATCATATGGATGAGATGTTGTGAAATTCATAGTGCTTAGTGAGATTTATTCTCAATAATAAAGAAAATATGTATAAACATACAATACGAAAATATCATATTAATAAGATTTTTTTCTCTTAATTAGGTATAATTATAAAATATACATGATTATTAGGATTGCTAACTGAATATTTACTCTTACTGTATAATATGGATGAATTGTTCTGAAACACATAGTACTAAGTGAAATTCCCTCTGAATTAGATGAAATAATATTCAGTGAAATAATAATGCAATATTTTTCTCTAAATATATTATTACTAAAATTGGCCAACAATAATAATGATAGTTGTACTGGTTCGGTTAGTACAATTATAATATCAATCGGTTCACTACTGTCCTACCCGCACGACGTCCACACTAAGAGTGACGTACCAGACCAACTGACAGCTAACTCGATGTCGCCAGATGCGCACCACTACCGCACGTCATACTAGTACTCGTATCTATGTTTAGTGTCTAATTATGAGGGTACTTACTAATACACTACACCTGCCTTTTACAAAATAAAATAAAATATTATTTTTATTACAGAAATAATTGAACACAACCAGAATGATACACTGTTTACCATCAACAATGGGACTATAAGTAATATCATATATTAGAAAACTTTTCTAAAATAATCTATAATATTTATCGATTTAATTGACTTTCTGCTCTTACACTGTCCCTCAACAAGCTTCATGCACCATTCCCTTCCCTATCACTATGAAACAACTTTGTAATTTCAATTAAAACTTCTATTGCCACGAGGAACACACGAAAAACTTACAATCCCACCTCCATTTACTGATAAGCGCGTAATAGAATTTTATCAATTATTAATATAAAAAAAAGGAAAATAAACATTCTCATAAGAGAATGTTTATTTTAAATGGCTCAAAATAATATAAGGCAAAATAAATAACTCTTACTTTATTGTTAAAATATACAAATTGATTTTGATTCAAATATTTTAAATTGATTAATACAGCAAGACTTATTTTATGTTATCTCAAAAGAAAACACCTCAAGCTTAGTAAACATTTATTTTAAATAACTAATGCAATTTTAATATAAAGTATAATTTACTTATCCTTTGATTTTCCTCTTATTAGACATATTTAGTTTTAAAAACAAAAATAATAATAATATATTAGCAATTAGCGATTTACGGTCTTATTCATTAAAAGTTATAGCACACTTATAACGTTGCTATAGTACGATTGTCAGAAACTGTTATTCATAAACGCATTTTAGGCACTAAACCGTTCTATAAACCTTCTATAACTTATAGAGGCCAGAACCCTACTATAACAGTGCTATAAGGCAAAGATGGCCGACTCTCAACAGCTGATTCGTGATTACTAACCTAATTTGACAATACGTTTTTAATAAATTATGTCAATGTCCATTTTGTGTATGTGATCGAAGCCTTCTTGAAGGTAGTCATGTATAAAGATTGTCACATATACGGTACAGAGTATCGATATTACAATTACACGTAAGTAGGTACACACTAGTGATTAGAGGTATTATAACTATTCCCGTTATTAAACTGTTCTTGCTGAAGTCTCCGACCAAAATGTCGCTCTCTGTTAACTCGAGCGTCGCCATGATATCATCCCCACTTGACATCCCCACTTCATCTATGTTTGAACTGTAGTAATCAAATGAGTGACTTATTATTTTAAAGTACTAATATAAAAATGCGATATCGTTAATATTCAAGCTTCGTATTAACGATGATAACATGTACAAACTTGAAATAATTTATTTTAATATCCGATACATAACATTATTATATCACTATTTTAAATTACAATGCAAATTTTACAAAGCTTAGATTATTAAAAATCTAGAAAACTGTCCACTTCGAAGAACATTGCACCAGTGATCTGTTTTCATTAGACTATAGGAAGCGTTATCGCTTTAATAAATCGATAGTAAATTTTATAATTGATCTCGTACGTAATGATCGTAAATTAGATCGCAGGGGTCCTGGTACACCTTCTGAAATACAGGGTTTACTGCCATAAGATATTGCGAATGTTTACAAAACGAAACCTAATTGAATTTAACTTTATATAATTATATCAATATTACATAAAACATTAATATCCAACCAATTTTCACTCCTTTATCTTTTAACAACTTTTGCTTTACATCCCATTTTAACAAATAAAATATTTTTAAATTCGCGGTATTTACAAATACAATGACACTGACATGTTATTTGGTTTTATCGACAACCCATTGACAAGAACGTCAAGACAGAATATTTTTTATTACGAAATAATGTCATTTAATGATGTTTATCTATGGATATTCGTCAATTTGTTCGCCGAACTTCACTATAATGGCAACATTTTCATTTATAGTTGACTTTAGCGACACATTCGTTATAGAAGGTTTATGGAACGTTTATGAATAAGCAATTTTATAGAACGTTTTATAAGCTTATTGAACACTTTAACTAATGAGTTATGAATAAGACCGTTAGTATACAGTATATATATAAATTATAATTACTTATCTTATTTTATTCTCAGTACAGCGTGGTCTTACCGTATTTTTGTTCGGAGCTCCTTTCTCTTCGGCGGTCAATCGAACAGTCACCACTCTCATAAAATGTAGGGCTTTTTATACCAGTGAACAAACAACCCGATGAAACCACGTGTTTTGCAGGTGCAATGGTCACATTCTTAACAATCTTAAACCAAACACATGTAGGTAACACATTTGCACAATGTTTTTAAACATTAATAAATAATCTTATGAAATATGTAAATATGTAATCTTATTTTTTCTTAAATTAATTTTAATTTATATACAAGTATTATTATTATTTTTTAAGAATAATCTATCACGGCCATTCTCATCTTGTACTTTGCTCTCAAAGTACACAAATACACAATATCAATTGCAACTTCTAATAGTCTCTGGCCTTGACATACTAGACCTATCACCTGCTGCTCGTGAATTTCAGTCTAGCATCAGGGCAGTGACCGACCAGCAGAAAATACTAATTAGCTACTGACTTTGACATATTAATTCTGTCACCCGCTGCTAAGTGATTTCAGATTAATATCAGGACAGTAACCGCCCAGCGTTTATTACAACGATAAGATTATGCAATTTTATTATGTATGTCTTTAAAATTTATCAGTGTATTTAGTACAATTCATTCTAATTCAGTATATATAAGTCTTAGCTGAACACACAAGAAATAATAATACTTATTACAACTTATATAAAAATTACAATCTATCACGGCAAATTAAATTTCATTTCTACAATTCTTCAAAAGAAGCGTTTTGTTTTATCCATTCACCAGGCCACGTGCGTAATTTTTCTTTCGCGATAGTAATATTTCTTAAATTGCTAAGACCCTTCAAAGAAAATCTATCATTCGGTAAAACATCAATTATTTCATAGGGTCCCTTAAATTTAGGGCTAAGTTTATTGTGGCGTCTGTGGTCTTGGCTAACATAAACAGTATCTCCGATTTTATAAGTTTTATTGGTTCGTCTGGTAGCATCAAAACGCTCCTTAAATTTTTCAGTGGCGTGTTTGAGGCGCTGTTGAGCTAAATCACGATCAACTTGAACATTAATAATTGATAGTAAGGACTCGTCAATGACATCATCTAATCGAGCTTGTACTGATGGTATATTTCCTTCCCTGCCTATTAATAATCTAATTGGAGAAAATCCTGTACTTTTCTGAACATTAGAGTTAATGGACTGTTGCACTTTCCAAAGAACGTTTGGCCATTCTGATGAATTATTTATGGACGTAGCTAACATATTTGAGATGGTACCTACATATCTCTCTACCTGACCATTACTGCGGGGAGTGCCAGTAGATATCATGTGATGTTCAATTTTCATTTCCCTAAAGAATGATTGTACCTGTTGTGAGGTAAAATTTGTGCCTCTGTCTGTAACAACTAATGAAGGGGTACCAAATAATGTGATAGTTTCACGTATAACGAATATCATTTCTTGCCCATTCAAACTTTTTAAGGGTTTAAGTATACAACATTTCGTAAAGCCATCTACTATAATTAAAACGTGCTTGAAACCTTCAACGGATTGCTGAAAAGGACCAGTGCAATCTAAATGCAAAGTGTGAAAAGGGATGGATTTTTCAATGGGATGTAACTGACCCTGTTTGGGCTTAGAGTGACCCTTTCGGGAAGTACACACTAGGCAATGAGCAATATATTTCCTAACAAACGCCGCTATGCCAGGGAACCAGAAATTATCTCTAATTTTATGCAAAGTTTTTTCGTATCCAACATGGCAATTATCGTCATGATAAAGTCTTAATATGCTTAATCTATATCCCCTGGGAATGTATAATTTTGGCAAAGCGTCATGGTCACTTTTATAATGAAGTAAATGATTTATCACCACGTATTGATTGGCGTCAATTTCACCACTCTGAACCTTGCTTATTATGTCTTGGGTTTCGGTATCGTTATGCTGAGCAACCTCTAGCCACGATGGGGGGCTTTCATTTGCGTCGTCAAGGATGTTGACTACACACTGACCAGAAATTTGATTGACGGGGTTGCGAATAAGATAATCCACATGTCCAACATATTTCCCCTTTTTGTAAAAAATGTCAAATTCAAAATCCTGCATGAAAGTCCACCATCTAGTCACACGAGGGGATATATCTTTTTTAGTCGCGGTAGGTTTAATTGCATTACAATCCGTTACTATAGTAAAATGTATACCCAACAAATATACTCACTTATTCTGAAGGTGGTAGAACCCTTTGTGGTTCGACTCCGGCGGCACCACCGCCACACCTATTTCTACCTAATAACAGCTGTTTTAGGAGCTGCTGTGTTCCGGTTTGAAGGGTGTGGTAAGGGAGACAGACTATTCCGAGGCGTTCCAGCTTAGTCCTCAGGGGTAGCGGCGCATCTGTGGCCGACCTCAGGTAGGAATATCTTATCTTATCTGGGGTTGATTACAGATGTCCATGGGCGGCAGTAGCCACTTACCATCAGGTGGACTGCAAGCTCGTCTGCTACTCTTACATTATAAAAAAAAAAAAAACAAAAAAAAAAAAACTCTAAAATGTCTTAAGGCATTATAAATTACTAATGTTTCCAAATCATAGGAGCAATACCTGGATTCCACTGGTGTAGTGCGCTTGCTAAAATATGCCACGACCCTTTTCTGATCATCCACCTTTTGCATTAACATAGCACCATAGCCTAAGGAACTTGCATCTGTGTGCAGTTCTGTAGTTAAATTTGGATCAAAGATAGTTAACAATGGTTTAGAGGTCAAGTGTTTTATGACGTATTCCCTAGCCTTATCCTGGTCTAGACCCCACTCCCATTTTTGATTATTCTTTAAAAGCTTAGATATACAGGCAGTACGTGCCGCAAACTCGGGAATAAATTTTCTAAAATAACTGGCCAGTCCCATAAACTTAACACAGTACTGGGAGTAGGAGATTTAATTAGAACAGTCACCTTACTATCACTAGGCCTAATACCATCTTCGGAAATATGTCTGCCTAAATACTCTATTTCTTTCACAAAGAATTTACATTTCGTCAAGTTTATCGTGAAACCTGCATCACTGAGAGCCTCAAGAGTTTGTTCTAGATATTGTATAAACCTTCGCTTTCATTTTTAAAGGGGATCAATATATCGTCTATATAAACTAAAAGAAATTTTAAGTGTTATACGGCCTTATTGATGGCTCTTTGAAACACAGATGGCCCATTACAAATGCCAAACGGCATTTTCAAGAATTCGTATTGGCCATCTGAGGTCACAAATGCGGTATATTTAATGGAATCTTTCGAGACGGGTATCTGATAGAACCCATTTTTCATATCAATTGATATGAAGAAACTTGCTTTGCCTAACTTATCTATTTGGTCCTCTATGAGAGGGAGAGGGTATCTTTCTTTTTCTATAATTTTATTAAGTGCTCTGAAATCTACGCACATTCTGTCATTTCCGTCTTTCTTTTTGACTAGCAGTACGGGTCTAGCAAAAGAGGAGTCACTTTCGCGTATAATTTTTTTATGCAGTAAATCTTTAATTATTTCAGATACCTTCTCTCTCTCAATAGGAGCTAATCTATACGGCCTGTAATATATTATTTCGTTTTTCTTGAGACGTAAAGACATTTCACCAGTCTTAACCGTACTAAAATTATCAGGTGATGGCAATATTGAAGGAAACTTCTTAAAAATATTTAAAATTTTAGTTTGTAAATCCGAATGCAAATGATCAATAGATTTGTTTAATTGTTCGAATTCGTTTTCAATATCTAGAACTTTATTAACTACGCCGGTGGATTTTGGTAAACTAATACGAGTTAGTCTGCAACCGGAAGAGTCTAATATTACAGCAACATCTGGGTACTGAATTGCGTTTGTACCAATCAAACAATCGTAGTAAATATCTTTGTCTCTAGCTATATTAAATTCTAGTTCAAGACAAATGTCATCAAATTTTACGGGTAAAGTAACTTTAGAAAATATGTGCAATTTTCCATTACCTATTCCTTCCAATGTAATAGAGCACGGTTCAAAATGACACCCTAACCTTCTAGCAATGGAATCTTTTAAAATGCTACAGCTAGCACCAGTATCAATCAAAACCTTTAAGGGTATATCTTTGATTACTACTTGTGTTAATTTCAAATTTGATTTTGAGAAACAATTTACATCATTATTCTTTGTAACTGAGTAATCTGACGTTGAAATTTTTTTGAAATAACAAACAGAATCGTCATGACCAATTTTTTTGCAAAATGAACACTGAATCGCTGGCTTAAATCGAATATCAGTTTGTGAACTTGTTCTTAAAGCAATTAATTTTCGTATGTCCCAATTTGTTACAAAGAAAACAGCGTTTTTCCTGTGAGTCTCCATCTTGAAACGGTTAGCGTTAGAAGGTAAGATATCAGTTTGCTTATTATAGTCAGAATTGCGTTTTCTGGGTTGTTTAACATATGTAGTAAATAAAGAGATTAAGTCTGCGGTAGTAGTAACACGACTGTTATGCGAGGCCATTCTTACGTTAATATCAGTTATGCCTCCACATATAAACTCTACTAATTGTTCCTCTGTGAAAGATATTTTAGTATTTCTGAACAATCGCAATTTTTCTCTTGCATATTCACAATAGGAGTCTGCTGCCTCTGACGTATATAACACAGCTTTTGTTAATTTATCCGACAGGTTTCGTTTTTCTGGATATAAGTCTTTAATGGAGCGTTTAAAAGATTCCCATGATCTTCCTTCATCAGGGTCCCACGTCTCATACCATAACAATGCAGAGCCTTTCAAGGCCTTACCTGCCTTGGCAACGGTTGCCACATTACTCCAACCAAGATCCGATGCGATGCTATCAACGGCAGCGCACCAACTGTCTGCGCCGTTTTCGTTCTTGTCAGGATTAAATGGTGGCACCACGACGTCATCAACACGGTGGCTGCCAGCAACTGCATCGCGGATGGCCTTTAACAGGCCTTCTACCACAGCTGGATCCATTAGAACTCACGTTCACACCTGAAACGCATTAGGTTTTTTTTTTAATGGGTTTCTTATCCCACTTCTGATAATAGAATTTTATCAATTATTAATATAAAAAAAGGAAAATAAACATTCTCATAAGAGAATGTTTATTTTAAATGGCTCAAAATAATATAAGGCAAAATAAATAACTTTTACTTTATTGTTAAAATATACAAATTGATTTTGATTCAAATATTTTAAATTGATTAATACAGCAAGACTTATTTTATGTTATCTCAAAAGAAAACACCTCAAGCTTAGTAAACATTTATTTTAAATAACTAAAGCAATTTTAATATAAAGTATAATTTACTTATCCTTTGATTTTCCTCTTATTAGACATATTTAGTTTTAAAAACAAAAATAATAATAATATATTAGCAATTAGCGATTTAGTATACAGTATATATATAAATTATAATTACTTATCTTATTTTATTCTCAGTACAGCGTGGTCTTACCGTATTTTTGTTCGGAGCTCCTTTCTCTTCGGCGGTCAATCGAACAGTCACCACTCTCAGAAAATGTAGGGCTTTTTATACCAGTAAACAAACAACCCGATGAAACCACGTGTTTTGCAGGTGCAATGGTCACATTCTTAACAATCTTAACCCAAACACGTATAGGTAACACATTTGCACAATGTTTTTAAACATTAATAAATAATCTTATGAAATATGTAAATATGTAATCTTATTTTTTCTTAAATTAATTTTAATTTATATACAAGTATTATTTATTTTTTTAAGAATAATCTATCACGCGCGTATCTGTCTTTATGGCAACTAGTGCTGAGACATCGAAACGTCTTCGTAGCGATGTATCGAATATTACTTACTATGCATCCTTGACGGTGATACTTTGGAATGTTACTCTTGGTGATTCATCTGGCATAAGTTTCTGTTACTTTTATGAATATGCTTTTCCATTTATTTATTCAACCTGTTATGTTTTGTTATGTTGTGGTAGTGGATGAAATTGCCGTTAAAATTCGACCACAATTTCAAACACAAGTTCATTTAGAACTCAAATTTATATTCTCCGAAATATAACATAAATCGTTTTCAATTTCAATATAAATTATCTATTATATTTTATTTTTGGCAAGATCAATTGAAGATTGATTTAATTAATGCAGCTGCATTCAACTATCTTTCTTTTTTATACATATATACAACTGTATATAGTAACGTAAACGGTAACGTAAACAATGAGTTTATGCGTTGATTACTCTTAATAAAATTAGGTATTTGTTAACACCCATTATACACAAATCTTATTCTTTGCACACTTCCCGTATTTCTTCGGGAAATAGCTATGCTGGTAAATAAAGAAATACACAAATATATAACATAACAACACACGCCACTAAATTTAGGACTGTATCGTAAAATTGTATTTTGTATGTGACCCACAATTCATTACCTGAATGTATTAAAACGTTAACTGGGCAACTGTTTTTTTTTAACCAAAGGAATCTTTAATTGTGATAGCGTTTTATACAATCGAAGATTTTTCGTTACAAAAAATAAATTATTGCACACGAAATAATTATATTATAATGTGATTACTGTTGTGGACGACGAGCAGCAAAATAGTTGATAAGAATTGTAATACGTGTAAATACCAAATAATAAAGATGATACAACCAAGTAGATTAAGTTAGCATAAGATAGAATAAGTAAATAAGTAAATAATATAAAGTAAATAAGTAGAGAAAAATAAAAAATGTAACATGGCTCTCTGAACGGTAACGCTCGTAGTTGTAAACTAGGATAATTTGTAAGAGCGAGATAGATAGGGCGCAGGGCAGCAGGAGGAAGGCCAAAAGGCACCAGCGGAGGTCCGAACAGCAGGTGGAAACACAGGCTACGCGGCCTCCGCTGCCTAAACCGAAAGCGGCATCTCAGCCGCGCCCCCCGGTGGTCAGCGCTCAGTCCGCTGCCGCACCGGCACCGACTCCGGCAGAACACCGGCCACCTCCTCCAGCACCGACTCCAGCCCCGGTAGCTGCACAGGCGGCCTCCTCCTCCCACAAGGGAAAGGGTAAGGGCAAAGGCAAAAAGTCGCAGCGGGAACCGGAAGTCCCCACGGCCCCACCGAGTCCCACCCCGCGCCCAAGGACGGTATATCTACCGACCCCCGCCCCTCGCCCCCTGCAGGCTCTGGGTATTAATACGCCGGCCGATGAACTGGTGGAGGCAATTGCCGCCATCAGCGAGGCTATTGCGCGTTACCCAGACCTTGTAGGGGCGATCAAGAATGTTATATCGAACACTCTCGGGTTCCAATATGGCAGTACAACTTAGGCTGCTGTATTGGAACCCGGGAGGCAACCTCCCAAAACACCAACACGGGCTCGGGCGTCTCGTCCAGGAGCAGGACGTTCACGTGGTGCTCCTGGGCGAGACGAAGCTGCGCCCGGCCCAAGACTTCCGGTTGCCCAACTACTTCGTGTACCGCCGCGACGAAATATCACCGCAGGGCATAGCCTACAGGGGCACCGCCATAGCGGTTCGTCGCGATGTGGTACACGATGTACTACCGCTCCCGCCGTTCACTCACACACGTTCCATCGGGGCGGTGGTGAGTGCGGCGGGCCAGGAGCTGCGGCTGTTTGCAGCCTATAGACCGCCTGGACCCCTCTTTGACCCGCAGGACATCCATACCATCCTGGACGATGGTGCTGCGACCTTACTGACCGGCGACCTCAATGCCAAGCACAAGGCTTGGGGATCCAGAATCGCCAACCAGGTGGGACGCAAGCTGTACGAAGACTCTGAGGCGAATGGCTACGAGGTGATTGGGCCAGAATCACCCACGCACATTCCCTCGGACGAGTCCCATCGTCCCGATGTCCTGGACATAGTGCTCCACAGGGGTCTCCGTTGTCCCGTCCATGTGGAGGTGCTGTATGATCTGGACACTCAGCACCTCCCCATACTCGTCACGCTTGGCCTAGGGGCCGATTCAGTGGCATTCCAGCGCCAGTCTCGAAGGGTGGACTGGGGAGCTTTTCAAGCCACCATGGGTGGCGTTAAACTCACCCATTCGCTGCACACGCCGGAGGGGGTGGAAGCGGCGGCCAGCGCCTTCTCGGCGTCAGTCCGGGAGGCGCTGGACGCAGCAACCACCCTCACACCGAAGACGCACAGACGCGCGCGGCTCCCAGCCCACCTGGAGAGGAAACTGGCATATAAACGTCTATTACGCCGTCTATGGGCGCGCACCCGCTGCCCCCGGGTCAAGCGTGACCTCAATGCCGTGGCGGAGGAGTTGACTGCTGAGATGGCGGAGTACCGTGGGGCCACCTGGGAGGCGAGAGTCGACCAGGCTGGCGAACACGAGACCTCACTCTTTCATCTCAGCAGGCAGCTCACCCGAGCCAAAGCACCCGTCTGCCCACTTCTAAATGGGGCGGGCAGGCGGTGCTACGCACCAAAGGACAGGGCGGAGATCCATGCGGAGCATCTAGAAGAGCAATTCTCTCCTCATCCCGCATCCGCCGCCGTCGCCGAACACCACGAGATCGTGGAGGCGTGGGTAGAGGACTTCCTCGGGCGTCCGACACCGCCACCCCAGGGCTTGGAGTTCATCTCCCCCTCGGAGACGCGGAAGGTCGCCTTGCGCCTACCGAAGCGCAAGGCGCCAGGCCCCGATGGTGTGCCGAATATGGCGTTGGCAATGCTGCCAAGAGGAGCTCTAGTCACTATGACTAGGCTCTTCAACGGCATACTTCGCACGGGCTACTTCCCTTCCATCTGGAAGTTGGGGAAGGTGATAGTTCTCCCGAAGCCGGGGAAAGACCGCCGTCTCCCGGCTAGCTACCGTCCCATCACGCTATTGCCCACCATAGCGAAGCTGTTCGAGAGGCTGGCGCTGAAGCGACTGCAACCGTCACTTGTTTTAAGGGACGAGCAGTTCGGCTTCCGCGCCGGTCACTCGACTACGCTTCAGCTCACACGGGTGATCCACCACCTTACAAGCGAGGCCAACTACGGACGACACACGGTCGGCGTCTTTCTCGATATCGAGAAGGCGTTCGACCGCGTATGGCATCCTGGTCTCGTTTTTTAAGTTGTTGGAGTCGCCCGTGCCGGCTTTGCTGGTGCGGTTAATAGCGTCGTTCTTAGATGGGCGGAAGTTCTACTGTATCGGTAGAGAACGTCGCCTCAGACCCCCGCCCAATACGTGCGGGCGTGCCGCAAGGCAGCTGCCTCTCGCCACTACTCTACGCACTCTACACAACGACATTCCCACCCTCGAAGGTCACCTCGAGGAATGGGAAAGGGACGTGGAACTCGCGTTGTTCGCGGACGACAGCGCGTACTTCGCGTCCTCTCGTGATCCTGTGCTAGCAACACGCAGGATGCAGCGTTTGCTGGACCTGCTCCCAGAGTGGCTGGACAAGTGGCGTATGGCCGTCAACGTCGGTAAGACGGTCGCGACACTTTTCAGCCGCAGGCGTACTATGCCGCCGCCGCTACGTTTCCGTGATCGGGAAGTAGCTTGGCAGCCCACAGTTAGGTACTTGGGATGTCACATTGATCGCTCGCTGCACATGAAGCCCCAGGTGGACCACGCGATCCGACAGGCCCGTGCTGCACGAGCGATGCTCCGACCAGTGCTGGCATCCCATCTACCGACCCGCACCAAACTAAGGGTGTACAAGTTGTACGTCCGATCACGCCTAACTTACGCGGCACCAGCATGGTACGCTCTGGTGTCAGAGTCCAATCGCAAGCGTATCCGTTCCGTGCAGAGCCAGGCCCTGAGAACGATCGTGGGGGCGGGCCGCTATGTTCGGAACGACGTGTTGGAGCGCGACCTCAAGGTTCCGACCGTGGACAGGTTGTGGCCAGGTTGGCGCATCGTATGTACGCATGCGCCGACAATGGGCCACATGCCCATCTGAGAGGTTTCGCGCCCCTTCACGCTCGACCCCCCGACGGTCGCCCGCTCCCTCGTGAACTCGAGGGGCAGGTGTCCTCCGACCATCTGGAGGACTGAAAATCTGCACACGCAGCCTAGCACAGGTCACGTTAGGACCGACAGCTGCACCGCTGCCTCACGGCAGCCTACAACACCGGTGGGCAGTGTACCCACTGAGGAGATTGCCCGGGTAAGGAGGGATCCCTCGAGGCCCGTAGACCCTGCGCCAAGCGGCGAAGTCACGCCGCGGCATAGGACGACCGCTTTCGTTCGTTCGTTCGAGATAGATACCTCGAGGCCCGTAGACCCTGCGCCAAGCGGCGAAGTCACGCCGCGGCATAGGACGACCGCTTTCGTTCGTTTTCGAGATAGATATAGAAAAACGAGATAGCAAATGTAAAATCGGGCGCTCTGATTGGCGGGCCAATCAGGACGACCGAATTAAATGATATAAATATTGGGCGTTTTGGCCAGAAAAATTGTATTCGGCAGCGAGCTACAGAGGAAGAAATAAAGGATTAATCGAAGAGAAGATTTTTATTATTACTACAGTTTGGTCCATCGAGTCGCCGGATCGTCGGAAGCCTGGAAGAAATCGTCGGGTTACGCCGGGGAAGAATGGTCTGTCACCAGGAGCCAAGCCGACGCGGCGGAACAAGAAGAAGCACGTCTGGAAGAACGCAACATCGAACGAGAACGTCGGAGAAGATTATCTCAGGACCCGCCGCTATCGCCGAGTCAGGGGACCGAAGTCGGAACGGGGGCTACGATCGACGCCGCCCGTACCACTATCGGATGGTCAGGGGCTACGACCAGAGCCGCCTGCACTACCTCGGTCGAAGCGGGGCCCAGTTCGAGTAACACCGTCCGCGCCGTCCACGGGGGGATTATGAGGGGGGCTACGAACGGACGCCGCCGCTCCGTGCCCGACGCGACGACGGAGGTCAGACACGCTGCTCGCGCCAGATCGCCGGCGCAAATCGCTACGGTTCTCAAAGAAGCAATGCCGCTACCCGGAGACGCCTCGCCGAGATGGAGGCGGAAAAGAAGCTCGCAGAAATTAAAAAGAAGCAACTAGAGATAGAAGCGGAATTAATAAAGAAGAATTTAGCTAACGAACTGGCTACTATTCAAGATGAAGAAGATGAAGAAGAAGGAAGCGTTCAAGCAGAGAACCTGCCGGAACCCAAGCGGAAGGTCGACGCCTGGCTCAGCACCCAACCGATTAACTCACGGGGGGAGCCGCGCGCCGAAGAACAGCCGCACTCGCAACCACGGGGGAAATCGCCTGCGGTCGAACAACGTATGGAGGAACTCACAGAAGCCATGGACAGATGGGTGAAGCCTAGATCCAAGTGCCCGGATCTACCTGCTTTCTTCGGGAATATCAACGAGTGGCTTATATTCAGAGCCATGTACCGGGATACCGCGAAGATGTACCAGTTGACACCATGGGAAAACCTGCAAAGATTGAGAAGCTGCTTGAAGGGAGCCGCCCGAGACACCCGTGGCCGCCGCACTACATGCAGCTACAGATCCGGAGGCCATTTATGAAGATGCTCGAACAAAGCTACGGACACCACCGGAATTCATCGTTGAACAAGCAATGGCGGAATTGAAGAGATTACCAAGACCGGGAACGTCGGCAACGGAACTTAATCAATTCGCCGTGAAGCTACAAAACACCGTGTACACAATCAAGAGTGTCAACTGTCAAGAATACCTGTACAACCCTCTACTGGCAAGAGAAGTACGAGAAAAATTGAGTCCTCACTTGCAAGCGCGATGGTGTGACTACGCAACGGAACACAGCGGAGCCGACGCGGAGATCGTGTTATTATCACACTTCCTAATGAGAGAAGCCAACCAGATGCTCCGACATAATTACTCATCGCCGGCAACGACATTTACGAAGCGGGAACACACCGACCAGCAGTAGTAGCAGCCCCTCCGATCGCGAACAAGAGAAAACCGAACGCAGTATACAATGTCGCCGAGGAAGAACAACCTAGCGACATCTGTCCTAGTTGTGAAAAACGACACAAGCTAGTTTGAGTGTCCCGATTATGCGGCACTACCAGTTTACAAAAGATGGGAGTTCGTGCGTCAACGAAAGTTATGTTTTAAATGTCTGAAGAGGAAACATCGCCGAAGTGATTGCCGATCGAAGTCATGCGACGTGAATCAATGTCGTCGCCCTCATCACTCCACGCTTCACCAAACCTATGAAGAAAAGCAAGAACCGAAGCCAACGGAAAAGGACAACACAGAGTCCGTGCTGACCTTGGACACTTCAAGCAAGAAGACGGTTCTGTTGAGATGTGCCCGGTCACCGTCCGTCGGCCCACGGGGGGAGGTGAAAACATACGCGCTGCTGGATGAGGGAGCGACCATCACTCTGGTGGACGAAGAAATAGCACGTCGGATCGGCGCCAAGGGTCCAGGGATGCCGTTGTGCATGCAGGGCGTAAGCACGACACAACAGGAGAATAATAGCAAGCTGGTCACCATTCACCTGAAGGGCGAAGACGAAAAACTACATAACTAAGGGCACGCACGATTAAGAATATGAAGATACGACAACAGTCTATTCCGATCGCACTATTGAACTACGAACACTTACGAGATCTGCCGAGGGAGCAGGTGTGTTACACACGCTAGCCGACCTGGGCTATTGGTGGGCGCCGATCATTGGGAATGATAGTGTCTCAAGAGCTGAGGACTGGCGAGCCCCACCAACCAGCTGCATCGCGAACACAACTGGGCTGGGTAATACACGGAACAATGCCACGGCATATCATCACCAATCAAGATAGCGTGCTGCACGTCTACACCACCGAACGAGGTGAAGGACAAGCAAGATATGAGGTCACTGCACGACATGGTGGAACACCACTTCAGCATTGAAGCATTAGGCGTCGCTCATAAACCGCGAGTGAGCGACGAGAATAAACGGGCAGTCACGTTGGTCGAGCAGTCAATAAAGAAGATTGAAAAAGGATATGAAGTAGGGTTACCATGGAAAGAAGAGACGGGGTGAAGCTGCCTCAGAGCTACGAGCCAGCATTCAGACGCCTTCTGAAGATTGAACAAAAAATGGACGCCGACCCTAACTTCAAGCAAGAATATACAAAGCAGGTGGAGAATATGATAGAAAAGGGATACGCCGAGCCGTGCGACGGGAGTGAGAGGTCAAGCTCCGTCTGCTGGTACCTGCCACACTTCGCAGTTCAGAACCCGAACAAGCCGGGGAAGCAGCGGTTGGTTTTCGACGCAGCAGCCAAGAATCGAGGTGTCAGTCTCAACGATCATCTGCTGGAGGGTCCTGACTTACTACTGGCGCTGCCGGGAGTCCTATTCCGGTTCCGGGAAAAGAGTGTGGCAGTTACGGCAGATATTCAAGAAATGTTTCTTCAAATTAAAATACGTAAGGAAGACCAACCAGCACAGCAGTTCCTGTGGAGGGGAGATGACCGGGACAAGCCGCCACGTCACTACAAGATGACAAGCATGATCTTCGGAGCGGCGAGTTCACCCTTCATGGCTCACTTCGTCCGGGACTACAACGCAGGAGTACACGCTCACACGCATCCACTCGCCTTCGAAGCAATTACTCGAAGTCACTACATGGACGACTTGGTGGCGAGTTATGAAGATATAGTGGAAGCTCGCCGTGCTATTACGGAGATACGAACTGTACACACCGCGGCGGGATTCAACCTGCGAGCGTGGAGCGCCAACGAAGTCGACGTGCTACAAGACGTACCGAAGGAACTACGCGCGACTGCACCTACTCAACTCGGCGGGGAAAGCATTACGAATAAGATACTGGGGCTATACTGGAACCCGGAGCGAGATGAACTTGGATTCAATACATCAATGAACAGAGTACCTAAAGATGTGCGTGCACAGAACCGTGCGCCGACGAAGAGGGAAGCACTGAGCGCAGTAATGTCCATATATGACCCGCTTGGACTTCTTAGCAACTACACTATAAGGGCGAAGATCGTCCTACAAAGTTTATGGAAATTGAAGATATCCTGGGACGAACCGATTCCTGAGGCAGAACAGGAGCTCTTCGCTACGTGGATGGAACAGCTGGCCGGCATATCTCACCTGCGGTTGGAACGACAATACGCGCTGGGGGACTGCCACAACCGGGAACTGCACATTTTATGCGACGCCAGCGAGCAAGCTTATGCGGCGGTGGCGTACTGGCGCATCACTCGGCCCGACGGAAGCTACTGCCTGAGCCTCATAGCTGCCAAGTCAAAGGTGGCTCCGAAGCGGACTCAGACCATACCACGCCTCGAGCTACAAGCGGCGGTCATCGGAGCCCGACTGGCGGACAACATAAAGAAAGAGCATCGCATCGAGGCGGCACGAACGATCTATTGGACCGCTCTATGACGGTGGTGCACTGGGTTCGACACGACGCGAAGAGATATACTCCATTCGTCGCACACCGCCTGGGTGAAATATCCGAGCTCACTCAGAAAGAAGAATGGCGTTGGGTGCCCACGCACGAGAACGTAGCTGACGACGCCACAAGATTTACAAGCGCGACAATCACGGCCGGGGATCGCTGGTTCCGGGGGCCCGACTTCCTAAGGCTCCCGGAGGACCAGTGGCCCAAGGAGAAGCGCGAAGATGAGGATCCACAAGAAGAGGTGGTACTTCACGTCGCCGCGAGTACACCCAACGACGACGAGTGGCTACCAGATCCCGCACGCGTCTCAAATACGAAACACGGTGAGGGCGGGCCGCCCGAGTACTGGCGTTCGTGGACATATGTCGGCGCCGGGCGACACGCATGGAGTTTCAACACATAGAAAAGGCAGAAGAGGCACTCATACGTCGGCGCAACGCGACAGCTTCCCAGAAGAATTACAGCTGCTGAAAAAAGAAAAGGCGATTACGAAAAATAGTCGACTGTTCCGGTTGGACCCTATATTGGAAGATGGCATATTAAAGATAAGAGGTCGCATCGGAGCAGCCACGGCACCGACAGCAATGAAGAGACCCGTTATATTGGACGGACGACACCACATCACTAGACTGCTTGTACAACGTGAACACTGCGCTGCGGGGCACGCCAATAGGGAACGCGTGACGAACGACCTGCGGCAGAGGTACTGGATAGTACACCTGCGACCCACAGTGCGTGCTATAGAACGGGACTGCGCCCTGTGTAAGAGAAGAAGGCCAGACCTCAAGACCGGGCGACGGGGGACTTACCACGCGAGCGGCTTGGAGCCGTTCAAGCGACCCTTCAGTTATTGTGGCATAGATTACTTCGGGCCCATGGTGGTAAAGGTTTGGACGTCGCCGTGAGAAGAGGTGGGGGGCGCTCTTTACGTGCCTCACGACTCGCGCTGTGCACTTGGAAATAGTGCCGTCACTCTCTACAAACTCGGCAATAATGGCGATGCGACGGATGGCGGCTCGGCGAGGATGGCCGCGAACAATGTATTTCCGACAACGCTACCAATTTCCGAGGGGCGGATAAGGAGCTGCGAGCAGCGTATGAAGAGTGGGCCACCGGCGCTGCGCGACGAGGGGCTATCACACCGTATGGAGTGGGCGCTACATACCCCCGGTAGCGCCGAACCAAGGCGGGCCTGGGAGCGAATGGTGCGGTCAGTCAAGTCAGCGTTGACCGCCACGCTCAATGAAAAGGTACCGGCTGAAGAGGTACTACATACACTACTGACTGAAGCGGAATATTCTATCAACGCACGGCCGCTCACCTATGTCAGCGTGGATTCCGAACGATCCTGAGGCGTTGACACCTAACCACTTCCTCCTGGGATCATCGGCGGGCCTACCTTACACGGGTCCGTGCAACGAGGCCGACCGGCGAACGTGGCGAACAAGCATGGCGCTAGCTGATCAATTCTGGCAGCGCTGGGTACGGGAGTACCTTCCTACCCTGGTACCTCGAGGCGACTCATCGGGCGTCGAGCGGCGGTTGAAGTCCGCGACGTCGTCATAATCGTCGACCACACGCTACCAAGGAACGTGTGGCCCATGGGAGTCGTCGAGCGCGTCTACGAGGGTCCAGACGGCGGGGTACGAGTGGCTGACGTCCGCACCAAAACCGGAGTCTTCAAGCGACCTGTGAGGAAGCTCGTCGTGATGGAGGCTACGCAGGCTGCGCCGGGGGAGGAGCTGTTGTGGACGACGAGCAGCAAAATAGTTGATAAGAATTGTAATACGTGTAAATACCAAATAATAAAGATGATACAACCAAGTAGATTAAGTTAGCATAAGATAGAATAAGTAAATAAGTAAATAATATAAAGTAAATAAGTAGAGAAAATAAAAATGTAACATGGCTCTCTGAACGGTAACGCTCGTAGTTGTAAACTAGGATAATTTGTAAGAGCGAGATAGATATAGAAAAACGAGATAGCAAATGTAAAATCGGGCGCTCTGATTGGCGGGCCAATCAGGACGACCGAATTAAATGATATAAATATTGGGCGTTTTGGCCAGAAAAATTGTATTCGGCAGCGAGCTACAGAGGAAGAAATAAAGGATTAATCGAAGAGAAGATTTTTATTATACAGTCCACTACAATTACTTTGGCGAACTTTGCAGCACATTGTACATTATAGTACCAAAGCAGACACTTTATTGATTGTTCAATTGACACGGTCAATATTTGCATACCTTGCTAGGTAGAATGTAACGGTTTTATATATTCCAAGTGTAAAACCACGTAAAAACCACATTGAAACAATAAAGATATTTGATAAGATTCCACCTCTATGAAACCCAAAATAGAAAGATTTTCATAGCCTTCATTTTACAAATTATAATGTAGATTACATGTTTTTCTTTTTTTTTAAGCTAATTTAAAAGGAATCAAGGCTAATGAATAATGTTAAATAACATTTTTTCTTTCAATAATAAATTATCTGTAAAAACTAATGTGATTCATTTTCAATCACACGTCGGCCTCTTAGGTCATTCTATAGTCGCAAAATAACCTATTCCAGGGTCACAGCTGTCAAACCATTTGTTATGAGCCAACTACGAATAAAACTCACACCGTAGGACCTTAGTGTTGCGGCGAACCATACTTAATAACACACTACAGCAAAACTGAAAGGACGGTATGACCAAATCCAGTCTGTTACCATAAATAGGTGTGTCCATCTCCTTAAAGGAAGGATCTGGACCAAACTCAACATGGCTCCTTACACAGGACCCTAAGCTATCTGCATCATAATCACGTTTGTTTGTGTTTCTTTTCACAGAAAACTGCAACTGAAATAAACTTGTAACTATCAATCAAGTCGAAACAATCACCTGAAAGAACTGTCAATGACAACATTAGCCATCAGTATAAAAGCCACTCAAAACTCTGCGACTGCGTTCGGCGCCGCTTGCGGAGCCCGTGCACAGACCCCCACCCACGCGCGAGTGCGACGACCGGCGTAGCCGGCTAACTTACTTGGCCGCCCCAACACCCACCCTTTGATGGCAAAGGGGCCCGGTGTTGGGACGAATCACGCTAACAGATCGGCTTGGCTCAACAAAGGCGGTGGCATTATTCCGGAGGTACCCTCAAGATGCGAGCTGCTGAAGAGGAAGAAGGCGGAGAGCGAGATGGGAGACGAAAATCTCGCCCTACCCTCCCTAAGCGAGCAGAAGAGGGAGACGGTCTAAAAAGAGAGGTCCGAGTTTCCAAGACTACCCCCAAGTGGGAGTCAGAAGAAAGGGACAGGAGACCAGAGAAAGAGACGGTCGCGGAACCGTCGGTGAAGCCAAAACCCCAGAGGCAGGTGGTGATGCGAGATATTTTCACGCAAAGGATCACGCCCATGGAAGCCCCGGGGAAGAAAATGAGTGTGGAGTCATCGCGGCCCCAGCATCTCCAAGGGGAACCCATGACGGGAAGACCCGAGGAAACAGCCAGGAAGTCCGTAAAGACACTGCGCTACCCTTCCACCTCGCCGGAGAGTGCCCAGCTGCCGGCGAAGGTGCAACGAGTGGAGGAGGGCAGCTCCGAACTCGCTTCACCCTACTCTAGCGAGTATGAAGACAGTAGAGAGGAGTCCGCGGAGGCTGGCGCGGAGGTTGCTACTGACGTGCTGGTGGTAGGAGAGAACGTCTATTAGTCTCCCCCGCGTTCCCCTACCCCCCCAATCTCCACCACAGGGACCGCGGCCATGGGACGCGGGCTGGACTCGACGTCGTACGCCGCACGGCAGCGACGCCGTCGCCGGCGCCCAGGGCCACGACCCCGCCAATCCGTCCACCCACGCCCTCGTTCTCCTGCGTCCCCCGTTGCCGAGTCGTCGAGACTGGGGTTGTATGCAGAACCCCCAGCAGGGGCCATCCTATGCCGCGGTGCTGACTGCGCCAGCATCGCCGCGCCAAACTTCACCGACACCCCGACCTGCACAAGGTAAATCCCCCAAACAGGGCTTCGAGTGCTGCAGCGGCCGGGAAGGCGTACCCCCCCCTGGTGGTGGAGCGGAGCCCAACTGGCCCACCCACTTTGCTGCGCTGCCTGGGACAAGTTGGGTCGCGCACCCAACGCGAGGCCCTTCGGACAGGGCATAAGGTTCGTGCCCTCTGGCGGATGAAGAGTACCGGGTAATCCAAAGGTACTTGACGGACCTGTCCGCCAAGGAACCAGGACTCTCCTGGTTCTGTTATACTCCGCAGGACGACGACCGCCCACTAAGGTGGCAGTCAAGGGCCTGCCGAGCATGACAGACCCGGATGCAGTCACCGAAGCCCTGAAACGGCTTGGGTTCCCGGCGCGCTTCACCCGCCACATACCACCGAGGAGGGGCAAGCCCGGCTGTGTGTTTTACGTGCAGCTGGACCGGATGGCCGAAACGGAGCTCGCGACGCCTTTATGGGGTAAGCGAGCTTCTGTTCATGCCGGGGTGGTAATTGTTGAGGCGTGGAGGGGTCGTTTCGGCCCCCCCCAGTGTCATCGCTGCCAGGCGGTGGGGCACTCCTCAGTCAACTGCCACCGGCCGGCCAGATGCGTCCGCTGCGCGGGATCACATGTCGTCGGGGACTGCCCGGGAACCGAGGGACGCGACCCCACAGTGCGTCAACTGCCGCGGGGCGCACACGTCCAATAACAGGTCGTGCGCGTACCTAAGGAAGATGGCGCGCATCAGGGGAATGAACGTCCCTCCCGCCCCGTCCCACCCGTCCCAACAACAACAAACATCTGCACGCAAGCCGTCCGCGACCACCACTAGGGAGCCAGTACCCCGGAGAGGTCGTGGAGGAGTTCGCGCCCACCGAGGGCGCATCGCTCATGGCACCGGCCAACCCCCCTGCACCGCGCGGCAAGAACGTGCGGGGCAGCAGGCGGAAGGCCAAGAGGCACCAGCAGAGGACCGAGCAGCAGGTGGAAACACAGGCTGCGAGGCCTCTGCTGAATAAACCGAAAGCGGCCCCCAGCCGCGCCCCCCGGTGGCCAGCGTCCAGCCAGCTGCCACACCGGCACCGACTCCGGCACAACACCTGCCACCTCCTCCAGCGCCGACTCCAGCCCCGGTTGCTGCACAGGCGGCTCCCTCCCGCAAAGGGAAAGGTAAGGGCAAGGGTAAACAGTCGCAGCGGGAACCGGAAGTCCCCACGGCACCACCGAGCCCCACTCCACGCCCACGGTCGGTGTACCTGCCGACCCCCCGCCCCCTCGCCCCCTACAAGCTCTGGGGATCAACACGCCGGCCGATGAGCTGGTGGAGGCAATAGCCACCATCAGTGAGGCTATTGCGCGGTACCCAGAGCTTGTGGGAGCGATCAAACATATCATTTCTAACACTCTCGGGTTCCAATATGGCAGTACAACTTAGGCTGCTGTATTGGAACCCGGGAGGCAACCTCCCAAAACACCAACACGGGCTCAGGCGTCTCGTCCAGGAGCAGGACGTTCACGTGGTGCTCCTGGGCGAGACGAAGCTGCGCCCGGCCCAAGACTTCCGGTTGCCCAACTACTTCGTGTACCGCCGCGACGAAATATCACCGCAAGGCATAGCCTACAGAGGCACCGCCATAGCGGTTCGTCGCGATGTGGTACACGATGTACTACCGCTCCCGCCGTTCACTCACACCCGTTCCATTGGGGCGGTGGTGAGTGCGGCGGGCCAGGAGCTGCGGCTGTTTGCAGCCTATAGACCGCCTGGACCCCTCTTTGACCCGCAGGACATCCATACCATCCTGGACGATGGTGCTGCGACCTTACTGACCGGCGACCTCAATGCCAAACATAAGGCTTGGGGATCCAGAATCGTCAACCAGGTGGGACGCAAGCTGTACGAAGACTCTGAGGCGAATGGCTATGAGGTGATTGGGCCAGAATCACCCACGCACATTCCCTCGGACGAGTCCCATCGTCCCGATGTCCTGGACATAGTGCTCCATAGGGGTCTCCGTTGTCCCGTCCATGTGGAGGTGCTGTATGATCTGGACACACAGCACCTCCCCATACTCGTCACGCTTGGCCTAGGAGCCGAATCAGTGGCCTTCCCGCGCCAATCTCGAAGGGTGGACTGGGGAGCTTTTCAAACCACCTTGGGTGGTATTAAACTCCCCCAATCGCTAAATACGCCGGAGGGGGTGGAAGCGGCGGCCAGCGCCTTCTCGGCTTCAGTCCGGGAGGCGCTGGACGCAGCAACCACCCTCACACCGAAGACGCACAGACGCGCGAGACTCCCAGTCCACCTGGAGAAAAAGTTGGCATACAAGAGACTGTTACGCCGTTTATGGGCGCGCACCCGCTGCCCCCGGGTCAAGCGTGACCTCAACGCAGTGGCGGAGGAGTTGTCTGCTGGGATGGCGGAGTATCGTGGGGCCACCTGGGAGGCGAGAGTCGACCAGGCTGGTGAACACGAAACTTCACTCTTTCATCTCAGCAGACAGCTTACCCGAGCCAAAGCGCCAGTCTACCCGCTTCTAAATGGGGCGGGCAGGCGGTGCTATGCGCCTAAGGACAGGGCGGAGATCCATGCGGAGCACTTGGAAGAGCAATTCTCCCCGCACCCCGCATCCGCCGCCGCCGCCGAACACCACGAGATCGTAGAGGCGTGGGTAGAGGACTTCCTCGGGCGTCCGACACCGCCACCCCAGGGCTTGGAGTTTATCTCCCCCTCGGAGACGCGGAAGGCCGCCTTGCGCCTGCCGAAGCGCAAGGCGCCAGGCCCCGACGGCGTGCCGAATATGGCGTTGGCAATGCTGCCAAGAGGAGCCATAGTCACTATGACTAGGCTCTTCAACGGCATTCTCCGCACGGGCTACTTCCCTTCCACCTGGAAGTTGGGGAAGGTAATAGTTCTCCCGAAGCCGGGGAAAGACCGTCGTCTCCCGGCCAGCTACCGTCCCATCACGCTATTGCCCACCATAGCGAAGCTGTTCGAGAGACTGGCGTTGAAGCGACTGCAGCCGTTACTTGTTTTAAGGGACGAGCAGTTCGGCTTCCGCGCCGGTCACTCGACAACGCTTCAGCTTACACGGGTGATCCACCATCTTACAAGCGAGGCCAACTACGGACGACACACGGTCGGCGTCTTTCTCGATATCGAGAAGGCGTTCGACCGCGTATGGCATCCTGGTCTCGTTTTTAAGCTGTTGGAGTCGCCCGTGCCGGCTTTGCTGGTGCGGCTAATAGCGTCGTTTCTAGATGGGCGGCAGTTCTTTGTATCGGTCGAGAACGTAGCCTCAGACCCCCGCCCAATACGTGCGGGCGTGCCTCAAGGCAGCTGCCTCTCGCCACTACTCTACGCACTCTACACCAACGACATTCCCACCCTCGAAGGTCACCTCGAGGAATGGGAAAGGGACGTAGAACTCGCGTTGTTCGCGGACGACAGCGCGTACTTCGCGTCCTCTCGTGATCCTGTGCTAGCAACACGCAGGATGCAGCGCTTGCTGGACCTGCTCCCAGAGTGGCTGGACAAGTGGCGTATGGCCGTCAACGTCGGTAAGACGGTCGCGACACTTTTCAGCCGCAGGCGTACTATGCCGCCGCCGCTACGTTTCCGTGATCGGGAAGTAGCTTGGCAGCCCACAGTTAGGTACTTGGGATGTCACATTGATCGCTCGCTGCACATGGTGCCTCAGGTGGACCACGTGATCCGACAGGCCCGTGCTGCACGAGCGATGCTCCGACCAGTGTTGGCATCTCATCTACCGACCCGTACTAAACTAAGGGTGTACAAGTTGTACGTCCGATCACGCCTAACTTACGCGGCGCCAGCATGGTATGCTCTGGTGTCAGAGTCCAACCGTAAGCGTCTCCGTACTGTGCAGAACCAGGCCCTACGAGCGATCGTGAGGGCGGGCCGCTATGTTCGGAACGACGTGTTGGAGCGCGACCTCAAGGTTCCGACCTTGGACAGGTTTGTGGCCAGGTTGGCGCATCGTATGTACGCATGCGCCGACAATGGGCCACATGCCCATCTGAGAGGCTTCGCGCCCCTCCACGCTCGACCCCCCGACGGTCGCCCGCTCCCTCGTGAGCTCGAGGGGCAGGTGTCCTCCGACCATCTGGAGGACTGAAAATCTGCACACGCAGCCTAGCGCAGGTCACGTTAGGACCGACTGCTGCACCGCTGCCTCACGGCAGCCCACAACACCGGTGGGCAGTGTTACCCACTGAGGAGATTGCCCGGGCAAGGAGGGATCCCTCGAGGCCCGCAGACCCTGCGCCAAGCGGCGAAGTCACGCCGCGGCATAGGACGACCGCTTTCGTTCGTTCACTCAAAACCTGCCTGTCCTTCTTTAGTGCTTCTTGTATAGTTTGTGACGTTACAAGAAGTACCTCCATGTTTAAAAATAAATTGAAACACTCCAAATACCAAGGCGTAGCCCAGAAGACCATGAATACAACAATAGGTACATGCAATTGAAGTCATCGCCAATAGTAATTATTTTTTTCATTATTCTTCTAATAAATTTCTAATAAATAAACTCCTTAAGGGCTGGTGAACCCGAGAATCTTCCGTGTAAGTTTAATAAACACTTTTTACATATCTCCTTCGCTTATTGACAAGCATTAGATTCTTTGTTGAAATCCTGTAATACCGTTGGTATACTTACATATGTAAAAACCGATGTCTTTTTTAGGGTTCCGTACCCAAAGGGTAAAAACGGAACCCTATTACTAAGACTCCGCTGTCTGTCCGTCTGTCCGTCTGTCACAGGCCTCTACCGCTTAAACCGTAATAGATAGACAGGGTGTACTTCCGTTTAGAACATACCTCAAATCGATCTGAATTTTGGTACACATATGGATTTTGGCTCCCTAATTAAGAATATCATACTTAAAATACCCGCAAATTATATTTTCAAGGTCAAATTGCTGAAAAATGATTTTTTTTAATGGTTTTCCTTGTATATTGCAGCAAACATGAACGTTAGAGAAAAATGTTTCAAACAAAAGTTGTAGACGCTAAAAAGATCAACATTTTTTGTTCTGTATGTTTTCCGCATAAACCCAGTTGTTTGGGAGAAAAATGTGGTGCACTTCAGAAAACCCCCACGTCCGATCGATTTGAAACTTGGCTCGGACTTTCCTTTGGATGTTCGAAGACAACTCCTAAAGGGATTTTTGGCGCATACCCATAGTTACCGAGAAATTAAATTGTGAAAATTGCATTTTAGCACGCGCGTTATATTTATATAGTGCGGAGTTTTCTTTAGTCGGTAATGTAATTTTCCCTGTCCCAACCTAACCTAGCCAATAATATAGTACTGCGTATAGCCTAGCCTATAGTGTTTCGTATTGAATTGGTTAGGTTAGGTTGGAACATATAAGACAATATAAAACTAAGCGAGCAGGGCGCGGCAGCGCCCTGCGAGCGGGTGGGTCCAATCCAGACCTTACCTTTATTCATGAGCACATTTATATCGTACTCAAAATACCCGCAAATAATATTTTCAAGGTCAAATTGCTCAAAAACGATTTTTTTTGATGTTTTTTGCGCTTTTTGCGATAAATATGAACGTTAGAGAAAAACGTTCCAAACAAAAGTTGTAGACGTAAAGAAATACATATTTTTTGTTCTATATGTTTTTTGCGTGGACCCAGTTGTTTCAGAGAAATATAGCAGCAAAAAAAAAATCGTTTTTGAGCAATTTGACCTTGAAAATATTATTTGCGGGTATTTTGAGTACGATATTCTTCATCTGCGGGTCGAAATCCATAGGTGTACCAAAATTCAGATCGATCGGAGGTATGTTCTAAACGGAAGTTTATCCTAGACACTTGGAATTTTGACAATGTACATATATAGCTGGCACCTATAACAACAAATACTAAAAATAAAACAAAATTGATTATAAATGGGGGTGCAAAACACGAAATCAACGCCGACCTTACCTGTAACGCCATCTGTGCCTTCTGTGTTCAACTATATCAGGTTGTCAACATACACACTGCACACGTATAGTCTGATTCACTACAAAAATTAACAACAAACTAAAACTTTAAGAATTACACACATTTTAACAAACGCCCTATAAAAATAAGAAAACTTTCCAGTTCAAACACGACAATCACGAAAAACATAACTACGAAACGTAAAACTGTTGTCATTATCATATTTTAATATTCTACCATAAACAAACTTTATGGTAGAAAATTAAAGTGTGATAACGAAATAAAGTCAATATAAACATTGGAAAATGTGCATTGATCTTAAATCAATTGCATGATGTAGCGCGCCCTTCCCTATTTATCTTGTATAATCTGTGCTTCCTTCCGTATTTTTAAACTTCGCGCGTAATAACGACCAATGAGAGCGCTCCCTGCCCACGCGCTGGCCTTCCATCCGCGTCTCGCGCCTCACCCCCGCTCTCTCTCTCAGGTGACTAGCAAGTGTGCGGTCACGTTTTAATCTCGATTTTCAAATAAAACCATTTTTGTTAAACCGAACCCCTACAAGTGGCGTCCCAACGTCTGGCGTATAGTATATATATCCACAATGCCGCGTACGCGTAAGGATCAACCTCACAGCGACAGCGATGTGGACGAAGTGCCCATAGAAGACCCCAGATTTTCGACGAGCCAAATGACGGCCATGATGGCCGCTATACAGCAATCCCAAACCGAAGCTTTCGCCCGCCTGTTAGATACAGTGTTGGAACGTGCGTCGCCTCACAATACAACATCGACACCGACCGTCAGCCCGGGAACGTTTACCCATTGCACCGCCCGCTTTAGCGGTGACGCCGGCGAGTCCGTCGAAGTATTCATCGACGCCATTCAAAGTTACAGGGACTGCGCAAATGTCTCCGATGAAAATGCCCTCAGGGGGCTTTCAATGGTACTCACTAATAACGCCGCCATATGGTATCGTGGTGTGAAAAATGAAATCGAGTCATGGGATGATGCTATTAATTTGTTGCAAGCTACCTACGGTGACAGAAGGCCACCTTATCGTGTCTACAAGGAATTATTTTCACATAGCCAAGGAAATGAGAAAACGGGAGTATTTGTGGCTAGATGCCGTGCTCTGTTATCAAGGATTCCGTCAGAAGATATTTCGGAGAAAGCCAGAATCGATATGGTATTTAGCCTATTACACCATCGTATTCGTCAAAGACTAAGAAGGGAGGAATTCAGTGACTTCTCGGGTTTACTTCGCCTCGCGCACTACGTCGAAGAATCCCAAAGCGAAGCCGAGGCCACTTCAACGCGCAGCGTTCGCGCAGTTAGCGATCACGTGCAACGCCCGCTGCTGCGCCACGCCACTACGTCGTCGCCGGAGAACGTCCCGCCAGCTACGACCACGACGCCTCGTTCAAATACCGCGAAACTCCGTTGTGTTTATTGCAAGCAATACGGACACGATCGCATGGAATGTAAAAAGCTTGCTAAGTGTCATAATAACAGTGCTAGTGCTAATGACAATAACAATGCTTCTAGTATTTATTGTTACGGTTGTGGAGCGAGAGGAGTGGTGAGGTCGCAGTGTTCCGTATGTAATAACAAGCTATCATTTTCTGCTATTAACGCTATTGAATCGCATTCACCAGATTTGGTAAGTTCCAATAACAATATGCTTTTTACATCCTCATCCGCTTACAAGTCACAATTATCAACCTGATGAGTTTCAATGTGAATATACACCTCATACACTTAATTTTAATAATGACAGTACATTGTTGGACATTCAGTGCACACAGCCTCATAATAAAATAATTCCTAGAGATAGTTTTGATTGTAATTGTAAAAATCAGGTAAAATGTAACTGTCATTCAAATGAATACAGTAACTGTGGGGTGAATTCTGAGATCAATAACGATTCAATAACTCAACCATTATGTCCGGAGTCTTTAAATATTGAACAAAATTATGTAACTATTGGTAACTCATCGGACAGTTTTCAAATAGGTCCTTTTAATAGCTGTGATAGGCTAGTAAATTCACCTGATAGGGTAAAAGCACCTGTGATCGGTCAATATCATAAGTCCTGTCATTCTGATGCTGATCAGCTTAGCATGCCTGCGGTTTGTTTTCCCCCTGCTGATGTACATACTAATGCTACACCTGCGGTCGCTCTCTCTGCGTCTCATGTAATGAGGACAACTTCTGCACGCTCATCAATGCAAAGGCCGGTTCTTAGTATTAAGATCCTTGGTCTTCGAGGCATGGCTTTAATTGACACTGCTGCTAGATGCTGCGGTAGCAGGGCATAAGCTTTATGAAATTTTTAAGCAAAACAATCTTCACTTTGAATCTAAACAGGTTAGTGTGAAGTTAGCAGATGGCGTTGTTCATATGCGGGAGGTATTGATGGCTCGTGTAGATGTTGTCATCTCTACACATAGACGAGTTGAGGTGAATTTCATGATTTTCCCCGATGCTGACAATAACGAGACACTTCTGGGCATCGACTTCCTGAGTGCTGCAGGTATGGTAATTAATTTTGCTGCTTCTTCTTGGCATTTCTTTGGATGCACGCAGACTTACCCGCTTGAGTACGAGGATGAACAGATGGGTCGATGCAATTTATGTGCAGTATCGTCTGTGTCATTAAGGGCTGATGAAGGCTTAGTGCTTACCAGTGATCAACGCCAGCAACTTACCACTTTCCTCCAGCAACATGCGGATGTCTTCAGTCTAGGAGGAGGGGCTACTCCTTTTGCAGAGCATAACATTGACACTGGAAGTCATTTCCCCATTGCTGTGCCACCGTATCGCCTTACACCTGCTAAGAAGGCGACTATGGAAGCAGAGATCAACAAAATGTTGAAAGATGGAGTAATTGAGGAGTGTGAGTCTGCATGGGCAGCGCCTGCACTGCTTGTTCCCAAAAAAGATGGTACGTATCGATTTTGTGTTGATTATAGACGCCTTAATGCAATTACTAAAAGTGACACCTACCCATTGCCTGTCATTGAAGACCTGCTTCATGCTACTAAGCGGGGAGGATATATGAGCTCTATTGATCTCAGATCAGGTTATTGGCAAGTAAGTGTCTCACCTGCTGACAGGGATAAAACTGCATTTATTTCTCCTTTTGGAACATATCGCTTTATTCGCATGCCGTTTGGGCTTAAGAATGCCCCAGCCACCTTCCAGAGATTAATGGATCGGTTTCGCTCTGGAAGCACTTTGAAGAACATTACCTTACTAGTTTATTTAGATGACCTTTTGGTACTCTCGGATGGGCAATTCCATCAGCACCTGAAGGACCTAGAAGCAGTCTTTAAGCGGCTCCGTGTCTTTGGGCTGCGGGCCAACAGAGAAAAGTGCAACTTTGCCTGTGGTCAAATTAAGTATCTAGGCCATCTAATTACGCCTAAAGGCATAATGCCTGATGATGCCAAGGTGGCTGCTATTCAGAAACTTAGTGAGCCCACCAACCTCAAACATTTGAGGACGTTTCTCCAAACCTGTGCCTGGTTTAGGAAGTTTGTTCCTGGATTCTCTCAAATAGCCCAACCGCTCACCAAGCTTACCAAGAAAAACCAACCTTGGATTTGGGATGCAGAGCAACGGAAAGCGTTCATTGAATTAAGAGAAAAGTTAACTACAGCACCTGTCCTTGTACAAGCAGATCATAGTAAGCCTTTTGTTATACATACCGATGCTAGTAACTATGCATTGGGTGCAGTGCTACTACAGGGAGAAGGCCACGACGAGCACCCCATCGAGTATGCTAGTCGTTTGCTGACCCCTGCTGAACGAAGATATAGTACTACAGAACGAGAGGCTCTCGCTGTTGTCTGGGCTGTAGAGAAGTACCGACCATACATTGAAGGGCATGCTGTTATAGTAAGGAGTGATCACCAACCACTCAGGTGGTTACTGACACTTAAGTCACCCAGTGGGAGACTGATGCGCTGGGCCCTGAAATTACAAGCTTTTGACATAAAATATGAGTACTCACCTGGAAGGGTTAATGTGATCGCTGATACTCTCAGTCGTCCATTCTGCAATGAAGAAAATAGTGATAGTTGTGGAATCTGTTCTGTAATTTTGGACTTACCCCGTAAAAGCCCTGCTGAACTTCGTTCTGCACAGCTTGATGATCCTGAGGTTAGTAAGATTATAAAGGATATATAGAAGATACCACGGACTCCTTAACTCCCAATCGCTGGTTGGAGCGTGGCTACCACATGGATCAGGGCGTTCTCTACCGTTATGCACCAGATTCAGAATCTGAAGAGCCCTTGCTTGTGTTACCTGTATCTATGGTAAATGATGTCATGGAAGAGTTCCACAACTCACCTACTGCTGGTCACCAAGGTGTTGACGGCACCCTTGACAGAATCCGGCAACGCTACTATTTCACGAATATGCGTAAATATGTTACGGAATACCTCAGAAGCTGTATTGAATGTCAAAGATACAAATACTCCAATCAGAAGCCTGCAGGCCTTCTGCAAACCCCAATACTTCAACAGAGGGGTGAAGTACTTGCTGTGGACTTGTTTGGCCCTCTACCAGAAGCTGAAACCGGGGAGAAATGGGTGTTCCTGGTGGAGGATACTGCTACGAGATGGGCGGACTTGTATGCTATCAAAGATGCCACGGCTGAAGTATGTGCAAAGATCATGCTTGAAGAGTATTTCCTTCGATATGGTTTCCCTAGACGGGTCATTTCTGACAATGGGGTACAATTTATATCTGCTGTTATGCAGCAGTGCATGTTCTTATTTGGTATAAAGCAGAATCTGATTCCGCTCTATCACCCAGAGGCCAATCCAGCTGAAAGGAAGAATCGAGACCTTAGGATTCAATTGTCAATACTGGTCAAGAATGAACACCGTATCTGGCCTCAGTTCTTACCTCAGGTACGTTTCGCTCTTAACACTGCTACATGTTCGACTACAGGGCTTACCCCGTCTTACATGATGTTTGGACGTGAAATGCGTACTCCTTTTGACGCTCAGCATGATTTGCGCGCAATTCTTGATAAGGAGACTTACGTGCCTCAGGTGACCTCATATTTGTTTAAATTCATTAATACCCTGCATGAAATACGAGATCGGGTAGAAAAACGTCAAGATCTCAGAAAGGAGTATGCGGATGCCTCACGGCGTGCTGCCCCAGGTTTCGAGGTAGGTGATCAGGTATTATTGACCACTCATGCTCTCAGTAAAGCATCTAAGGGATTGACCAAAAAGTTTATGCCGCAGAGAGACGGACCGTATGTCATTAAGCATATTGCTAGCCCTACAACTTATGATATAGCTGATGATCAGGGTCGTTTGTTAGGTCGATTCCATACTTCAGATCTGACTGCTTTGATTACTAAACGCGTTGACACTATTGAGCCTGTCCAACCTCGTCGCTTACGAGGCCGGCCTCCCAAAGGTGGTAGAAAAGGTCGCTCGTAGAGTTTACCAACTCACTATCGGGGCGATATTGTGACTTGGAGGAGGAGAGTGTAGCGCGCCCTTCCCTATTTTTCTTGTATAATCTGTGCTTCCTTCCGTATTTTTAAACTTCGCGCGTAATAACGACCAATGAGAGCGCTCCCTGCCCACGCGCTGGCCTTCCATCCGCGTCTCGCGCCTCACCCCCGCTCTCTCTCTCGGTGACTAGCAAGTGTGCGGTCACGTTTTAATCTCGATTTTCAAATAAAACCATTTTTGTTAAACCGAACCCCTACAATGACTATTTTACTATAGTAAAATTGTATTTCATTATTATCGTCAACAATAAGAAGTAGTTTCTTATTTGAAACGTATGTTTTTGATCGGGCAACACCGTAGTATATCTATACTTATCTATGTTTGGACTTTGGACATTTAATTATGAATGAGACTCACGGCGGTCAGTAGCGTGCTCGTAGAATAGGAATGGCGATTCTTTCGATGGAAAGAATACTGTTAGTAAAGATTACTCACTCCTAACAAGAAAATGTACTCAGTTTTGAGAATTGAAATAGTTGCGTAAAAAAGTTTTGCCACGTCTCCGTGCTAAAATGTCCCTAAAATATTTGAAATAATTATTTATTTATTACGTAAATTACGTAATTATTACGTAAATTTGTTATTTATTCGTAAATTTTCTCTAAAAATGTTTTTCTTTGTCAAGGATTCAAAAAAAGAACTTACTAAAATAAGCCGTTTGTGGCTTCATTCAATTTCAAGGCGGCGAAGTATCTTTACTAATCTATGAAAAAAGATTGATTCTTAAATCGATTGGAATCAAAGTCTGATAAATTGATTTACAAAAATATCGAGGCCTAAAGTAACGATTTTCCATCTTTGAACTCGATTTTTGTACGTTTGAAGTTTGAACGTTCAGTTTAATTCAAAACTTTGAACCATTATAAAAACCGATGACAGTACACGATTTTAATAATTTTATTCCATTGAGACGATATTAGAGGTGGGATTTGTAGGTGGCGCCGCGGCTATGTGGTGTGAATTAAATCATAACTAGTTGTCCAAGTGATAATGTATCGATCTACAAAGCTTACCACTAACATTACGCTAGATGGCGTTAACTACCAAAAAAAACCTACATAAATTGAAACATGTTTAAATAGAGATTTTACTAATATTTTTATATTCTGGATCGATTTCAAATTTATTAGTTAATTAAACAATAACATATATAATATATTTTTATTACAAACTTTAATTTAAATTTCAAATTTCATAAAGGAGACTGGGCATGCTTCATACAGTTTTGGGCTAGAGATGGAACTAATTGGTAGTATCCTAATTTGAAAGCTTATATATCAATTATTCATTCTTGAAAATTTAAGGAATTTTGGCAATCTGTGAGCAAAATAATTTAAAGTTAAATATGAAAAAGTGAGATTATGTTTGTAAAGAAAACAAATGAAAAAAAATAATAAACTCGTTAAGTACATTTTACATAGATAGGCTTGAGTTTCATTTACTTTTTGTATTTTGAAACCTAAACACACTATTTTAGAGGTTTAGACACTACAAATGTGTTGCTGGATGTTCGTATGAAACAACGTACATAATTGCCCAAGTTGCATCTGCTTTATCGACTTGCAATAGTCAAGAGCAATAGCCTATTTCTCTTTGAGGCCTAATATTAACAGCGAGATTTAGGAAGATGATGGATGGAAGGAATGCATAGTAAAATGAAATAAAACTACAAGTCTTTATAATTATCTGTATTCTTCTTCAATGAATATTAAATATCATCTAAAAATTGTGCAGGAGGTACTATATTAGTTTGATATCTAGCCCAACTTAAATACCAAATAATTGTCATTACATGGGCACAGCAGCCTACAGTCCGTTTACCTACAATACAATTGCAATAATATTGCAGAATAGCTTCCTTGCTTCGGAGAGAGCTGTCAACTAAAAGATATACAAAATATGTTTTTCAAGAAAAATGTCTTGACAATATGCATCCTCTCAAAAGCCATTGATTATTTGTAGCTGACAGCTCTCTGAGTAGGCTGCTGTCCTGTAGTTTGCACCCCGGTTTAAAATAACATATCTTCAATATGTGTTGCTGTAAAATTATTACTGAAATCCCATGTATCAGTAACTAAGTGCTGATCACAAAGTCTGTTATTTTCAGGTACATAATATTGTATTTTACTAGTAACATTTTTCTCACAGAAATTGGAACTCTGTGTCTTTCAGTCCTTTGGCATCCCTCTATAAAACATTTGCATTGAGTTTCACTTGCCGTAACGTAATGTGGTAACACAGTAGTTGGCTCATAATATGAGCTTCTTAATTCCCTATCTATATTCACTGGTAATTCTGGATGCGGAGGCTGCATAAATATTGGCTGGCTTTCTTCAGAAGAAGTAGATGACACATACGAACTGGCGCTCTGTCAGCAGCCATCCAACATGGATGGCATATGCAATTCCCTTCTTGTATCTAAAACAAAAATATTTCATATTTATGCTATATATTATAATTATAAGAATCATTTGTTATGCCCATTAGCTACTTTTCTCTTCATATTTAATAAATACTCACAGTTTGAGGTAATATCCATTATTTAATAACATTATAGATTCTTGCTTCACGAGCAGAATTATTGTGAAGTGTGTGGGTGGCTCGATGACTGTTAAGTGAACGTCCACACCGCAGACATACATGGCGTTGGCTAAGTTGTCTAGCCTCTTCAACACTATGCCTTTCTTCTATAACAAGCTGAGCTAAATCCCAACATGCTCTGTAGACATGGTCATCACTGTTCACCTAAAAGATAAATAAAATATAGCTTTGAAATAACATTATTATTACATCCTTTTATTATCCTATTGACTCACATTATCCATTACTGTGATTTACTTCCATCAAACTTTTAAAGCATGTATAAACAAGGATTTGAGGACGACAGAAAACAGTTCTGAATTAACTAGTAAAGTATATTTGGAAAATCAAATAAAGTACTCACAAGGTTTGGGTCACACCATTGCCGGATAACTACGAGTGTAGATTCATCATCTAAGCTTATTCTCCCTGTTGTATTGCAACGATTTGTCGCTATATTACAATTCACACAGCGATCCATACTAACAATACCCAATCGTAATACCGGCGGAAGTCCAAGTCAGTCGTAAAAACATCAATCTGCAGGTCCGGTACGATAGCGGGTTTGGTCAAGTAGACAAGATCTGTAGTCCTTAGAGAAAAACAGTAGTCGTGGGGATCAAAACAAAGAAGAAAACAACGGGAACACTAACGAAAGTACTCAAACGCACGCAAAGCGAACAAACAAGTGAAGTGACGTTTACGTGACATTAAAATGTTTATTTTTTTACAAGCTGTTGCTGTAATCCGTTACAGATAATAAACCTAGATAAGCCGTATGGTAGTATCGTTTTTAAAGGTAACATCGATTCTTATATTTTATGCAGGTGTTTTAATTATTTATCAAAAGTATTTAAGTAAAAGTATGTAGTGTGCGTAGGACTCCTAATTATATAAGTTAGGATTAGCTTAATATTAAACAGTCATAATAAAGCCTTCGTTCAATCAACACGCCTTTCAATAACACAAGAGCCTGCGACATCACTACATGGCGACCCTGCCAGGCCGGTGCGCGTGTGGCGCTGCCACGTTGCACGCGCACCGGGAGGCTTTGAAAAATAAGAAGAACGAAAATTAAACAATAAGAAGATCAAGACAGAAGATATTACATATAATTAAAGAATATCAATACATAAATACCTATTAAAGACAACACGGATATGGAAACGTCATGAATATGGAAAACACCTAGAGAAGAATAATACCTACAGAAGAATAGTAAATTGTCGTCAGAAAAAAAACACTCTACTCTTCGAAGAAAATGGTCTACATTCTACATAAAAATGTTCGGATGAAGACAATGACATCATCGGTCAGCCAGTCTCCGGTACGTCTTAAAAATTTGACACCTGCTGAATAACGAAGAAGGACGTCGAAATCATCGTCTCCTCGCGATAAGAAAAATTGCCGCACGCCCAGCCATGGTCATCGCAGCCCAGCAGCCCTTGACTGACCAGCGGACTCCTACCCTTGCCAGCGCGATATTATTTATACGGTAAAAAAACTAGTATAATTTTGTTAATTTGTATTTTTTTCTGAAATGTTTTAGTATGAAATAACCGTATTGCAGCATTTCAAGATGCCCTTTTTGTCGTATTATAAATGTTATCCATATTACTTATTATCATGAACACTTTATCTTAACACGTTTTTATTATTATTATTCTATGTAGCAATTACTCGTAAATTAAATCTAAATATTTTGATAAAGTAATTTAAATTCATTTTTATAAAAACTTTGTGTAATGAGTAAGTAATTTTGAATTAATGTTTTGTTGTAATTGGTTGTCACATTATATTAAGTAACTTTAACTGCCATTAACTTTTCTAATCAATATTAGTATCATCTATGGTTAAAAGTATAATAAGTAAACACAGGTAGCAACAGTAGTTTAAAGTTCTTTGTTGTAATTATGCTGATTGTCAAAAACGTGTCGTGACTCCCGTTACACATCCTTTTAGGAATGGAATGTGTAAGATTCGGATTGCAATGCAATGCCGATACAGTTCTTATTACATGCGCATTTGTAGGTAACCATTGTCGCTATGCAAGTTTATGAATGTAAAAGTACTTACGATCTTTTATATTTTTGTAATTCATAACTTGGTAGCTTTAATTTATGGCTTTGAGGTAGTTTTTGATTGAGGAAATGTAACATAAACTTGATTATGATTTGAATTGAACTGAAATTATATGATTTTTAATTTACATTTTAAAGGTAAATCAATATATAGACTTATGAAAGGAATGTATGCTTGGTATTTATGTATAGATTTCTTCTGTAAGTTAGTATTTTTAGTAATGATTGGGATTGATCCCCCGAGAGTTAAGAAAGTATCTAACGTACTGATGAAATATATTGATTGTTAAGTTAATGTTTATTGTTGGTTTAGACAGATTGTCTTGCTCTCGCTGCATGATCTGCAGTCATCTGCGTGCAAGAAGTGGATGGAAAGAAACTGAAAGATGAGTGTTAGGATTATATTGAGAGTTATAAAAAAATATATACATAATTATATTGAGAAGTATACCTTTTACATTTTCTTGATCATGTAGTTACGCGAGCCGTATACGTGAAAGAAATGGATTGAAAGGATATTTGAGAGAGTTTTAATTATTGTAAAGAAACCGTTATCTTGATCATGATGTACGCGAGACGTCTTCGTGAAAGAAATGGCATTATGGAAGCATTATTATCTCAATGAAGTTATATAACGTATAAGAAGGGAAATTAAATATATGAAGTAAAGGATTAATAATTCCTACGAGAGAAATATAAGCAAAAATAATGATAAAAGGTGATGTGTGCCTAATTAATTTAATTAAATAAAATGTGTGATGTAGTACAAGGATTTTACCAACCTACAAATATGACAGATGCTTTGATTTGACTATAGGCCAGGTGGTTAACTCAAACAAATGCATATAGTAGGTATTAACTTGATTATTATGATATTTATTCTTATATGAATGTTATGTTCTTATAATTATGATTATGAATATTACCGGATTTGACAAGTGTACACTAATTGAACTTTAAAGTTTAATTTAATTATCTTTAATAAATGGATTTGACTTTGAACCGGACAAGACAACTGTAACGCGTCTAGAATAAGTATTTTTTTTAATTAATCTATAAACATAAAATATTTAAGAAAGGCTTTTTTTCATGTATTTTTTTATATTCAATTATTAGTAATACCTTAATTAATATTATAAGATTAATATTATAAGATTTTTGTGTATTCTTTTTTATTTTTTAAAGAGGCCTTAACGTGCATTACACCTACCAAATCTGTGGTAAAATAAAATATTTATAAATAAAATTTTATTTTAAAATAACTCCGTAGGTGTAGTGTGCGTAGGACTCCTAATTATATAAGTTAGGATTAGCTTAATATTAAACAGTCATAATAAAGCCTTCGTTCAATCAACACGCCTTTCAATAACACAAGAGCCTGCGACATCACTACAAGTAATTTTATTGAAAAATTCGATGATTATAATATTTTTTATTCATTGTCATTTAATTCATGCTCAGATTCATATTTTTAAGTAAAAAATAATAAGTCAGTACCGATTTAAATATAGATTAATTTGGAAACGTAAATTCACAAATAATTAATATTGAATTGCTCTTTTTGTAGATTGCGGATTAATATGATATTTTGTATTTAAAAACAGAAAATTATGGTCATAATTTTAAACCCTAATTGTACTTGTTTCATCTCTAGCCCAAAAGTCCCAGTCTCCGATTGTTCTGTGTTTAATAATAACATTGCAATGACTGTTATAAGTTATTATTTTATTATAGTGTTAATAGTTAACTATGGAATTGATAACAAAAGTAGTGATAGCCTAGTAGTTAGAAGCTCGGCCTCTCGACCGAGAAGTCCGAGGTACAAATCCCAGGTACGCATCTATGATTTTCTTAATTTATGTGCGTATTAGAAATTAATTGCTTGCTTGCACTTGCTTTAACGGCGCAGGAAAACCTGCACACCTGGCTAATTATGCTAATTATGGGTTGATGATGATGATGATGTACAACAACAACAACAACAAATACTCTTTATTTGTACACCACAATACAAGAAATACATAAGAAAATATTAGAGACGGTATACAAGAAGGCGGTCTTATCGCTAATGAGCGATTTCTTCCAGACAACCTTTGGACGGAGTTAAAGATATATGAGACATGTAGAAGGTAGGGTGTACACAAAAGCAGAAAGTATATAATTAAACTACAGATATATCTTATGTAAATGGTATTACATAGGTATAATAGGTACACTAAAAGGAAATACGTGTTGGAGAAGAAGGATGAAAAGAGGAGGAAATTCAAATCAAAGCAAGTAATGAGCCTTGACTTGATTCTTGAAAACATGTAAGGAACTAGATAGTCGGATAGATTTAGGGAGTGAATTCCAGAGACGGACAGCAACAACAGTAAAGGATTTATGGTAGAAGGAGGAAGAGTGCATAGGAGTGCTGAGGACAAGGTTTTTTGTAGAACGTAGAGAGCGGTCATGGGCTAAGTGGAGGTAGTTGAAACGACATTTAAGATAAGGAGGAGTACTTGGATCAAATAGCACACGATAAAGTAGTGAAAGGACATGGGCATTCCGACGAAAGCGAATGGGGAGCCACTTGAGTTTAGTGCGGTATTCTGAAATGTGGTCATATTTTCGTAGGCCAAATATGAACCGTATACACAAATTTTGAAGGCGCTCAATTTTATTAAGTTGCTCTTCAGTAAGGTCAACGTAGCACACGTCGGCATAGTCAAGAATCGGGAGAAGCAAGGAGTGAGCAAGCATAACTTTAGTTGGAACTGGTAATAGATTTTTTAATCTCCGTAGTGAACCTACCGCAGCAAACAGTTTCCTGCTTACCTCTGCAATCTGTGGCGCCCAGGACAAATGCTGATCAATACGCAGGCCAAGGTTTTTCACCTGACTGGTGAAGGGTATCGGCACATTGTCCAAGGTGAGTGATGGTAGGTCGGACCAATTAATTTTGACTACCAGCCTTGAACTTCCTACAATTATAGACTGAGATTTTTCAGCGTTTAGTTTTAAGCCAAATGATCTGCTCCAGTTAGAAATACAAGTTAGATCCGCGTTGATGGAATGTATGGTACGATTTAAATTGTCCAAGGATGTTTTTTGGTAGATTTGTAAATCGTCTGCATACAGATGGTAGAGAGAAGAAAGATTGAGATTAATAGAATTTATGAAGATAGCAAAGAGCAGAGGAGACAACACGCCACCTTGAGGAACACCGGCTTCAGTACTAGTCCAGTTAGAGAAAACATCTTTTACTTGTACACGTTGCCGGCGCCCAAACAAGTAACTACGAAACCATTCAATTGCTGTCGGAGATACGTTGAGGGAACGAAGAACTCCCAGTAGGATGTCAAAGTCCACGGTGTTGAACGCATTACTGAAATCCAGCAGCGTCAACACCGTGAGCTGCTGGTTATCCATCCCCTCCCGTATATCATCAGTGATTTTCAGTAAAGCAGTAGCCGTACTATGACCAGTACGGAAACCGGATTGCATGGGATTTAAAAGGGCATGGTTGGAGAGATAGGAATGAAGTTGTTGGTGGATAAGGCGCTCGAGGACTTTAGAGAGGAAAGGAAGAATAGAAATAGGTCTATAATCAGAACAAGAAGTGGGCTTCAATTTTTTAGGAATAGGTATAATTTGAGCGTCTTTCCAGGAAGACGGGAAGGAATTCTTGATGATGGATTGATTTAGGATATATGAGATGATAGGAATCAGCAAATCCAGGAGAGGTATGATCATCTTACGGCTAATGCTATCACTTCCGACTGAATCAGAGGAAATGGAGAGTATGGCCCTCTCAACGTCACGATCGGCGAATTGACTAAAGGAAAAAGAAGAAGAATTAAGATTGGGAAAATTGGAGAGATGATTTAAGGTATCTTCTTTTATTTTGCTGTCAATGCAAGAAGTGTTGGAAAAATGACAATTTAAGCTGTCTAAGTCTAGATCATGAGGGAGTGAGTTCTGTGTTTTCCCAATTCCTATTTTTTTGAGAAACTTCCAGACGCGACTGGTATCTTTGTTCTGGACCGAATTATAGATATGGCGTCGTTGTAAGTCTCTACACATCATGTTGCACCGATTTCTAACTATCTTGTATTTTTCACAATTTTCCGCGCTAGAATCTAACTTATATTTAGCTTTTGCAGAGTTCTTTTTGTTAATAATAGCTCTTAACTCATCAGTCAGCCACGGAGCTGGTGGATGCCTTATTCGTACCGGACGAACAGGAGCATGCAGATCATATAAATTAATCAGAAGCGAATTAAAAATTGCCACCTGTTCGTCAATGTTGCTAGTTGTCTTTATAACGCCCCAATCAATTTTGGCGGCGTCTTCACGGAGTTTTGCTAAGTTCAGACCACTAAAATTACGCTGAAGAAGAACTTTTGACTTTGCCTTTGGAGGTCGGATTTTATATGATATGTAAAGGAGGTCGTGATATGAAAACCCCTCAGCAGCACACTGACCATATTTGGTAACGTGATCTGGAGAAGAAACAATAATAAGGTCAAGAAGAGATGGGTTACTGTTTGGAAAAAAGTGTGTTGCATTGAGAGGTAATAAATGTAAGTTGGCAGCATCAACTGAGTTTCTTAATTTAAGTGATCTGACATCCTGTTTGATTAAACAAGTATTGAAATCACCCATAACAATTGTATGGTCAAAGAGAGTACAGAAATCTTCAAACAGTTTGTCCAGGCAGGTGAAATAATCGATGCTGAGAGAAGGGCTGTAAAAAACACCAAGAAGCAATTTAATGTGAGAAAGCTGAACTTCAATAAAAAGATGTTCAGCGGCGTTCCCAGACAAGTCCTGCGGTGACATACTTATTATTGAGAAAGGGATATGGGAACGCAAATAGATAGCAACGCCACCACCGCCCCGAGCAGTACGGTCGTTACGAATTAAATGGAATCCAGGAAGAGAATAACTAGTTGAAGGAAGACATGGCTTGAGCCATGACTCTGAAATGAGAATGGCGTGTATGTGCTGGCTATCAAATGATGACAACATATCGGGGTAGTGTGCCGGAATGCTTTGGGCATTTATGTGAACTACATTAAAGTTTTTCAGGACATCTGAGAAGTGGGAGTCAAGGGTTTTGCTTAGTGGAGGAATACTTTCAAAACTATCGTCGCTATTTGAACAATCAGAGACAGAAGAAAAAGAAAAATAATGGTCGCTATTATCCCCCAATACCATTTTAAACACTAAAAATAAAATTTAAAATAATATTAAAAAAAGAAAAAAAATACTTATATAGCAATAATTACAACTAAAACTATACAATAATATCTTTAACCCCTACCCACCAGCTGTCTGGAAAGAAAGATATTACAGCACTATACAATAATGTAACAAATAATATACACACAATGAGCAATGTATGAACTTTATAGCATAACAAAATTAAGTTTTAGTTAAATAACAACAATTAATTAAATAATACAAAACAGGTTTGATAGAATGATGGCATTATAATAAATTGATCTTTGCCTTAGTGTACATCTGTCGCGCGATGTCGCGTCATAATGTCAATGTGACAGTTGTCACGTCAGTGAGTGGCAAAGTGAAATAAAATAAAGACATCCATTTTTAAGTTAAAATACAATAAATAAACAGGGTACACACACAAAGTTCAAACAATGATTATGATAACAACAACAAACACAAGCAACGCAATAACAAGCTATATGCCGAGACAGAATAGATAAATATGGTGAAACAACATACTGGAAAAAATTTATAGTTTGGTCGGAGCTACTCAAGAACAGAAAACGTTAATAATCGGGAATATATAGTAACCAACATCACAGTCGCAGTATCTTACTTCTTCGCTGCCTTCCGAGTGCGTGGCGCACCCCTGTCGTCCAGCGGCTTGCTACCCAGTGCTGACTGCGAAGAGATGTTTGTCGGAATGGCCTCCAAGTCTGCCAAGCACTCCACACGATGTCTCGAACCATCAGGCGCCAATACGTTAATGACACCTTCCCGCGTCCAACACCTTTGTATCCCAAACTGCTGTCTGGCCCGCATGAAAATACCATGGCGATATTTTGTCAAGAACTCGGACTGTGTGACTCCAGTGCCCTTCAGCTTAGCCTTGCCAAACCACACTTGATCCCGCATTGCGACTTCTTTGAACTTGACGACAAGGGGTCTTGGTCTATTTTGAGTTGGTGGACCTAAGCGATGCGTCCGACTTATTGACTCATGTGATATATGGAGATTCATTTTACTAGTGACTATGTTAACTGCAGTGATTGTTGTGTCCTCACCCTTTTCTTCCGGAACTCCATGCAGCAGGATGATCTTACGGCGTCCCCTCATCTCCAAACGATCTACTTGGCGAGCAAGAAGTTCCATCTGTTTTTGTAGAGTATCTAAGGCAGACAGAATGAACATCCGAAAAGCAGCAAAGTCTGTTGCCAAAGATGAAGTGGATGGTGGGGAAGCACTGCTTTGCTGTAACTGTTGCTGAAATTCATCCATCTTGCTGGTGAACAAAGTAGACAAGGCTGTCACTGAACTGTGTAGTGATTCCATTTTGATGAGGTTGGTTCAATGTGTGCCACAAGATAAGACTTTTAACTTTTAAAGATTAAGTTAAGGATAACTGCTGGTAGGTGGGTATATTGTCACATAAACATTTATATTATTTACTGATTTTGTATTTTAATTATATTTAAATTATAGAGATGCAAAAAATTACGTGTCAACTTATTCAGCTCCTACCCTCGAAAATCTATGTAATTGTTATATATTTAGAGAGAGCAGGAAAATGGATATAATATTGGCGAAATGTAGTTAATATTCACCACTTTATATTTTAAAAATGCATATACCTACTAATGAAGCTACTTCCTACTATGATAAAAATACTAAAAAAAATAAATACGTGGTACGGAACCCTCCGTGTGCGAGTTTGACTCGCACTTGGCCAATTATTACCTTTACTGCGATGACTTTAGTTTTATTGAGATACAGCTATAGGCGTCGCTTCCACTTTCCATAAATATATTCTCGATACTTGTGATATCATATTCTATGACTACCTGCAATAGGAATTTCGGTGGGTACTGTTCATTTCATGACGAAATGTTGTTCGTACCGTTCTCTGTTAAGAGGACCATCATTTAAGACTGTTGGTGCCGTTCTAATTTCTATAGAAATTTATATAGCGCTGTTTAAATTGTATTGGTATCGTAGTTCTCGTAGAACTACCACTTTCAATTTTATTAGTACTGTTCTAATTATAGTAGACTTTTCACTTTCGATTCCATTGGCACCGCCCCAATTATTGTAGGGCTGCCACTTTGAATTATATTGGTACCGTTCTAATTATTGTAGAACTACCACTTTAAGTTTTATCGGCACCGCCCTAATTATTGTAGGACTGCCACTTAGAATTCTGTTGGTACCGTTCTAATTATTGTAGAACTACCACTTTAAGTTTTATCGGCACCGCCCTAATTATTATCGGACTGCCACTTAGAATTCTGTTGGTACCGTTCTAATTATTGTAGAACTACCACTTTAAGTGTTATTGGCACCGCCCTAATTATTGTAGGACTGCCACTTAGAATTCTATTGGTACCGTTCTAATTATTGTAGAACTACCACTTTAAGTTTTATCGGCACCGCCCTAATTATTGTAGGACTGCCACTTAGAATTCTATTGGTACCGTTCTAATTATTGTAGAACTACCACTTTAAGTGTTATTGGCACCGCCCTAATTATTGTAGGACTGCCACTTAGAATTCTATTGGTACCGTTCTAATTATTGTAGAACTACCACTTTAAGTTTTATCGGCACCGCCCTAATTATTGTAGGACTGCCACTTAGAATTCTATTGGTACCGTTCTAATTATTGTAGAACTACCACTTTAAGTGTTATTGGCACCGCCCCTAATTATTGTAGGACTGCCACTTAGAATTCTATTGGTACCGTTCTAATTATTGTAGAACTACCACTTTAAGTTTTATCGGCACCGCCCTAATTATTGTAGGACTGCCACTTAGAATTCTATTGGTACCGTTCTAATTATTGTAGACTAGCACTTTAAGTTTTATCGGCACCGCCCTAATTATTGTAGGACTGCCACTTAGAATTCTATTGGTTCCGTTCTAATTATTGTAGAACTACCACTTTAAGTGTTATTGGCACAGCCCTAATTATTGTAGGACTGCCACTTAGAATTCTATTGGTACCGTTCTAATTATTTTAGAACTACCACTTTAAGTTTTATCGGCACCGCCCTAATTATTGTAGGACTGTCACTTAGAATTCTATTGGTACCGTTCTAATTATTGTAGAACTACCACTTTAAGTTTTAACGGCACCGCCCTAATTATTGTAGGACTGCCACTTAGAATTCTATTGGTACCGCTCTAATTATTATAGAGCTACCACTTTAAGTTCTATCGCTACCGTTCTAATTATTGTAGACCTACCACTTTTTGTTTTACAGGTACTCTTCTAAATACTGTAGAACTACCACTTTTCGTTTTTCGGTACTGTTCTAATTATTGTAGAACTTACATTTAAGTTTTTAGGTAACCCAACAGTACTAAATCCTTCACAACTTGGAAATTTCATATAACTACATAAAACACCACATTGTTACAGGCATAAACTCCTAATATGCTTTTAATAATAATTTATCTCATTCACAAGCACAGTTCATATTGAGCAATATGAACAAAATGCGTCTACTCGCATCATAACAATTTTTTGGAACTCAGCGGCTCACGTGTTACCCCTTACTTCTCTTCGCTGTACGCATATCCGTGCGTCACTCATTCGGGCCACATGAGCCCTCACTCACTGAAAACCAGCGCCGTGGTGCTATACCCCCTGGCATTAATGCTGAGTGAGTGCCTTTTCCGTATGTAATGTATACATACAAGCATAGGGATATACTGTAACGTATTTATTTAACTATTATGTTTTTATACGTTTGTGTTGCCATTTTGAGTATCATAAGTTTTCGATTTACCTATATCCCACTATTTTGTAAATAATTAAGATAATTTGCCATTGTTATGTGTGTGTACAATGCATTACGTAATAAAGTTATTTCTTTCTTTCTTTCTAAATAAATAAACGCCAATACACTCACACATATCTATGGGTACAAATATTTTTGTTGCCTGGAATTCGAACTCATATACATAAATCAGTGGTCAGGATGACTCAACAACGCTGAACAGAGTCAACATTTCGTCATCACTATCATTATTTTTATTTTTTCATTATTACGATGGTTGGCTAAGTAAGAAAGGTCTTTTGCTTACAAATACTGAACTGAACTAAAAGTATCATAAAACTCAATTGTTGTCAACGCAATGTTTCGCCATATTTCTTTTATTTTTTCTTTTATACCAAAAGATAAGGCAGTCAACTAAATTGGGCCATCACAGCAATATACGAATGTATATTGATAGCACTGTAACGTAACTACTTATGTTATGTAAACCAAGCTTCCTTAGTTCACCTACAGGCACTTTAACCCAATACCTTTATATATTACAGTACACAACATTCATTAAGGGCCTGCACAATATGACTGACCAATGAGTCTAATGGCACCAATAAGCCTCATTTTGATTCATAAGATCATAAGTAACCTTATTTATCCAACAACCATTCTATTAAATAAATCAATTAGTAATATATTACCTCAAGCTAATTTATAATAGAACTTACTTCTACGTTGACAACCAAATGAGGATTATAATTTTATTACGTACGTAAACGATCGTTTTTAAATATTTAGTTTCTTGGGTATCCATATTAATGTTAATATGGTAATTATAATACGCACTATCTATACATAACAGGTTATGATGTAACCTTTTATTATTTTAAATAAGAATCGACCTTTTATTATTTTGCCAAGTGTTCAAAATGTGGAGGTAGCGCACTATTTCTTAAGGTTTAACCTTTTCGGCGGTTAACATTCCACCCGGCAGTTTTAGAATCATATGACATTATAAATGGACGTGTATTTTAATCAGTTTTTCATCTGTTGTGTTTAACCCCGCCTACTGGCCGTGTACTCAATAACATTTTTGATGTAAAATATGTTATTAATTATGCCAGAGAATTGTAACGACATACGCGAGTACATAAGTACAAGCATACTTAATCTAGCAAAAGGGTAAACACATACAGTAAAACATTGTCAGACTTGAAAAGCCAGCAATAATAACAAGAAGATGTTTACTGACTTACCCCTAAAATCAGTTTTTATAATTCTCTCAGCACATTCCTTCTTGTTTTTCGTCACTGACAGTGGCCCCCACTTGTACTGGTTCGGTTAGTACAAATATAATACCAATTGGTTCACTACTGTCCTACCCGCACGACGTCCACACTAAGAGTGACGTACCAGACCAACTGAGAGCTAACTCGATGGCGCCAGATGCGCACCACTACCGCACGTCATACTAGTACTCGTATCTATGTTTAGTGTCTAATTATGAGGGTACTTACTAATACACTACAATAGTAATATTGTAATTTAGTCAGTATTAATGATTATTCAATTCAAGCTTTTACGCCTTGCAAAAAATAAATACATACAAGGTCGAAAATATGTTTTCTACCCTCCATAGTATGTCATAAGTGTGTGTAGAATGAATTACTTGGTCAATTTTATTGACACAGATAATACTATTTCCTTTGCTATATAGCAATATATGTATAAATATGTTTCATATGTGATGTGCATTATATAATAATGTACTTTTATACTATATATTAAATAATAGTCATCTTGAAGGTCTTGAAGGCGTGTAATCTTATAGTCACATAAAAGGTAAAGAGTAACGATATAATAACTATACGTAAGTAAGTTCACACTAGTGATTAGAAGTATTATAACTACACAAGTATCTCCGTTATTCGACTGTTCTTGCTGAAGTCTCCGACCAGAATGTCGCTCTCTGTTAATTCGAGCGCCGCCAAGGTGTCGTCCCCACTTCACCTACCCGCATCTGTTTTTAAACTGTAGTGTCAAATGAGTCACATATTACTTTAATGTAACGTTATAAAAATGTAATATCGTTAATATCCAAGCTTCTTATTAACGATGATAACATTCGGCCGTCCTGCTCACACGTTCGTCCTCGATCGTGTATGGTCTGATGCAAGAGCTGCAAAAGAAAATCAGTTGTTTAATGCCCAAGTCCAGAAGAATTACACATTTTCTTGTAATACCGACTCGCACGTAAGAGGCCCGAACTGTTTATCAAAAACATGGTTTAAACTTTACGCATTTTCTTGCAATACCGACTCGCATGTAAAAGGCCCGAACTGTTGATCCGAACCAAGGCTTAAACTAGGTGATGTTCATATAGAATCACACAAGTTGTGTATTACCCCGGTTATAAATCTCCCCCAACAGTGTTCACCACGGATTTCTGTTGCGGACATAGTTCATAAGGACTCTTTACATAAATGTTATATGCGCGACAGGTATTGAAGCGAATGCATGAGACCATTGTTAAATAATAAAAAACACGGTTATAACTAGGTGATGTTCATATAGGATCACTCTAGTCATGTATCACCGCAGTTTTTATACCTTGTTTACGATAACATTCGGCCAGTGCTCAACTCAAATTTACTCCAAAAATGCAATATTCACTTAGTGTCTTCAAGGTACTAGATGCCTTGGGTCAAACCAACCATATGCATCACCAAGAGACACCCGCGAACATCACACTGCTCGAGGCATCTGCACTAATCCATCTTAACTCCAGATAAATAAAAATCAAACCACAAAGTTTCCTACACCTACAGTAATGACAACATCTAGCTGCCCACTTTATTTATGCCTGGATTCTAAGTCCAATAGTTAAATCTCCAACAACTATTGATTCGATAAAGTTACGCATCAGAATAACGACGTTTATCTTATTAGTGCATTTCGGAATGCTCAACAACCTGTTCAATAACTGTTATACTGATAGATAGATAGATCTATAGTTGGCCACTAAATGAATCTGTGCGACTCAAAATACTATTATAACATTATTATATTATTACTTAGTACTTCTTTTAATTATTACAATGTTATTTTATACAAATAATTGCCTTTCCAACGTACGTCTTTTATCAACTGATGAAGCAGTATCAAAATAATAATATATCGTTTATATTTGAAATGAACTATATCAAAGTTAAAGACTAAATAATGATAAACCATGAATTTCACACAATATAACACGTAATAAGTTGTATGAACCCATTTTTTTTACGTTATTTATCACAAATTCAAATTATTTTTTTCAAAGTAGGGCTACATAACCCACTTGAAAGTCAGAAAGAATTACATTAAATTGAATTTATATTCAGTTATAATAATAAATACTATTACATGAATTTCAAAATTTAATTAACAAAACTTAACGGACCCATGCGTTCACGTCAGCGACATACTTGTCAATTGTGCAATAAGCTAAATAAACTACTTAACTTTTTTTTTATTTCACCAAAAGTTTTAAATTAAGATTCCCATAAGGAAATTATGGTTTGGGCTATTTTATTGTAAAAGTTATGCATTATACTAAGAAAGATTTGCTAGACTTTACGTAAAACATCGTTTTTTTTTTTTTTTTTTAAATATCAAATAATGTTATGGAAAGAATAAACACATTAAAATGGTCCGTTAATCTAAACGGAGTTTAAACAGAGCTTGTCTTACATTGAGTTCCTCGGAAGCGGATTTTTTTTTCCGTAGTTATCAAACGGATATTGTTATTGAATACATACTCGTAAACTACCTACCAAGAAACATGACTTCAGAAACCGGCCATTATTTAACTATACTTATTTGTGTCTACAACTGATAAAATATTTTTTTTAAACACGCTTTTATTTTTGCCACGCTTTTATTAACTTGACCTGTATGTATGTAACGGAATATTTGAATCCTATTTTTACCTACTTTGAACGGTCTGATTAATTTAAAATTTTTGAATACTTATGACATGACATGATTTTAATAATCTTGTCCAATTTTAATTTTGTCTCATCAGGATCGTCAGATTTAAAACTATAACTGTTTTACATAACATGTGGCTCCTTATCAATCACAACCTAAAATTTCTATGACCTGAAAAAGCTATTTTAAAGTTGATCATGATTTTATACCAGCCAGCCAAACAAACAGTTAGTCAAACTATCTTATGATGCACCTTATTACCGAACAATTCATATTTATTATATATATTTCAAACGCCTCGGCTTCACCTGACTTTTATATAGTTTGTAATAAAAATTATATTAGTGCGTAATATCTGTATATATATTATATTAATATAATATGTATCATTTACAACCAACACTCTCAAGGAGACGCTCGATGTTTCTATAGAGAAAACCTAGACATGACGCAATTGTGAACCGTATGAAATTTATATGAAAAGTAAATTATTGTATAAGAAAATCCCATCGAAATGTACCTATGCTTATATTTGATTATATTATTAAACAACATTATTATTCATTTGGCTATGATATACCTATAATAAGAATGAAATCTTCACGTGTTTACATCGAATATATTTGAAAAAGAAAAATTTTTGTCTGTCGGTTTGTATGTTTGCATTAAAACCGAAACTACGAAGTTGATGTCAAAAGTATACATTTTTTTTAAACATTATATGACCAGGTAATGGAGCATTCCAAATTACCAACGTACTCCGTGATCTTGACAGACGGCATTGTATAATTCACATTATATTTTGAATCCACATGAACAAAGTCGCAGGCAAGACTCGTTTTAAAAATGCAATTCAAATTATATTCTGAATCCACATGAACAAAGTCGCAGGCAAGACTCATTTTAAATATGGTATACAAGAGACTATCTAAATTTATGTAGGCTTCAGTGACAGTTTCTCACTTAATACGTATAATAACTTAATTTCTGTTACTTGTAAATAGAACTAAGCTCAAGTTATAAAAGCATCAATTTATTATTATTATTATTATTTTACTTAAAATTATTTATTCTGAATCCCATACAAAGTGGATCCCGTTTATCATTTCGTAAGTGGCTCACATAATTGATAATATCGATAGTCTAAGCGTCTCAACGTTTAAGGTACAAAACTTCATTTACCAGTATTTGATAGTGCCCAATTTTCAAACAAAAAGGACGTGTAATGTTTCAAATTCAAATTTAAAGTTTTCAAATTAAGAGATGTAATGAAATATTAATACAAAACGAAGCGTTGCATAATTGATTTAAAACACACATCTAATATTCTGTATAAGTGAGTCAGTCAGAAGTAGAATGGGAGACTTTTTTTTTTAAATATAATATTCCAAAGACCGCAGCGTATAAGTTTCTCAGTTTTCTTATAGATCATTAACTGATGTGCATTTATACTTTATGGGTGTCAAAACACAGTAGTACACAGTACTGCGCGAGATCGCCTAGAATTGATGGAAAGCTCAAATTTGGCGACGTACTCCTTGCTTCTTTCATAACAAATACGTATCAAGTATATGAAATCAAAAGGAAACTTTCATTGATCTATAAAATGAAAATGTGAACAATGTAGATGTGAATGCCAGTTTATTTTTAAATAAAGCCAATTTATATCCATATAAACATAAAACCTTAAACTCATAGACCATTTCCCTCGTGGGTACAATCAGCCACTTAATACGGTGGTCGTGATACTTATTTGCAGCCAGTTAAATATTTACCACGTAGATATTATACATTTCTGTACAATTATGAATAATCAAAATTTTGCAACCTAATAAACGTGTCAGTTATATCAAGTAGGTATACTGTACTCTGTAACTGCACTTGTTGTTACCGCATAGTCCCTTCCATACAATAATAACAAACGCATATACGTAAATCCAGTTGATTCAACATTAAAAGTTATCAAAAATAAATACAAATCTAATCTGTATGCAATTTATGGCGTACATTAGCCTATATTAACAACCATTAGATTCCCATATATGCCTCTCTATATCTATACAGCCTGACATTTAAGAATAAAGACCCTTAAAATATTTTCATAAGTTGGTGTATTTATATATATTTCATAAGTAGGTGTACCTTTAGACCAATTAGGATTTACTTTTCACACCACAGACTATAGCCAAATGATCAGAGTTACCATAAGAACTGCTTTGCAAAATTTTTTTTTTTAGACACTTTCACAGAAAATGAACTTATTTTGAAGTAAACTCTTCAGTTTATAATGTTAACAAGTAATTTGAGAAGAGTAAAGTTTGTTCACAAAATTTAAGAATATTGTTTTCAGAGGGTATTAACATATCATTTAATTATTAGTTAATTTATGTAACAATTAGGACAATTCGTTCCAGTATTAAGAATTATCGGTATGCACAATTGTACTATATATATATATATATATATATATATATATATATATATATATATATATATATATATTTTAAATTTAGCCTCCAATTATAATAGCAACAATAATTATATTAATCAATTATATCTTGTTTTCAACATACTAGTCTCAATCTATCCATTTAAATACTTTGCCCTTACATCAAAGACATTTATCTACCTTCATTTTTACTTATTACCGAGATTGAACTCACATATGACAAAATAATGTTTTAACTCACGGTTTTTAGTCCTGTGTCAAGGATGTTCGTACTTACGAATCGCCGTTCATGATTGCGAGCTGGATTCTTGCACTTCTGATATTAAATAATAGTCATCTTGAAGGTCTTGAAGGCGTGTAATCTTATAGTCACATAAAAGGTACAGAGTAACGATATAATAACTATACGTAAGTAAGTTCACACTAGTGATTAGAAGTATTATAACTACACAAGTATCTCCGTTATTCGACTGTTCTTGCTGAAGTCTCCGACCAGAATGTCGCTCTCTGTTAATTCGAGCGCCGCCAAGGTGTCGTCCCCACTTCACCTACCCGCATCTGTTTTTAAACTGTAGTGTCAAATGAGTCACATATTACTTTAATGTAACGTTATAAAAATATGATATCGTTAATATCCAAGCTTCTTATTAACGATGATAACATATACTTATATGTACCGGTACATTGTATGTATTCCAAATTATTAAAATAGGAAGCCATCCCATTTTGAAAATTAAGGAATTAATACCATTATTTATTGACAAATTATGATTGGGTATTTGATTTGATCTTGGGATGATATATGCCCCATGTGATATAAATTTATATTTTATGTTGTAGGTATACCCGGTATAATATTGGGTGTTATACCTACTTTGTTTCTTTATATTAGTGTGCATGTTCAAGAGGGACATGATTGTTCTTAGATCAATGAAACATTTTAGTTTTATATGACTTCCTGTTTTTGTAGGTATGTATCGGATTTGCAAAAGTTACTTATACTTTTTGCTGTACCTTGCTTATGCATGCCCTCTGTAAAGTTACATATCTATATGGTTGGTTGGAAAGCTTATGATGCGTTTCCTTTTGAAATCCAATCTGACTTTCGATCTAACATCTTTTCCTAAAAATGTGTGTAACTATCAGTTATGTGTATATATAAGTTGTGTATATATGTATGAAATCAAAGTCATCTTGAAGGTCTTGAAGTCATGTAATAATATAGTCACATAAACGGTACAGAGTAACGATATAACAATTATACGTAAGTAAGTTCACACTAGTGATTAGAAGTATTATAACTACACAAGTATCTCCGTTATTCGACTGCTCTTGCTGAAGTCTCCGACCAGAATGTCGCTCTCTGTTAATTCGAGCGCCGCCATGGTGTCGTCCCCACTTCACCTACCCGCATCTGTTTTTACTTTAATGTAACGTTATAAAAATGTGATATCGTTAATATCCAAGCTTCTTATTAACGACGATAACATTCGGCCGTCCTGCTCACACGTTCGTCCTCGATCGTGTATGGTCTGATGCAAGAGCTGCAAAAGAAAACCAGTTGTTTAATGCCTAAGTCCAGAAGAGTTACACATTTTCTTGTAATACCGACTCGCACGTAAGAGGCCCGAACTGTTTATCAAAAACATGGCTTAAACTATACGCATTTTCTTGCAATACCGACTCGCATGTAAAAGGCCCGAACTGTTGATCCGAACCAAGGCTTAAACTAGGTGATGTTCATATAGAATCACACTAGTTGTGTATTACCTAGGTTATAAATCTGCCCCAACAGTGTTCACCACGGATTTCTGTTGCAGGCATAGTTCATAAGGACTTTTTGCATAAATGTCATATGCGCGACAGGTATTGAAGCGAATGCATTAGACCATTGTTAAATAATAAAAAACACGGTTATAACTAGGTGATGTTCATATAGGATCACTCTAGTCATGTATCACCGCAGTTTTTGTACCTTGTTTACGATAACATTCGGCCAGTGCTCAACTCAAATTTACTCCAAAAATGCAATATTCACTTAAATGTCTTCCAGGTACTCGATGCCTTGGGTCAACCCAACCATATGCATCACCAAGAGACACCCGTGAACATGACATTGCTAGAGGCATCTGCACTAATCCATCTTAACTCCAGATAAATAAAAATCAAACCACAAAGTTTCCTACACCTACAGTAATGACAACATCTAACTGCCCACTTTACTTATGCCTGGATTCTAAGTCCAATAGTTAAATCTCCAACAACTATTGATTCGATAAAGTTACGCATCAGAATAACGACGTTTATCTTATTAGTCCATTTCGGAATGCTCAACAACCTGTTCAATAACTGTTATACTGATAGATAGATAGATCTATAGTTGGCCACTAAATGAATCTGTGCGACTCAAAATACTATTATAACATTATTTTATTACTACTTAGTACTTCTTTTAATTATTACAATTTTATTTTATACAAATAGTTGCCTTTCCAACGTACGTCTTTTATCAACTGATGAAGCAGTATCAAAATAATAATATATCGTTTATATTTGAAATGAATTATATCAAAGTTAAAGACTAAATAATGGTAAACAAACCATGAATTTCACACAATATAACACGTAATAAGTTGTATGAACCCAATTTTTACGTTATTTATCACAAATTCAAATTATTTCTTTCAAAGTAGGGCCACATAACCCACTTTTGAAAGTCAGAAAGAAATTTCATTACATTAAATTGAATTTATATTCAGTTATAATAATACATACTATTACATGAATTTCAAAATTTAATTAACAAAGCAAAGGACCCATGCGTTCACGTCAGCGACATACTTGTCAATTGTGTAATAAGCTTAACTACTTAACTTTTTTTTTATTTCACCAAAAGTTTAAATTAAGATTCCCATAAGGAAGTTATAGTTTAGGCTATTTTATTGTTAAAGTTATGCATTATACTAAGGAAGATTTGCTAGACTTTACGTAAAACGTCGTTTTTAAAAAAAAAAAACAAATAATGTTATGGAAAGAATAAACACATTAAAATGGTCCGTTAATCTAAACGGAGTTTAAACAGACCTTGTCTTACATTAAGTTCCTCGGAAGCGGATTTTTTTTTCGTAGTTATCAAACGGATAGTGTTATTGAATACATACTCGTAAACTACCTACCAAGAAAAATGACTTCAGAAACCGGCCATTATTTAACTATACTTATTTGTGTCTACAACTGATAAGATTTTTTTTTTAAACACGCTTTTATTTTTGCCACGCTTTTATTAACTTGACCTGTATGTATGTAACGGAATATTTGAATTCGATTTTTACCTACTTTGAACGGTCAGATTTATTTAAAAATTTTGAAATACTTATGACATGACATGATTTTAATAATCTTGTCCAATTCTAATTTTGTCTCATCAGGATCGTCAGATTTAAAACTATAACTGTTTTACATAACATGTGGCTCCTTATCAATCACAACCTAAAATTTATATGACCTGAAAAGGGTCTTTTAAAGTTGATCATGATTTTATACCAGCCAGCCAAACAAACAGTTAGTCAAACTATCTTACGATACACCTTATTACCGAACAATTCATATTTATTATATATATTTCAAACGCCTCGGCTTCACCTGACTTTTATATAGTTTGTAATAAAAAATATATTAGTGCGTAATATCTGTATAGATTATGTTAATATAATATGTATCATTTACAACCAACACTCTCAAGGAGACGCTCGATGTTTCTATAGAGAAAACCTAGACATGACGCAATTGTGAACCGTATGAAATTTATATGAAAAGTAAATTATTGTATAAGAAAATGCCATCGAAATGTACCTATGTTTTATTTGATTATATTATTAAACAACATTATTATTCATTTGGATCTGATATACATATAATAAGAATGAAATCTTCACGTGTTTACATCGAATATATTTGAAAAAGAAAAAAAAATTGTCTGTCGGTTTGTATGTTTGAAAATGCATTAAAACCAAAACTACGAAGTTGATATCAAAAGTATACATTTTTTTTAAACATTACATGACCAGGTAATGGGAATTCCAAATTACCAACGTACTCCGTGATTTTGACTGAGGGCATTGTATAATTCAAATTATATTTTGAATCCACATGAACAAAGTCGCGGGCAAGACTCGTTTTAAAAATGCAATTCAAATTATATTCTGAATCCACATGAACAAAGTCGCAGGCAAGACTCATTTTAAATATGGTATACAAAAGACTATCTAAATGTATGTAGGCTTCAGTGACCGTTTCTCACTTAATACGTATAATAACTTAATTGCTGTAACTTGTAAATAGAACTAAGCTCTAGTTATAAAAGCATCAATTTATTATTATTATTATTATTTTACTTAAAATTATTTATTCTGAATCCCATACAAAGTGGATCCCGTTTATCATTTCGTAAGTGGCTCACATAATTGATAATATCGATAATCTAAGCGTCTCAACGTTTAAGGTACAAACTTCATTTACCAGTATTTGATAGTGCCCAATTTTCAAACCAAAAGGACGTGTAATGTGTCAAATTTAAATTCAAATTTAAAGGTTTAAAATTACGAGATGTAAAGAAATATTAATAAAAAACGAAACGTTGCATACTAAATTTAAAACAGACATTTAATATTCTGTATAAGTGAGTCAATCAGAAGTAAAATGTGAGATTTTTTTATATATATAATATTCCAAGACCGCTGCGCATAAGTTTCTCTGTTTTCTTATAGATCATTAACTAATGTGCATTTATACTTAATGGGAGTCAAAACATAGTAGTACACAGTACTGCGTGAGTTCGCCTAGAATTGATGGAAAGCTAAATTTGGCAACGTACGTATGCTTCTTTCATAACAATTACGTATCAAGTATATGAAATCAAAAGGAAAATTTCATTGATTTATAAAATGAAAATGTGAACAATGTAAATGTGAATGCAAGTTTATTTTTAAGTATAGTCAAATTAATATCCGAAAAAAAACAATAAACCTTAAACTCATTCTCATCATTTACCATTTTCCTCGTGGGTACTCTCAGCCACTCAATACGGTGGTCGTGATACTTATTTGCAGTCAGTTAAATATGTACCACGTAGATATTATACATTTCTGTACAATTATGAATAATCAAAATTTTGCAACTTAATAAACGTGTCACTTATATCTAGTAGGTATACTGTACTCTGTAACTGCGTTTGTTGCTACCGCATAGTCCCTTCCATACAATAATAACAAACGCATATACGTAAACCCAGTTTGAAACATTAAAAGTTATCAAAAATAAATTCAAATCTAACCTGTATGCAATTTATGGCGTACATTAGCCTATATTAACAACCATTAGGTTCCCATATCTATAAAGCCTAACATTTAAGATCCTTAAAATATTTTCATAAGTACGTGTATTTCTATATATTCAAAGTAGGTGTAAACTTTCGAACCATTAGGATTTACTTTTTACACCACAGACTTTAACCAAATGGACAGATTTACCACAAGAACTGCCTTGCAAAAATTACTTTTAGAACACTTCTTCACAGAAAATGCACTTATTTTGAAGTAAACACCTCAGTTTACAATGTTAACAAGTAATTTGAGAAGAGTAAAGTTTGTTCACAAAATTTAAGTATATCAATTTCAGAGGGTATTAAACATCTCATTGAATTACTAGTCTCAATCTATCCATGTTCTTAATTCAAATGAGTTTGCCCTTACATCAACGACATTTATCTACCCCCATTTTTACTTATTCTACCAAGATGAATTCACATATGACAAAATAATGTTTTAACTCACGGTTTTTATTCCTGTGTCAAGTATGTTCGTACTTACGAATCGCCGTCCATGATTGTGAGCGGGTTCTTCTGTTCTGTACACTTCTGATGAAATCAAAGTCATCTTGAAGGTCTTGAAGTCATGTAATAATATAGTCACATAAACGGTACAGAGTAACGATATAACAATTATACGTAAGTAAGTTCACACTAGTGATTAGAAGTATTATAACTACACAAGTATCTCCGTTATTCGACTGCTCTTGCTGAAGTCTCCGACCAGAATGTCGCTCTCTGTTAATTCGAGCGCCGCCATGGTGTCGTCCCCACTTCACCTACCCGCATCTGTTTTTAAACTGTAGTATTAAATGAGTCACTTATTACTTTAATGTAACGTTATAAAAATGTGATATCGTTAATATCCAAGCTTCTTATTAACGACGATAACATGTATATGATTATTTCAAACCCCATTCATGACTAGACCAGAAAAGCTTATCTTTGCTCAAAAGTATTTATGCTGAGCATTCCCAGCATTAATTTATTTATTTATTTATTTATTTAATTTTGTAACACCTTAAACTAAGGGTAACAAGGGAGGACTTAATGCCTAATGGCATTCTCTGCCAGTCAACCCTGGACGATGGCGACATTATGTGGTAGGCATTTGTACAAAAGTAAAATAAAATGTAATATATTATATATACATATACATATATATATATATACATACTAGTAACAATAATCCTGATATATAAAATATATACAAAATAAGAACAAATTAAAAATATGCTAAGTATAAAAGATCGAAAGACTCAAATGCTAGAAGGTGGTCGTAAGTAATGTTCACGAACCAATCTCTTGAAAGTGCTCCTGCTTGGAGCTTGCCTGATGTTTTCGGGTAGGGCATTCCATAGCAGTATTGCCTGTACTGTGAAAGAATAACGGAAAAAGCCACTGTTATGTGAAGGAATACTGACTTTCAAAATTCTGGAGGAACGTAGTCCACTATCGTGAGACGAGGTGTGGAACTGAAACTTTCCCTTTAGATACAAAGGCGAAGCTGGATCGTATAAAATAGAATACAGAGCCAGGAGAATTCTAGAGTTACGCCTTTGACGAATGGTAAGCCATTTCAGCTGACGTCTATAATTGGATATATGATCATATTTGCGAAGATTAAAAATAAAACGGATACAATTATTAAGAAGGCGCTCTAGCTTGTCAAGAAGATCATCTGTTAAGTCTGGATAGCATACATCTGCGTAATCAATAACAGGTAGAACGAGACTGTGTATTAGTGTAATTTTAGTCTTGTAAGGAAGTTGGAAGTTGTTAATTCTGTTTTAATAAGTCAAATATTTTATAACTTCCATGGGGTTCTGGCTTACTTAGCCTGTAATGATTACTAACACAACTGGTTGTAGTTACAGCTCTGACAGTGATAAATTATAAAGTTATTACCCACATTTTTCTCCATCTTATTTTTTAAGAAAAGGAAAGTAGATAAATCTTCTATATATAATAATTATAATAATAATTTATATATATAATATAGTTTCCTTTGTTCCAGACGAGATGTCTGCCATGGGTGTCCTATATAGTAATGTTAGAGCATTCATCACACATACTGTGAAATCCCTGAGGAATTCCTATTAATTCTAGGGATGCTAGATTTGCATTTGAAAATCGATTGGACATGCAGCTTAATTTCTTTGTTTTATGTATTATACGAGCATCTACGTATACACACTAGGCATAAAAGACCCAAAAAAGATATCATATTAATGGCTGGCCATTCACATGATATAATAATATTGTTATTACTTTTATATCATGAATGTGTCACATGTTACCATGGTGGACATTATTTACCCTTAGCCTAAGCTTCATTATGAAATGATAACAATTTTAGTATTAGTGTAACTAACATAGACATTATGAAGACTTAAGTGCAATAGCAATTCTCATATTATGCTTGTCTTTATTCCAGGATTCATGGACTGCTGTGTTATTTGTTGACCTGATGACTGGTGTATAAATGTATGATGCATGTTTCTATATAAACCCGGTGTTGCTAAAGGAAATGTTTAAGCAACAATATAAATAATATGTTATTATTTGATTGCTTTTTGTAATGTTGGGAGTACCAGGCTTCTGTTGCAGAACATTACATAGGTACTACCAATCTTTAGTCAATTTTTTCATGATTAATTATCAACCTCATATTTTTAGTAGTTATGTACAGTAAAAGTGAAAAATATGTGCAGATATTTAATAATTAACCGTATGTTTGTGGACTGAACTTCCAAACCTGTAATTATTACTGTATTTATTCCTATTGAATCACTGAAAGATAAGTGTAACGAAATCCAAAATGTTAATTTTGTATAAATTCTCACATTTGGACATAAAGTTAATTCTTGACATTCACATACATATTTGCATTTATGTCACATATGGCACATACAGTCGTGGTCAACTAATTAGGGACACTCTTTGGTTAAACCGAATTGTGAATTTATTTTTATTTTCCAACGAGTCTAAACCATATTCCATATCTCTTACATGTAAGTATAATTAGTCATTTATGTGCCCGATTATACAAACAATAACAACTTCTTAAACATTAAACCTCTTTACAGTATAGCTGATAGATTATCGTAGTGCTATTTGTTCAAATAATGCTGGCTGGCCATTTAATTAGGAACACTGAGATATTGCGTTCTATTTTCAAAATTTGAATCTCAATACTTTTTTACTTCTTCTCTTATTGTTTCGTGGTAGTTTTGGCGGCAATCCCGATATTTATTTTAAGTTTTGAAAAATATTTTGAAGAAAAATGGGTAAAAATAAAAGTTGCGATCCAACACTACGAAAAATTATCATGAAGTTTGTTGTCGAGCATGGTTGGCCATACCGAAGGATAGCAGAACATTTAAATTGTTCAAAAACTATGGTATACATTGCAGTGCAACATGTCAGACGCAATAACACAGATTTAAATGTGCCCAGAACAAAAAGATCGAGAAAAACAACTCCGCAAGAAGATAGAATGATAACCAGGTTAGCTAAGAAAGATCCGTTTCTAGGCTCTATTTTAATTAAACACGAAGTGTTTGGGACAGACGAAAGAGCTGGTGTCTCAGCGAGGACCGTTCGACGACGTCTGGTAGAAACAGGGTTGTTCGGAAGAGTGGCTCGCAAAGTACCGTTGTTGAAGAAAGAACATAGAAATGCTCGTTTGGCGTTTGCACGTAAATATGGACATTGGACCTACGCCCAATGGCAACATGTATTATTCTCTGACGAGACCATGGTTAATTTGATTTCTTCAGATGGAAGGCAATACGTACGGCGTCCAGTAAAAGCGGAAATGAATCCAAAATTCACAAAAAAGCAGGTGAAACATGGCGGTGGAAACATTAAAATGTGGAGTTCATTTTCTGGACGTGGAGTGGGACCTGTAAGGATAGTTCAGGGTAACTTAGACCAACATCAATACAAGGCAATATTGGAGGAAACGATGCTTCCCTATGCTGAGGAGCATCTCCCTATTATATGGACGTTTCAGCATGATAACGACCCGAAACATACCGCCCGTTCAGTCAAGTCGTTTCTTACCAGTCAGTCAGTGTCGGTGCTAGATTGGCCAGCAAATAGCCCGGACCTTAACCCAATCGAGCACTTTTGGCACGAAATCAAGAAAAAAGTAGCCACTTATCGTACCACAACTTTAGATGAACTTAATGAAGCTTTTTGTGAGGCATGGGCAAACATTCCTGTCGAAACATGCCAGAAACTGATAATGTCTATGCCACATCGGTGTCAAGCGGTAATTACTAACAAAGGTTTTGCTACTGGGTACTGATTTTACACGTAATAAAATGGAGCTGTTAAAGATATTATAATACTGCAGATTATTAGTTTTGTTTAACTCTATTTTTCATTATAGTTTACTGTCCTTAATTAAATGTTCAGCTACAGAATTATACCTTAAAATTGAATACATGTTCAACCTTTGATATTAAATACTTTTTTCTATTTATTTATTATTTTATTTACAGCCATTTAAAGCATAATAATCGGACCAAATTATGCAAATAATAGTTACTGAGAAATCAATAGGGTTTATTATTTGTATGTACATAACCGGTTATTGTTCTTCACTATCTTGCATGTCCCTAATTAGTTGACCACGACTGTATATAAGTAATACTAAACAAGGTTTTTGAATTATTTACAAGTATGGACATTTATGATTAAGCACAATTTGTATTGTTATAGTATTGCAGGTATTGTTATAGTACCTGGCCTTAGAACAAATCATAAAGCTATTTGTGTCCAAAGACAACTCCAGACTTCTGGATTGATTATCACTGTAAACCAGTGTATTAAATAGATAATTTAAAAACTTCAATTCAAGTTACATCTATATATAATAGTTATATATATTATGTAAGCTCAATGAATTAATATATGAAATACTTATAGTATTCTTTCTTCATGTGACTAAAAATATATTGGACAGATATGTGTCTGTATCAATAAGCCGGAGTCTTTTTAGCTTAATTATTGTCCTCCTGAGGTGGTTCTTTTAAGAGAGCATGCCTTCTGTTTGTATGTAATATTGGCTACTACAGGTTAACATGAAGCAGTTGTCATGTATATACACCAGTGTGTATGTGATAATGCCAAAAGCACATCTATTACCATTGAGATCAAGCATTGGATTAACTAGTATTAAAAAATAAATATGTCACCAATGTTGTAAGATTTTTATCTTGACACCATATATTATTTATAATTATATTAAATTTTAATATAATATAACACTATTGATTTGTGTGGAACGACCAATCTCAACCAATTTCAAGTTGGCAACGGGGTACTGCATAAGACATTTATATCACAAATGTCTATTTTAGACATTGTTTTCTGATAAAATAGCTCTTCTATAATTTGTAATGCAGCTAAGTGAGCTTAAATGTCTTCAGTATGATTCCGTTACATGAGCTCATGAGCATCATGCTGTGCGGTGAATCCTGATAAGATTCTTATATGCACAGGGTTATATTTGTTTTGGGTTTACCACACCAGCAATGTGGTGACTCCTATTTTCCGTTCTCCACTATGTATTGTATTTATTTTTGTCTTGTGTATTGTGGTGGAGCATAAATTACCTATATGGGTAGCACTAGTTAAAGTGTTGTTCTGAGAGGAGCATCAAAATATACCAGGTTGATTTCCTCAGTTCTCATTGGAATATGTCATTTATCCAGTTGTTTCACACATACCTCCCAATTTTAGAGAACTCTGATAATATCATTGTATCGACTCGTTGTCCCAGTATGTTGACATCATATTTTCCATTTCTGTCAGGACACTGTTTTGTCATATAGTTATAAATGTTTTGCTATTTGCAATAACTCCATGAATGATTCCTGAAATTATAGCTGGTTCTGAAAACTATTTTGTCAGAGTTGGTAGAGCAGGGTTGGCATAACCTTGTGTTGTAGCAGCTCTAGCTTGGTGCTTATAAATCATTCAAGCTTTATACTGTGTATTGTTAATGCAATAGCTAGTGATGGAAGCATTCAAGCCATTTGCCACATATAAATGTTAGCGCAGGTATCTCGTACTCAATGGCAAATGAGTGAACCGTTTAGTGTCAACAAAGTAACACTCGGAGTATCTCGTACTCGACGGTTCTGATGCTTTGTATATTCGACCATTTGCCACATAGAAATGTTAGTGCGAGTATCTCATACTCAATGGCGAATGAGTGAACCGTTTAGTGTCAACAAAGTAACACTAGGAGTATCTCGTACTCAACGGTTGTAACTCTTTGTATATTCGACCATTTGGCACATACAAATGTTAGCGCCAGCATCTCGTGCTTAATGGTGACCATGGGAACCATTTCGTGTCGACAAAGCGACGCAACGAGTATCTCGTACTCAATGGCTCTAGTGCATTTTATATTTGAACCATTAATTGCTAAATTATATGAATAACCATTTGGTATCTGTAAAGTGCAACAGCGAGATTGGCGTGCTGAATAGTTTTGAGGTTGTAGTTACGAGAAAGTTTTTGGAACATTTTAGTTTCTTTCTGAGCATATGTTAGTTATTGAGGCACTTCTATAGTCGTGCACACATACTGTAAAAGGTGAATAATGCATTATTTTCTTACATACCTGGTAAGTAATTTGTACATAACCTATGAACCGGTGTTCCAATCTGAGGAATTGCTTCGTAAATTCCTGCTACTGCGACTACAACTACGCGGACGTGATTCTTCATTCTTAGTTTCCATTTTCTTCATTTTTTCACTAGTTTTGCTTCACTATACACGTTTAACAAAACTTTAAAAAAATAGTATCACGATGCCTTGGAAGCGCGAAAAAGAAGTGAGGAATAGGGAGCTGTCAATATATTGTCACTGTCATACGCAGTTTTTTTTTTTTTTTTTATAATATAGGAGTAGCAGACGAGCATGCAGTCCAACTGATGGTAAGTGGCTACTGCCGCCCATGGACATCTGTAATCAACCCCAGATAGGATTAGATATTCCTACCTAAGGTCGTCCACAGATGCGCTGCTACCCCTGAGGACTAAGCTGGAACGCCTCGGAAAAGTCTGTCTCCCTTACCACACCCTTCAAACCGGAACACAGCAGCGCTTAACACTGCTGTTATTAGGTAGAAATAGGTGTGGCGGTGGTGCCGCCGGAGTCGAACCACAACGGGTTCTACCACCTTCCGTGTCAGTGGCAGTGTCAGTGGTCTTTAAACTTTTTTGTTTTTAAAAGGCTAAACAATCGCGATGCCGACGAGTAGGAAGAAGGATACTACATTGTAATTCTCAATTATATTTCAGATCACCATGAAATAAAATTGTTATTTTCTAAACTCATAGTCTGTTCCTAAAATACTTATAATTGTTACATTGTGATATTGTGAATTGTGATTCTATAATTATAAATCTTTATCTACCTATCAACTGAGTCTTCTTATATTATTTTTAAAAATATTGTAACTTTTTGATTCCTTGATTAATTTAGGTATTATATTAAACATTTTTGCACCGTTGAAGTAAATACTTTGTGTCCCATAATTTGTACGAACTTTTGAAATGTAAATATTGTTGGCGTTATGAAGTATTTTTTTACCTTTACATTTATTTGTTATAAATTTTATTTGTGTATGTATTTTATTGTCCAATATTTTCTTTATAAGAATACTGGTATTATAGGCATGCATCTGATATATATTCATAATTACCATGTACCAAGAGAAAGAAGTATATGAGACCAGCCATTCAGTTTCTTTATGTCAGGAGTTTCAGGCCGTAAATGAATCTGCACGTTGTATAAAGTTTAATTCTAATAAAAAAGTAAAAAAATATCTAAAGTTAAAAGTTTTCATAAGAAAAGCTCACAAGAAAGTTCAGTTATTAAAAAATATTCAAAAAAGTTATTCCAATAAAGTAAAAGAAGTATCATTGAAACAAAATGTTATAGATCTCCAGGATAAACTTACAAAATGTAGTGATAAGTACCTGGAGTCTGAAAAAAGTATAGAAAAATTAATGACAAAATTGAAGGACCTCCAATACAAATACTGTAATTCAGATAATACCGAGCCCACACAATATAAAAGTCCTATGGTTAAACACTCCACACAACCTGAAATTACACCGAGTGTTTCCAAAAAAACAATAATTTTCTCAGATAGAATAGGTGTAGGATTTGGTTCTTTATTACATAATTGTTTGAGGCAAACGGTTATTAACATGTGCTATCCGGAGGCTTCTTTTAACTATATTATGGACAAAATAGCTGCTGGTTGCTATGATGAGCATACTACCATAGTTATTATGTTAGGAAATCATATTAAGGTGAGTTATAAGGACATTAATAGGTGTATAAATATATTGTTAAAATTAAGTAGTAACTACAAGTGCAGATTATTTTATGTGCCTTCCCATATTGCTCTAACTTAACAAAGGAGCAAAATAATAGAATTTATAAAAATAATATGCATATCTATAATTTGACATGTCGTCATAATGACATTATGTATTTGACATAAATAAATTTATATACAATTTTATCTTGACTCAGGATACTATGTACCTGTCAAAAAAATTGAAAAAACGACTTGCTACATTAGTAGCATTTAATATACACGATTCAGTTATAGACACTATAACGCAGTCCTCTTTACAGACTGATGTTAGTAGTATTACTAACAATCATTTTTTAAATTAAATATACTGACAACAGAAATACCAAATAAAACTATATTAAGTAAATGTACTGAACAAGGTATTTCTGGCAAAAATAAAATAAAAAGTGGAATATTAAAAATCTTACACCAGAATATACAAGGTCTTGCGAGTAAAGAATTAGAACTGGAATTATTTTTAGAGAAATATAAATATGACATAATGTGTATAACTGAACATTGGTTAAGAAATCACGAATTGCTTATACGTTATAAAAATTATATTATAGCCAGTTCATTCAACCGTAAGTCTGCAATTCATGGTGGTACCTTAATATTACTGAGAAATAATATTAAATTTAAAGAACGTTTAGACATTGTGGATCTTTCGGTTGAGCGTTCTATAGAATTGTCTTGTGTTGAGCTGGAGAAACATATTGTGGTTTGTGTATACAGGCCCCCTTGTAATGATAACTATTATTGTTTTGAAACTGTTATGGAGGATGTTTTAAACATAATTTCCAAAAGTAATAAATTAATTATAATATGTGGAGATTTTAATGTAAATATCTTGCACAATAGCTTATTAACAACTAAATTATTGTCTTTATTTAAATCATTTAACTTAAAAAATGTTTTTTGTGAACCTACAAGGGTGACAACATCTTCAGCTACATGTATTGACAACATTTTTTGTAATTGTAATATTATAGATAAGTCCATAATAAATTGCATTCAGTCGGATCACAGTGGCCAAAGTGTTCATATTCTCTGTAATAATCACACAGAAAATAAAGTATTTTTGGAATATAGACTAATAACAAAAATGCGTCTAAAAAAGTTTAACCAGCAGCTATTAAATAGTTTAAAATTTTTAAATTATAATAACAATGTCAATAGTGTTTATTCAAATTTCTTTAAAATAATAAATACGGAGTTTAAAAAAATATTTATACTTAAAAAATATCAGAAATCAGTCGGTTTTAAATTCAATGAATGGGCTACTAAGGGTATTCGTATAAGTCGGGAAACTCTTTTTGACTTGTATAATGAAAGGGCCAATAGTCCTAGCCCCAAGCTTAACGAGCATGTTCGAAGGTACTCTAAATTGTTTAAAAGGGTTTGCAAAATTGCTAAGTCAAATTATTATCATAACAAAATAAAATCATCCGATAATAAAATAAAGGCAGTATGGAAAGTAATAAATGCCGAAGCGGGTAAGTCAAATATGTATACTGACGATATAATTCTTAATACTGAAAAAGGCATTGTCACATCACATAAGGATGTGGCACAAGAATTTGAATCCTTCTTTACTAATATTCCCATGAAAACTACACAATTTCTAAAGTCTTCGCCTGCTCTTTCTGTAAATTTCCTTAAAGAAATGTAAAAAGTTGCAGTGATAGATTTATATTTAGACATGTTAATAGCAAGAAGTAATTAAAGTGTTCAAAGATATAAATATTAAAACTACTGAGGATTTATGGGGAATGTCTATAAAAATTTGTAGTTTTATTATTGAGACTATAGCTCCTTACTTAGCCAAAATTTTTAATTTATGCGTTGATCATGGTTGCTTTCCTGATCTAATGAAACAAAGTAAGGTCATTCCTCTATTTAAGTCTGGGTGACAACAAAGATCCTAGTAATTATAGACCAATATCTGTTTTGCCTGTTTTTAGTAAAATATTTGAAAAACTAATACTTAATCAATTATTAGTACACTTTAATTTTTATAATTTATTCCATAATAAACAGTTCGGCTTCACCAAAGGTAGATCAACCGTTGATGCGGGTGTTGAATTAATGCGAAACATTTTTGACGCTTGGGAAGATGCGCAGGATACTATAGGTGTATTCTGTGATCTTTCTAAGGCATTTGATTGTGTAGAACATAAAACTCTCTTGTTAAAGTTGGAATATTATGGTATACGCGGTACGTCTCTCTAAAACTGCTTAGGTCTTATCTAGATAATAGAGTACAACGAGTTCAGGTTAAGGGACACAAATCGTTAGGTTCTGGTGTTAAAGTAGGCGTCCCACAAGGCTCTATTTTGGGGCCATTCTTGTTTTTGGTATACATTAATGATCTACCGTATGTAATGCAGGACTTATCAAAGGTTGTGTTGTTTGCTGACGATACTTCCTTAATATTTAAAGTTAAAAGACAATCTAACGACGTGAGCGCTGTCAATAAAGCACTTGACATAATTCACAACTGGTTTAGCGCAAACAATCTTGTATTAAATAATAAAAAGACTAAATGTGTCCGATTTGCTCTGCCTAATGTTAAAAAGCTGACGATGAATGTTACCCTTAACAATGATCACTTAGAATTTGTAGATGAAACAGTTTTCTTAGGGATAAATTTAGATTCTAAACTACAATGGAGCCCTCAGATAGCAAAGTTATGTAGTAGACTTAGTTCGGCAGCCTATGCGGTAAAGAAAATAAGACATCTTACCGATATACCAACCGCTAGGCTTGTTTACTTTAGTTATTTTCATAGCATTATGTCTTACGGTATTCTGCTGTGGGGTAACGCTGCTAGCATAGATGTCATTTTTATACTTCAAAAACGTGCAATTAGAGCCATTTATAGTCTTCGCCCCCGTGAGTCCTTACGAGAACTGTTTAAATCTATAAATATTTTGACAGTGCCTAGTCAATATATTTATGAAAATATCTTATATGCTCGCAAAATTATTCTTCTTTGGAAAAAAAATATAATAGGCACAGTCATAATACTAGAAATAAAGATAAATTGGCCATACCTCAATTTAGATTAAGCAAGGTGTGTAATTCTTTTATGGGGAACTGTATTCGTTTCTACAATAAAATACCAAAAGACATTATCGATCTATCCGAGAAAAGGTTTAAATCTACTATAAAATTAACTTTATGTAAAAAAGCTTATTATAATGTAAATCAGTACTTAAATGATAAATCCGTATGGTTTGACAACTCCAGCTCCAACATCAAAAAATAATTATATGTACCACTATGTAAAATTGTATATTATTTACTCTTTAAAAGATGCAAATATGCACACGTATGGAGTTTCTTGCGCCGCTTCTTCTCCATAGCGAAATACCTTCCGAAGCGGTGGTAGTTTGTTGACTTTCAAAAAGTATTCTATATGAATCAATTTTGAATAAATGAGATTTGAATTTGAATTTGAATTTGAATTTTTGTCTCTTTGTATAGTTTTTCTGTCGGTGTCAAAAAGTTATAATTAAATAGAATTTTTAGTATTTTATTTTGAATTCTTTGTAAATCTTTCAATGTCGTTCTGTACACGCTACCCCAAATTTCTACTAAGTAGTTAAGATGTGGTTTTACGAGACAGTTATATATTGTATAGCGTACCTGATATGGGAGGCATCGAACACAACCGTATACTATACGCCCAACGCCCAATAGGGGAGACAGCTTAGCTCTTACTTTACTGATATGGGCCTTCCATGTCAGGGCACCATCCAAAAGTAATCCTAAATATTTTTCATGATTTGACTCGCTGATTTTTTTTTTATATTTATTTAATCAAACTTACATCTGACATTACAGGCTAACCTAGTACGTTAGTGTAGTGAAATAAATTAGTTAGTATAGTATAGTTATTGGTAAAAAATTAAAATTACATAAAAAAATAAAATTTGGCAAAAAAAATCATTAAACATCAAATATTAAATTAAACAATAGTCCAAGAATAATAACAATATAAGAGTCAAACCAAATGTCAAATTATAATATCAATTCTAGACAAATAATAAAAATAAATCAAATCAATATCAATAATAAATTAGAATAAAAACATGTCATAAATCAATTAAATCCATTAATAAATACACATAATAAATTGAATATAAAATTAAAAGACATGTCAAAAAATAAGAATATATCAAAATTTACAAAAACGAGAACAAGTCGCAAAATATCGTAGTGAACTCGTCCAGGGAGCAACTAAAAATATCCACATGGCATGCCACGGCATTGAGCGCTCGCAGCGCCCGCGTAAGCGGCGCGTTGCGAGACAAGTTGGTGCGCGCGGGCGGCAACGCCAACAGCGGTGGCCGCCGACGGCGCCCCACTACGTCAGCTGGTGCACACAACTTTAACTCTTTCAGAACAGCAGGACTGTCCAATTCACCTCGCAATACCCTTAACAGATACTTAGCCAGGGTTAGCTCCCTCCGTGTCTCCAGTTTACTGTATCCTACCATACCTATTACAAACAAGGTAGGATAAGGCAAAGGATAGCCCGGATAGACTCCGTACATTTTTAAGTATAGAAACCTGGTAAATTTATTTTGGATTCGTTCCATCATTAATTTATACTTGATCTCACCCGGAGCCCATATAACCGAATTACACTCCAAATGACTCTTTACCAAGGCTTCATATAAGGCTCGCAAAGCATCGAAGTTGGTGAAACTTTTCGCTTGCCTTAGTATGAAACCGAGATTTCGGTACGCTTTTTTGCATACTTCGGTTATATGGTCCCGGAAGTTGAGATCAGAGGTAAATTGAACTCCCAGGTCCTTCACCTCTTTAACGCGCCGCAGGGGTTCGTTCCCTATGTGATAGGCAAAATGTCGGGGAGCGTGGGGGCGACTGAACGAAAGCAGGGAACACTTTTCGACGTTGAAGCGCAATTTATTCCTGCGACTCCACTCGACAACGCCGTCGATGTCACCTTGCAGTCTGCAGTGGTCTTGCGTGTCACCTACTTCGCGGACTAACTTCAGGTCGTCAGCATATAATAGGCATATAGAATCCTGAACCACCTCCGGCAAATCATTAATCATAATAATAAACTGGAGGGGGCCCAAATTACTACCTTGACTGACGCCTGATCTCGTCTCATAGTGGTCCGAGTGGCGTCCGCCACAGTCGACGTACTGGCGCCTGTCTCGCAGATAGCTAGCAAAAAAGGACAGCGTATGTGGCGTGCAGCCTACGCCGGCCAGCTTCTCAAGCAGGACGTCATTATCCACGGTGTCGAACGCCCTCCGGAAGTCAAAGTAGGCGACATCCACCTGCCGCCCCGCATCTACCGCCGGCACCAGTCGCGTCATCAGATGAAGCAGGTTGCCCGTCGTCCCACGCCCAGGACGAAAGCCGTGCTGTGCGTTGGACAACTGCGCTCTCACCTGCCCATACAATGCGTGGTGAATGGTCGACTCGAACACCTTAGCCGCTGCACACAGGATGGCCACTGGTCTGTAGTCGCTCGGCTCCGGTCTGCCCTTTCCCTTCGGCACTGGTACCACTCGGGTCAGTTTCCACCGATCGGGAAAGGTCGCACTTGCCAGGCAGACATTGAACAGGTGTAGCAGCGGCTCCTCTAAAACGAGACGGCAGTCCTTGAGGATGTACGGCGGGATTCCGTCCGGTCCCGCGGAGCGCTTTGGCTGGAGCCGCAAGAGCGCGCGAGACACGTCCGCCAGAGCGAGGGACGCCAGGTGCACCCATGCACCGCTTGCCCCCTCCGCGCTCGCCGCCGACACCTCAAGCCGCGCCGGCTCCGGGCTGAATACGGAATGGAAGTACCGAGCGAGTTCATTCGCACAGTCCTGATCTGAAAGAGTATGCCCATTTCTCACTAACCTACAGCATCCCGAGGTACCCTTCTTGAACTTTACAAAATTCCAGAATGCTTTGGGGTCAGAAGCGAAGTTCCTCTGGACGTGCTCTTGATACCGATCATGAGCGATCGCAGTATCCGCCTTCACCATCGCCCTGTATCGAGAAAACTCATCATAGTCGCGTGGACTCCTACTAATTTTATATTTTTTATGCAGACTGTATTTTATTCTTATATTTTTAATTATTTGTGGTGTATACCATGTCGGATAAATATATCTGGAATTATCAATGTTAAGTATCTTCAGAGGTACATATTTATCAAAACTGTCATTTAATTTGTCGTAGAAAATCTTTAACGCTAACTCAGAATCATTGGTCGTGTACATGTCTGTCCAATCAATTTTTAATATGGAATCGTATAAATTATGGAGGTCAGCTTTATTAAAGTTCCACTGCTTAAAATGGGATGACTCGCCGCTTTCCCGATTTGACGGGACGGGGCGGTGGGCGGTGGCGGCGGCGCTGGTGGCGGCGACAGTGACGGCGAGCGGCGGGTGGTACGCGTCCACCGGCCGTAGCGCCTCGTCAGCCGCCGCCCCCGTCACGCCGCCGCGCGCACCCGTTATTAGATCCAGCTGCCTACCATCACAATTCACAACAGTATTAAACTGGACGAGTTCACAGAACGACATAAAATATTCATAGTAGATAAGAACATTATTACAATTACACGAATACAAATTAAAGTCTCCTAATACTATTACATTTTCTTTGAATCTGTCACACACTTTTTCAATGATACTAAACATAAGTAGGTATTCATTTTCCCCAGTCCGCGGTGGGATATATACGACGCAACAGGCGAATAAGAATCGACTATGTTTATAAACGGTTTCTACATACTATTTCAAAATTGTACTTGTTTACGTCGATTCCGGCGGGCGCAGGCAGCTCGCCGCCCTGCTTACGGCCGTCGGCACGGTCGCAGCGCAGCACGGAGTGGCCGGGTTGCACAATTTCTGCGTTCCCAACCGATTCGTTGCAACCAGTCTCGGTAATTGCGAACAAATCGGAGTAAGATGATTCTAGTAAAGATAAAAACTGAGAAAACTTGGTATGGAGTCCTCTTACGTTTTGGTATAAAATGTTCATGGCTGTATTATTGTTCGACCTGTTGCTGGGCATGTTTTTGGGAACGAAAAAAACACCCATTCATTGAATTCGGCATTTTTCGGCCATACGCTGGGGTTATATAACTTGGCAAAACTGTCCTCAGTAACACCTATTCGAAAGGAGGAGTATGCCCTTTCAGTTTTGTGTTGCAACTTGTTTACTTCTACGAAACTATTTTCACCTAACACTTCTCTTATATACTCAATTAGTTCATCCTTTGTCGTATCTTTGAGAAGCCGCCATACATGTAGATACTTAATTCGTTCAACAGCTTTTATCTTAAGACCCGTTGTATTAATTCCCTTGCTAACCCAGTTTACTTTCCTAGTCTCGATCGAAGTACCACTTAATCCTAAATTCACTGCCGGTCTTGGTTCCTTCACCTTTGTCTGGTGAGTAGTCGCTGCTCGGCGACGCGAGCGCCTCGAGTTTACATTAACCCATTCATTGTCATTCATTTCATGAGTGTTATTTTCCTGAACGACATTTTCACTTTCTTCCCTATGCACATGAGCGTCGGCGCACTGTTTATAACTTGCTCATACGTCGTCTTTGTCAGCGGGAGGGAGGCGAGGGTGCTCGTGCTCTCTCGGTGGGCTCGGGCATCGCGACGACGTTACTCTTCCGAGTGGGCACAAAGACCGCCGATTTCGTCCGATCTTTTTCGTCAGGTATTGGTCGCTGCAAATCAAATCAAATCAACATTTTTTATTCAAAATAGGTTCTTTACAGCGCACTTTTTGAATGTCAATACAACTCCCACCACTTCACAAGGTGTTTCGTTATGGAGAAGAAGCGGCGAAAGAAACTCCATAACACACATCTTTAAAAAAAAATGTTTTTGACAACGTCACCTTAACGTAATGGTACATGTGGAGCTGGAGCTAATTCAGACCACACCGTTTTGTCAGTCAAATAATCAATTACCGTAAAGTCTGTCTACTTTGCCAGTTTTGCAAGAAGTGTGAAAGTCTTGGTACATTTTTGTGCAAAAAATATTAGTTTTATTCCACTTAAGTTTAAGAGTTAGTTATCATATTTTTCAACGAGTTAATACACATATTTTTTTTAAAATATAAAGGCTTTAAAGAAAAAACAGTATAAAAACAAAAATGGTAAAGATGACTGTACTGTTTGGCAACTTTACCAAGCGGTTTTATACCCCTATATTAAGTGGCTAAATTAGCAGTCTACCTGATTACTATATATTGTTATCAATACAGCATTTAAATTAATCTTCTTATTAATATATAAACTAAAAATGAAGTACTTGTACGCGAAGTGGCAAAATTGTTTACCTAAAAACGCATGTTTCATACACAGGGGGACTACGTGCTCAGGGCTGTCAAAAATTAAACAACTTGTAACTTTTTTTAATTATCTTTTTAATCAAAAGTTAGGTACATTATTTCTCAATAACGGTACCATATATCATATCATATCTTCATAGTCCGATAGTAAGGTTTCATCATCTGAAGTATCACGGAGGGAATAATCATCATCATTTTCACAATCACTATCATATTCGACTTATTGTTTTTTTCCTTGTTTTACTGTAATATTGTGGTGTTTACGTTTTATTACTTTACAGGTCCCCGAAGTAGATGGTGTCGAATTTGCAATGCTTACAATATCTTTATTTGCTTTTTCATTTACAGTTAATAAATCAAAATTTGGCTCTATTTTACGAATATTTAATGAACTACATTGGTTAACATTCATGTATCCTTGGTTTTCTGGGGTTAGCCAAACATCGGACAAAATTGTAACTTTTTGATTATTGTTGTTTCTTTTTGGTGTCAACATGTTTTTTTTTTGTCAACATGGATTTTCCAGGTTCAACTTTCAATTTTTTATTTGTTACCTTCTTCTTGAGTGGATTTGGTTGTCTAGTTTTTTTTAAATAATCGAGAAGTGCAATATCAATGGTATATTTATTTTCTCATAAAATCTTATTTAAGTGATAGAGTTCAAATAACAACAATAAGCAAAATTTGTAGAAAAACCAACACGGAAAAACATTTCTCGTCAAAGCCTAGAAAATTAAAATATGGAGTTCCCCAAGGCAGTATACTGGGCCCTTTGTTATTTTTACTATATATTAATGACCTGACGAAAGTTACAAAACATAAGATGACATTATTTGCTGATGACAGCACCGTACTGTTTACTGGTAACAATTTTAAGAATTTTGAAAATGACATTAATGATACGTTGACATCTATTATACATTGGTTTAATCATCATAATTTGAAAATTAATTTAAATAAAACTAAAATAATGAATTTTAATCAAGGACGTGACATAAGCTCTAAAATTAATATAAGTTATCTAGGTAAGACTATTGAACACATTGAGAAAATTAATTTTTTGGGTCTACACATTGACAAACAGATGAACTGGAAAGCGCATACAGATTATGTCTGCCAGACACTAAGTAAATTTTCATTTGTATTACGCAATTTACAAAAAATTGTGTCTCGCGAAGTGGTATTAACCGCTTACCATGGTCATGTAGTAGCTATTCTCAGATATGGCATTATGTTCTGGGGAAACTCTACAGATAAAGAAAAAGTGTTAAAGGCTCAAAAAAGTGCATTAGAGCTATTTGCAATCTAAACCAGAGAGAGTCGTGCAGACCTTATTTTAAAAAACTTAAGTTATTAACTGTACCTTGTATGTATATTTTTGAATGCGCTTTATTTGTAAAACGTAATCCAGAATTATTTAAATTTCATTCTAGAGCCCGTCTTAAAGATAAGGTACAAACTGTGAAATGTAACACACATATATTTAAACAAAGCTTATTTTCCAAAGCACCAGTGATATACAATAAAATACCAAAAACAATACGGCATATAAGCGACAATCAAAACTTTAAAAATAAATTACACGAATATCTCATTGACAAGTCCTACTACCATATTAATGATTTTTATAATGACATTAACTGAAACAATTATTTTTCTATTATATCTTGTCTGTTTTAAGTATGAGCCATTATTTTATAATAAAATATTTTTATTTGAACTGACATGCTATTTTGTTGTTTAATTATTAATTTAATATGATGATTTCTATTAATTTTATTATTGTATCCTTTTCTAGTTCAATATTATTATTTTAATTTAATTTTAATTAGAATTATTACCTATGACATATTTGCATACCCTTTGGGTTAGGATAGGAGCACAAAACTAATGTATTCCATATATAATGTATTTCACCTTATCCTGCAATAAATAAATGAATTGATTGAATTGATTCTTCTTCAAATTCTGGAAGTTTTCGTAAAACTTTTTCTGGATTGAAAGGAGCAATACCCGTGGCCCTAAACCCTGCCTTTATATTTTCTCTGTCACAAAACTTTATTTGTTCAAGTAAATCCTTCAATAATATTGGAAAATGTGATTTATTTATTTGTGCCTCATACGGATTTTTCACTTTGTAGTTGGTTAAGATTTGTCGCCAACATTTCTTTAAAGGGCCAAAATATGCAACGTCTAAAGGTTGAGTAATATGGGTGGAATTCGGAGGTAAAAAGGCGAATCGTATATTGTTCTGCTCACACATCCTTATTATTTTTACATTTAAGTGACTGGACAAGTTGTCCCCAATAACAACCTTAGGCCCTTGAAGATTTTTACACCATGGTATTATAATACTTTCGAACCAGTCTTCAAATATCAGGGAATCAAACCACCCTGATTTAGTGCGATTAAATCTCGCGCCCGCAGGCCCATTAGTACACCAATTTGTCCACAAATGCTTGGACTTGTATACAGGTAATAAGGATCCATCTGCACTTGCTGCAAACATCAAAGATATATTTCCCTTTGAATGATTTAAGGTTCTTTCGGGGTACTTAATTTTACGTTTAAATATGCATTTTGTAGTACCCGGGTTATCGGACAGGTTTGTTTCATCATAGTTGATTATGTTTTTAGAAGGCACGTCTTTTAAAGTACTTTCAAGATTTATGAAATAATTTTCGAACTCTTCCACAGTTTTTTCCGCTCGTATCTGTTTAATGTTTTGCACTGATCTTTCTGTTAATTTATCTTTATTTCTTTGTAGAAAATGTTTCACCCACCATTTCCCAGGTGGTTTATTATTAAATAAATAACTACGACCATTCTTTTTCAAATATTCAAAAATTAATAGACGCAGATCTAAACGAGATAGGGGCGAGCCAAACTCTGCAGCTGCTACCAATACATCTATGATGTCTTTTTCCTCGGAATCATTTAAACGTTGCTGAGCCCCAGGAGATTTAAGGTGAAGACCTTTTACTTTATTGTCGATGGTACGTCTGGGAATGTAAAATCGCTTTTCAGCTTCCAAAGATGTTATTTGTTTTTTCTTCACAAGATCAACGGCAATATCCAGCATCTCCTGTGGATAATTCTTGTAATTGCGAGATCCCAACTTTCGTCGATTGCGGTGATTCATTCTCTTAAAAGAAGTATATATTTATAGGTATTCATTTATTATTTTTTTATGCATACATCTTTTCATAGTAAAGTGTAATTTATGACATCCAAGTGTTATTTTTATTTAAACGTGTTTAAAAAAATAAATTGATGTAAGCCTATATCTCTTATTACTTATGAATTTACTGATAAAATAATTGATATTCTGAATTATTATATAAGGTAAGTTATATGTGCGTATAATGAATCTGATTTTTTTATCCAAATTGTGTGACAGCCCTGTGTCGTCTCAAAATATGGCAAAAATAACATCACATTTCAAATTGTGTGTATAGTAACATTGCCAACGGTATTTTAATACGCAATTCAACTGCTACAGGATTAAAAAGGTTACAAGTCTACTGAAAAGTATTAGTTTATCTATTTCGAGAAAATTTACTTACCAGCATCCACTATATTCATATAATACTTCAAAAGTTCTAGAGCACCGATGGAGCCGCGATGTCTTCTACAAAATTACAAATCTGTAATGACAGGTCAACATGGCGCTGGTGATACCATATTCGAAATAGTGTTGCCGCTTAATTCTTGAAATTTACTATAAAAGTGGGTAAACACTTAAAAACTTTGAGTAGTCTGTGGGTTTTGAATATATTTAAGAGCTTGCGGTTGTTGGCAGATCTGGCTACTTTGATATTGGTTGTTGATTTTACAACCAATGGCAAAGTAGCCAGATCTGACGGTACTTTAAAGTACGCTTTTTTACATAGCGTTATTTTAACGACATGTTTGAACTTTTTTCTGTGAGATTCATAATGTGGTCGGGTATTTTATTGTAGTAGCGAATACAGTTGCCCATGAAAGATCTAGCCACCTTCCATAATCTATGTTTAGGAATTGCTAATTTATTTTTATTACTGGTATTAAAGTTATGGTGGTTACTATTTTTTTCAAACATATCAGTGTGTTTTCTTACATACATAATATTTTCATAAATGTATTGAATATGCACCGTCAATATATTAATAGTGGGAAACAGTTCTCTTAGGGACTCACCACGCCGCAGACTATATATTGACCGCTGCGAGTGCTGAGTTATCTGCTTACCCCCTTTATTGCTGATTATGAAAGGAAAGGAACCCGCACTCACCTGTTATCTTGTCTTCGTTAATTCCAAGGGTCGACCCTTTCTTCATTCCATGAAAGTATTGATGTTGATTGTTGAGGTCCAAAATTTTCTCTTGCGTTCACAATGTGTGGGTTGACAGACGGAGATTTGACACTAGGGAAAAAAAGGACGGAGACAAGGATGATGGCATAGACAAGGTTTTATATTTTATTAAGAAAGGGATAAAGATTCCTACATATACCCCCCTCGAAGACAGCAAAAGGCTGATCTTCCAAAAGCCATGAATAACAATAGAAAAGAGCAGAAAGATTAATTGAAAGAATTGAAAAAATTGAATTTTAGAAAATATGGTTTGATATTTAACAAAAAACATTAAAGAAAATTAGAAATAGTATTGACAACAAAGTGATTCTATTATTCTTGCAAGGGTAAGACACAGACCTTGAGTGCAGGTCTTTGAATAAGACCTTTGGAAGTTTTAATGGTGACAGCTCTGACTATGTTATCCTGCCCAGGATGTAGCTTGACAATCCTACCCAGCTTCCAACTCAGTGGAGGAACGTCATCTTCTTTGATGAGAATTAAATAATTAAGTTTCAAATTATCAGTGCACTTAAACCACTTTTGCTGTTGTTGCAATGTATGTAGATAATTCTTAGACCAATGTTTCCAAAAGCTTTGTGCTAGTTTTTGCAGCAATTGCCAGCGAGAAAGTGATCCTATCTTATCATCAATGCGATTATACTCAGGCACTGACACAAGAGGTGTACCTATAAGAAAATGACCAGGGGTCAATGTTGTGAGATCATTTGGGTCACTGGAAAGTGGGCAAAGTGGCCGAGAATTAAGAATAGCTTCAATCCTACAAAATAAAGTATATAATTCTTCGAATGTTAAACATTGGTGACCAATAACTCGCTTTAGGTGATATTTTGCAGATTTTACTACTGCTTCAGATATTCCATTAAAATGTGGAGCAGCAGCTGGTGAGAAATGCCAATTTATCTTACGTTCAGTTAATTGGGATGTCAAGCCACCATTGGACTTTGATAAAATACTATACAATTCTCGAAAGTGACTGTTTGCACCCCTAAAATTAGTGCCATTATCAGTGTACATATCATGACATATACCTCGTCTTGCAACAAACCTATCAAGGGCCGCCAAAAATGCACTAGTAGAGAGATCAGAAACAATTTCGAGATGAACTGCTTTATTTATTTATTTATTTATTTATTTAAACTTTATTGTAAACCTAGTGGTTACAAAGGGCGAACTTAATGCCTAGTGGCATTCTCCACCAGTTAACCCTTGTTGATGGAGAAATGTTGTGGTGGGTGTTACGTTAAAAACAATGAAAAAAAAACAATGCAAAAAAAGGGAAATGAATATATACGAGTATATACGAAAAATATATACAAATATATATTATATACATATATATACATATAAATAACTAAATATATACATAAACAAATTTACACATATTATGTAATCTTAATATATCAATAAATATAACAATATCATAATATATACACATATAAAATACGTATACAGTATATATAAAATCATATACCTATTATAAAAGTTGAACACAGCTTAGTTACTGGAGTCAGACAGATAATGCGCGCGTACTTGTTTTTTAAAGGAGCACAAGGTAGGTGCTTTTCTAATATCTTTGGGTAGGGCGTTCCAAAGCAGTATAGCCTGAATGGTAAATGAATAATGATAAAAACCAGTGTTAACTGGTGGAATGTACGCCTTGAGATTAGTTGATGAACGAAGTACTCTGTCATGAGTTTCACAGACGTACTGAAAATATTCCTTTAAGTAAGGAGGAGAAGAATCGTGGCTTAGAATGGAATAAAGTACACATAGAATTCTGGAGTAACGCCTTTTGCGAATAGGAAGCCATTTAAGTTGGCGACGATAATCAGAAATATGATCATACTTACGCAGACCGAAGATATACCGGATACAGTTATTTTGTAAGCGCTCCAGCTTATTAAGAAGTTCTTCCGTCAGATCCGGGTAGCACACATCACCGTAATACATAATGGGAAGAACAAGCGATTGAACGAGCATGAGTTTGGTCTGAGTTGAAATGAAATGTTTGTATATGTAAAGCGAATGCAAAGTGGCATGGACCTTTTTGCTCACAGAATTAGTTTGCTCTCGCCAAGTGAGTTTATGGTCTATAAGCAAACCTAGATTTTTAACTGATTGGCATAGGGGGATTACATTACCATTATAAAGTATAGGTTGTAAAGATTTATAATCCACCTTTGCCAACAGTCGCGAGCTGCCCACTAGCATTGCTTGACATTTGGAGGGATTAACAGCAACGCCATAACGTATCGACCAGTCCCATACAGCTTGCAGATTATCATTCAGGTTACAGATAGCATTTTGGAGATCATTAACATCGGAAAGCACATACAACTGAAGGTCATCTGCATACAGATGGTACGAACAGTTGAAAGATTTAGTGATTGAATTAATAAATAATGAAAACAGAATGGGAGAAAGTATACCGCCTTGCGGCACCCCACTATTGAGCTCAGCCCATCCGGAGCGTTCATGCCCAGAACAAACTGCTTGTAGGCGGCCGCGAAGATAGCTTGTAAACCACGCGAGAGCCGTAGGCGAGAATCGTAAAGAGGACATGATTGCAATAAGGATATCGTGGTCGACTGTGTTAAAAGCATTAGAAAAATCAACAAGCACCAGCACTGCCACTTTTTTGCTGTCCATTCCTCGTCTAATATCATCTGTAACCTTAATAAGTGCAGTGATGGTGCTGTGACCAGAGCGAAACCCGGACTGAAACATATTCAGTAGGTTATTTTTAGAGATAAACTGGGAAAATTGCTTATGTACACAGGCTTCCAAAACTTTTGAGAGAAACGGAAGAATAGAAATGGGACGGAAATGACTAGGCTGTGTAGGATATTGAATTTTTGGAAGAGGGCGTACTAATGCCTTTTTCCACGGGGTAGGAAATTCGCCTGAACTAAGTGAATAATTAATAATATGTGTGAGTACTGGAAGGATATAGTCAAGGATGGATACAATCATAGTCCTGTTAACCTCATCACAACCTATGGCTTTAGATTTAATAGATATCACAGTCTTTTTCACCTCATCGACGCTGACTGGAAAAAAACTGAAGACTGAGAGAGAAGGAAGCCGCATAGAAGCTATGGAAGCAATGGTTTGTGAGCGGATTATAGGGTTCAATGATGAAGTAGAGGAGAAATGAATGTTAATATCATTAAGAGTAAGGGAAGAACCGTAATCCATTGCAGGTGGTTTACAAACACCGAGAGATTTGAGAAATTTCCATATATTAGCAGGAGAAGAGTCAACGATATTATCATGAAAATATCGGCGTTTGGCTATTCGTACCATCTGATTGCATTTATTTCTAGCCTTTTTAAAAGATAGCCAATTTTGTTCCGTACGTTCTCTTTTATACTTACGGAATGCTCTGTTTTTCCTGGTCATGGCCAATCTCACCCCAGGCGTAATCCATGGTGCAGGTGGACGCTTAACCTTAACTTTATGCACCGGGGCATGTGTGTCAAACAGCGCAAGAACTGCTCGGTTGAGACAAGTAACTTTCTCATCGATGGTAGCCGCCATAAATACTGGTGTCATATCAATTTCACGGGCATCACTTCGTAGTTTATCCGGATTGATCTTGGAGTAGCTGCGTACCTGAACGATAGCTGGTGCGTATTTAGGAGCTCGGATCTTATACGATACATAGATTAGATCGTGCCGTGAGAAGCCAGGAATGGAAATCTGTCCATATGTATCAACCTGATCAGATGACGACGTTATTATGTGATCAATCCAGGTATCGTCACTGTCGATGTTATAATGGGTTGCTGTTAATGGAACAATTGAGAAATTGACCGACTCAATAATAGAGCGAAATTTTTGAGAACGGGGGCAACCCTTTAATAAGTCTGTATTGAAATCTCCCATTATTATGTAATGTGTGTATTCGGATCCAATTGTGTCAAGAGCGGACTCTAAAGTGGCAAAATAATCAACAGAGGGAGGACAATATACTGCACCTAGTACGACCCTGATTCCCTTTATATTTGTTTCTAGAAAGAGGTACTCGGAAGAGGCGGAATACTGCGACGGCGAAGTTAAAAGAATTTTATAAGAAATGGATGAACGTAAGTAAATCGCTACTCCACCTCCTCTTTTTCCTGTACGATCGTTACGTATGAGCACAAAACCTGGTAGAGGAAACAAAGAAGAGTGTAGTGATGGTTTCAACCAAGTCTCAGAAATTAAAATTGCATGAATATGCTCAATTGGTAATATATTCTCTATTTCTGTAAAATTGCTTGGAATACTTTGCGCATTAATGTGACAAATATTGAGATAATGCTACGGCGCGAAAAAAATTGAGTAAGAGTGTCCTTCTCTTTACAGTAATTATAAGAATCTGTTGAACAATTAGCAGATAAATATGATTCACACTCACTATCTGACATAATGTGTATATATATATAATATTATAAATAATTCTATATATGTAAATTGTATATAATTATGTTTATTAAATCTAACAAAACAAAAGACAAGAAAAATGCAAGCAAGTTCCCGCTACACATCCTATCATCATCCAAAAGTTAACTGTTTACAAATTGCCATTACAAAATAATCATACTAAAACTGTTAAACAAAAATTAAGTTTTTAGCGTAATACAAAATGTAATGCATAGTGAAATTATAATTTGGTTAAAACTAATGGAAGATGAATTTCAACATAGACACATAATAATTGTATACTAAAATAATACTTAGTAAAAAGAAACACCAGTGTCTATGGACTACACATAACGAAAATACCCTCATTAAATTTTATATTGACACTCAATAACAAAAACATAAAACAAAAGAGAGTACACTTAAAACGATCTTAATAACGTGAAATGTGATAACAAACAAACATATAAATGAAATAAGACTAATATGTCATGCATTATGTGAATAATTGTAGTGAAATGAGTTACTTTTTTGCCGCAACGCGCCTAGACCGCTTTGTATCATCGGAATGCGTCGTCATAAAATGTTGTTTACGTCGAGTCTCCTGCTGTGGAATGCTTGCCCCGGTAGCCTGCTGTGGCTCCACTTCTCTGGTTACTGAAGCGGTGCCTGACTCCACGGGGCCTCCGGCCAAAGGAAACTTAATGACCAAAGCATCCAGCTCCTCTTCCGTGGTCACCTTATGACGTCCAGCATTTGGGATTTTTATATTTATTACCCCATCAAGCGACCAAACGCACTTCATACCAAAGATACGTCGAGCCCGTTTGTATACAGCCTGCCGTGGTTTTGTGAGGAACTCCACTATCGAGACGCTAGAACCCTTTAAACGGGACTTGGACTTCCATACCTCTGCTTTAATTTTATGCTCGTGGAAGTGCACAAGTACTGGTCGGACACGATCACTTACGGAAACTCCAAGACGATGACAACGTTTAATGCTCGCGCTGGTAACATGAGGAAGCCCCATAATATTGTGCATAATACTGAGTACCTCATGTTCTACATCGGTCTCACATTCTGCAATGCCACTAACTAGTATGACCTTTTGACGCTGTCGCATGTCCATCTGGTCAATGATTTTCGTGCACTCACTTATTTGCTGCCGCAAGACACTGAACATTCCCATGACGAGCTCCTTAAAAACACGAAAGTCTTCACTCAGTTGGGTCAAGCTCGGGTTACTTTGTGATGATGCAGCTGCGAGACGAGTTTCAAAATCTGCCATTCTTCGGGACCAGCTAAGCTCCAACTCCTTCTGCATGCTCTCCACATCAGTGACAGGGGCCATATCAGTGCAGTGTTATCACCAACTTTTTGTGTAGTCGATAAGAACTTAGTGTAGATATCAGTGGTGCAGGAAAATGCTTAATTTTAGCTACATGTAAGTAACTAAATTTATATCAAATGTAATATATGTAAATCAAGGCAACTAATACTGATATTTATGGAACGAAAAGTAGATTATTTATATTTTTAATTTTAAATAAATACAGGAACTTCACAAACAGCTGTTGACTATTTACTTCTACCCACCGAAAAGACCTAAAGCATACAAATTTAGTACTAGTACTAAAGCATACAAATATGCAGAGGTAACTCTTTTGAAATTTTGCTGAACGTAAACTACTGGACTTAGTTTGTATTGGCCCAGCAAAATCAACCCCTACTATTGAAAATGGACGTGAAGGTGTTACTCTTGTGTCTGGTAATTCACCCATGAACGGCGCTACTACTCGAGGATTACATCGGAAACATGTAAGGCATCTATAAGTTCTGCTTCGTACAGTCTGTTTTCCATTTCATATCCAAAACTGTTGACGTAATATAGAATGGAGCGTATTAGGACCCACATGCAGGTAACGAATGTGAAAACAGTCTACTATTAAATTTGTCAAATGATGTGATCGAGGTAATAAAATGGGGTGTTTAGAGCCAAAGTCCAGGTGAGAATTTTTCAACCTACCACCAACTCTCAATAAGCCATCTAAATCTATGAACAGTGCCAAATGATTTAGACTAGTATTACAATACTGATTTTGTCTGAGTGATAATATTTCCCTCTGAAACAATTGACCTTGAACAAATTTAATCCATAAATGTTGGGCCTGCTTTAATTCATCACCGTTGGGAGGGCCAAGGATTTTGTTCGTCACATTCTTGCAATTATGTATAAAGCGTCTGCATAAAGCCGTAACATGCAAAAGCTTATTTAAGGAATTATAACGGTATAATAAGTTTTCTGATTCTGCAATAGTATTTTGAGTGCTATGGCAACTTATAATTTCCTTATCATCATCACAATCAGTTGTGGTGGCACCACGCGGAGCTGGCCACGTATGATGATTGTCTTGCAGCCAGTCTGGACCCCACCAAAGGTGATGATTTACAAGCTCTTTGGGTAGGAGCCCTCGACAAGAAGCATCAGCTGGGTTCTTGGCTGATGGAACATAACGCCAAACTTGTGGTTCTACTAATTCATGAATTTGAGACACCCTATTGCCTTCATACATTCGAAGTGTATGAGGCGACCTTTGAAGCCAAGCCAGTACAATAGTAGAATGACACCAAATTGTTGTAGAAGAAATTGCAACAGATATAACATTCTTAACATAATGGACTAATTTTGCTGCCAACAGCGCACCATTTAGCTCTAATCTAGGAATGGTGAGTCTTTTTTTTATGGGTGCAACTTTAGATTTTGCAATCAATAAATGCAACTTCACTTGTTGATCAGCATTAACAACTCTTAAATAAACTACTGCTGAATATCCCCGTTCACTGGCATCACTAAATGCATGTAACTGACAATCAGTGTTTCCCTTTGGATAGACATGTCTGGGAATGGTCACCCTCTGCAACAAACTAAACTGTTCTGAAAATTCCCGCCATTCCTTAATAAAGTCCTCAGGAGGTATCTCATCCCAACCAATATGTAAAATCCAGAGACGTTGCATCATAGACTTTGCTGTAAACGTTACTGGTGATAACCAGCCACAGGGATCATATATTTTTGATATATTGGATAATAATGCCCGTTTTGTCAGAGAATTTCCTTGCAGATCAGCATTATATAGAACGTTATCACTAGAAGAACTCCATTTAATTCCTAAGACCTTGACAGTAAAATCAGTACTGGAATCACCATTGAGAGAAATCTCAAAATGTTCTTGAGGCAAATCCCTTAACAAATCATTATTGTTACTGCACCATTTTCTTAATTCAAATCCTCCTAATTTAAGCAAATTAATAAGTTGAAGTTTTAGTTCCTGCGCTGCATTTAAATCTGACTGACCCGTTACAATGTCATCCACAAATATATCCTTCTGCAATACTTCGCTTGCCTGCGGAAAATCTACGGCCCCATCTAAAGCTAATTGATGAAGTGCACGCATTGCTAAGAACGGCGCAGAAGTTATGCCATATGTAACCGTATTTAATTCGTATTCATGTACTGGCTCCCCAGTATGCTCACGCCAAAATATACGTTGAAACCTACGATCATCTGGATGTAATACAATCTGTCGGTACATCTGTTTGATATCACAAATGAACACAACCTCATGAATTCTAAAACGCAAAATTATATTTGAAATATTGTGTTGAAGTTTTGGTCCAGCGTATAAAATATAATTCAAGGAAATTCCATTGTCAGTTACCATGCTAGCATCAAAAACTACTCTGAGTTTTGTTGTACTACTAGAATCCTTAAGTATACCATGATGAGGAATGGTATAACCACTATCCAAGGATGGAGTTTTAACCAGAGACATGTGTCCTAACTCTTGATATTCTTTTAGAAAATCTGAATACATAGACTTTAATGTAGCATTTCGACTTAGTCTCCTTTCCAGAGCATAAAATCTTTTTAAGGCTAAATCATATGAATTTCCTAATTTGATTGGATCCAACTTAAAGGGAAGACGGACCACGAATCTACCAGTAGAATCTCTCAAGTATGTATCCTTAAAATGGTTTTCACAGTGTATGTCTTCTGAACTATTTAATGTGGTGCTACCTGGAGGTTCCTCTGATTCCCAAAAATTTTGTAAAGTGTCAGAAAGATTATGGCCACATTCGCAAGAGACATGAAAACTAGAGACTGGAGCAGATTCTTCTCCATCAGAAATAGTTTTCCCAATCAGTACCCACCCAAATATAGTTTTTATTGCACCAGGGAATGGTAAAGACGACTTGACTACTGCATCATTTAATAAAATTGAATCATAAAGGTCACTTCCAATAAGAATATCAATTTTTCCCTTTATGTGGAATGTGGGGTCTGCCAATTGATAGTTTGCAAAATGTTTAACTACATCCTTTGACACAGAGCGTGATGGTAGATTTTTTGTAAGTTGTTGTAATATTAAAGCCTTTGTTGTAACTATAGGAGAGTATTCATGACGAGACTTTAATACACAATCCACCTTTCCTTGCGCTTGATTAGAGGACCTTCCTCCTAACCCTGTTACAAATGTATTATCATGACTTATACTCAAATTAAGACGGCGAACACAAGATTCAGTAATAAAAGTAGCCTCTGAACCTGGATCAATTAATGCTCGACCTTCGATCCAGTTTCCATGTCGATCCTGGATATGTACAATAGCTGTAGCCAACAACACAATATTTCTTTTGTCTTTGATATGCTTATCATGGAATGTGGAGCTCAGAGCAGACACTTCATTACTTTCGTTAACCTCTGGCAACTCCTCATTATCACCTTCACAAGACTGTATGACAGCAGCACTCTTGGTATTATATGCATTCCTCAAACTATTATCATGCAATAAGGTATGATGAAGTCCGCCACATTCCTTACATGAAGACTTAGATTTGCAAAACCGACTTAAATGTGATCGGAGGCAGTTATAACATAGCCTGTTCAATCTAACAAATTCTCTGCGCTCAACGATAGACATATTCAAAAATTTATCACAGCTATACAAATTATGGAACCGTTCTGTACAACACTTGCATTGATTAGGTTCCAAGCTTGTAGCAAAGACTTGCCTTGACCTTTGAGTTTGGTGATTATTAGAAGTGTTAAATTTTAACTGTAATTTGGAAGCCTCTAGAGCCTTACAACGTGATTCGAGGAAACTCAATAAGTCTGAAAAGTCAGGTATATCACAATTACCGTGTTGGAGTTCGAAAGAATTTCTTAACTCAATATCCATTTTTTTTAAGAGGATATGGAGAATAATAAAACTCCATTCAGAAACTGGCATGCCAAGTGCTTCTAATGCTCTAATATTTTCCTTGAGATTATCAACAAATGAACGCAAATTTGCGTTTGATCTACTTGCAATATTCGGAAGACTCATGATATTATCAAGATGTGTGTCAGCAATAAGACGTTTGTTATCATAACGACATAATAAAAGATCATAGGCAATTTGATAATTTTCCTCAGTGATAGGTAAATGTTTAATAAGACCCTCTGCATCACTAGTCAAGCAACTAATCAAATGGTGCATTTTTTGAATGGAATTTAATCTATTATTACAATGAACTAAACTGTTAAATACAGATAGAAAACTTTGAAACTTTGTAACTTGACCGTCAAAGTTAGGCAACTTCAATTTTGGCAATGAAAACTCATTATGACCACACATATCGAATTTAGGACTAGGATCTTGGGACTTAGGTGAGGAACACTCCTCGTGTCCGTATATCTCCGAATAAATTACCTTTATATTATAGTAGGTCTTCATAAAGTCATCATATATCTCTTTATGAATCTCTGGGTCAAAATCCTTTGGCTTCTTATCCTCTATTTTAACGTGTGATTTCAAGAAATTTCGTTTAATATTTTCAATATCACGATACCGAATCGAAAACTGTCTGGTTTTACTAAGCACGGGGTCATTAGCAACGACATTAATGTCGCGTAAAGAACTGATTGCAAGTCTATGTTCTATTTGAAAATGGTTACTCATTTTCCCGAAATATTGTTAAGCACCACTTATTATTACGATATTTATCACAAATAGCACTATAACTTTGTATTGCACGCACCTTTAACTTTGATTCGAGTCGATTCAACTTGCAAAATTTTTGCAAACTTTTCTAGAACTCAACGTTTGCACTAGTGATGTCTTTATCTCCGGTTTCCCCGGAAATAGAATAAGTAATTGAATGAATGAACTTGACCTATAAACAACTTTTGTAATAGATAATGAATGATTTCAATAAACTTGACCTGAACCTGATACTCTCTGTGGCTACAACCCTAACCGGATGCGGAGTTTGGAACTCAATGTTATAAACGGAAATGAATGAATCGACAGTTTCGAGAACAATGAAAATTCCGTAATACCATATTATATGGACCACACTAAATGTTATAATTATTGTTTTGATATCATGTGCAATAATTCAATCAATGTTATGCAGATTTCATGGTTTGCTTTTGTTTCAAAAAAGAAAAAAAAATAACCCCAAAATAAATAGGAATCCTAGGCGCGAAGGACCAATGATTATGGAAGGAAAGGAACCCGCACTCACCTGTTATCTTGTCTTCGTTAATTCCAAGGGTCGACCCTTTCTTCATTCCATGAAAGTATTGATGTTGATTGTTGAGGTCCAAAATTTTCTCTTGCGTTCACAATGTGTGGGTTGACAGACGGAGATTTGACACAAGGGAAAAAAAGGACGGAGACAAGGATGATGGCATAGACAAGGTTTTATATTTTATTAAGAAAGGGATAAAGATTCCTACAATTGCCGTTATTTTTGCTGTTCGCCATTGCACAAGAAACTTTATCAACACAAATGAGATTTTTAATAATGTTATTTTGCTCTTGAATGGTGTTTTCAAGCTACGAAACTTTATGCTTGAGTTCAATCACGGTCTGAGTGAGATATTTAATAGCACTTTCGATGGATTTGATTGATTTCGATGGACTGATATTAAGATTAGTTATGTTTAGAGCAAGATGATTACCCATTTTTTTATTTCTTGCTTTAAAAATCATGTATGAGGTCTTAGAAGCATTAATAGTCAGCAAGTTCGATTGAAACCAGTTATGTAATGTATTTTAATCTGATTGTGCGCGCAAGAAAATTTCACTCAAAGAATTCCCGAAATAAAAGATAGAGGTATCATCTGCGTATAAGGAAATTTCACCATATAATTTAAGGTCTGTAATATTGTTAATGTAAATAAAAAAAAGAAGTGGACCAAGTATGGAACCTTGGGGTACGCCATATGTGATAGGTTGTGGGCAGCTTTCATAGCACCCAATCTTGAACCAAACTTGATACCTATTTTTTAAATAATTTTCTAAGAGTTTCAACGCATTACCCTTAATTCCTATATGAAAAAGTTTTTTTAATAGCAGTGAATGACTTATTGAATCAAATGCCTTTTTTTGAAAGAAAAAAGAAAGAAAGAAATAAACATGTATTTCGTAGTGGCACTACAATACAATAATAATAACAACAATAAAAAAACAATAATAACAATAAAAAAAAGAAAATATTAGATAGATGAGCAAATAAAAAAATACAAAAAAATAACAATAGTAATAAAATAAAAGTGATATCATAATTATAAACGGCTTATTAATTGTAGTGCCCCATAAACGAAATAGGGCGCACTCAGCATATGTCACGGCGCGCCGCAACCACTGGTATTCAGTGCGACCTTAGGGTTCGCGGTGTTCGGACGGCGCGAATTTGTTCTAGTTCAGAAAACTATTTGCCGAAATTATATGATTATTGAGTTAAAAGTAAGTAAAAGTAAAAAACGGTAATTATCGTAAATGGGCGGACACAATTATAATCAATTTACAATAGATATCGAAATAAGTAGGAATAAAAGGAAACAAAAATTAGAATCATATTCCTGAGATGAACTCTCGGTTGTGGTGGTCAACTAAATTGGGAAGTTACGCTTGCATCTTAATCTTTAAAGATGCCTAAAGTTAACTAGTGTGTATGGTGCATGTGTTCGTGTGTGTATGTGTGTGTGTGTGTGTGTGTGTGTGTGTGAATGGGTGTGCATTGAACTATGTTTATGTTGAAATATTTATAATGCACTTTTTTTGCAAGCAAAAACTAGCGTCTGTTTACGGATTTCGGATTGAAGGGGGCAAGTTATTCCAGCACTTTGTCGCGTTTTATTTATAACTATCTCGGAAGGAAGCATTGCACCCCTTTGGATAATTTAGCCGACCACTAGGTACTGTAGCGTGGGGTTTGGTATTTCGGTGTTGAGACCATTCCAGCTTGTTATAATTATATGATTATTTAGTTAAAAGTAAGTAAAAGTAAAATACGGTAATTATCGTAAATGGGCGGACACAATTATAATCAACTAGCAGAACCCGCGGCTTCGCCCGCGTAAAAAAATATGATATGACATACAAATAACTGGAATTGTAAATTTGTACCTTTAACAATTTTAACGATAAAGTAGCATTAATATTTAATTAATAAAAGCTTTTTTTTTCGTCACTGTGTACCTAACCTAAACTTGTCAAGCTTTCTTCAGAAACATACACTAAAACTCTAATTAGTGGACTGTAATTAAACTTTCTTTAAAATATAAGTTTCATGTAGGATACAATAATTATTATTTACACTATTCCATAGGAACCTTCCATGTTATATGGGGCCTTACATACAGTGGTTCTTTCCAGGGTCTCTGACTGGGCGGTTAGAGCACCCATTCTTGCCGCCCGCAACTCCAGAAGTCCCCCTTTTGTCACGTACGACAGGCAGGAAATACTGTAGCCCTGTTCTAACCCTAGTTCTAGTTCACATCACCATCACTAATCCACGCATAACCACAACCATACCCCACGGCAGGACAAAATGTTGGCACGCAGTGTGTCCAAAGTAGTTGCGATGTACCTAATTAGTATACCAAAGTGTAGGCCAATTTGAATAAACTTACGCATTATCATATATGAAATTTGCACCCGTCCACGATGTCGTTTATTTGTCTGAATAGACGTTATCTGATATTTCACGTTTCTAACTTCGAACCAAAAAGTTCCCGTATACATACATATAACACTTCTTTTACCTCCTTAGTAGAATTTCAAAAACATTCCTATGTACTACATATTCATCAATAAATACTTTATCAGCAAATTTCTGAAAGCTAATATTCAACACCAGCGATCGGCAACCCGACACCCACGTATGGTGTGTGGCCCGCGACTTTTCCTTGTGGCCCGCGGGTCTGCGCGTTACTAACAATTGGCCAAGTGCAAGTCAAACCCGCACCTGGAGGTTTCCGTATGACCAAAATTTTTTTTTTTTAATTTCTAGTATTTAATATTGCAGCAGCCATTAAAGTACACACATTGTGAAAATTTGAACTGTCTACCTCTAACGGTTCAAAAGTTAGTTGGAAAAATATCGAATAGCAGTTTTTTGTATGGGGACCCCTTTTTGTTTTCAACTTTTTTTTTATTTTTAGTATTTGTTGTTATAGCGGCCACCACACCGCACTGCATCCTCTGTAAGAATTTCAAATGTCTATCTATTACGTTTCCAGAGCCCTGTGACACACGGACAGACGGACAGACAGCGAAGTCTTAGTAATAGGGTTCCGTTTTTATCCTTTAGGTACGGAACCCTAAAAAACCGCTGTTCTACACTTCAGCACGCGCAATACATTCTCATGTTAAAAATATATGTTACGACGGCCCGTGGAATTTCGCTCTACACTAAACTTCTCTGCACTCTGTTCTTTTTCCAGACACGCCAAAGGAAGTAACTTCAATAACGGTTTTTAAAGGAACTTTCTTTATTTATAGTACCCTAATGGGGTTGATTGTTGAGTTGCTAAAAATGCTGAAACAGATGTGTAAACAGAAAGGCATAATGCATACACCCTTTTATAGTCGTCTTAAGGGTTGATCTAAAAAAAACAGTGACTCAGACTCTTCATTGAGTCCAATGATCATTTTTCATAGTGGTTGCTTCCAAATTAACGGATTATAAAATATAGTTCTAACCCCTATTTAACGACCTTAAGGGTTGATTTTCAAAAAATGGAAAAATAAGTGATATATTATTTACAACCAGAAAGCAAAATACCAATTTTCATAGACTTTGCTTCAAAATCTGCGGACTTCTAAACGAAGTTTCTACCCTATTATACCCTCTTAAAGGTAGATTTTCCATAAATGGTGTTAAAAAGTTCTATCATTCCCAACCAGAAAGCCAATTACCATTTTTTAAAGTCCTTGCTTCCAAATTAACGATTTTTAAAATAAAGTTCCATCCCCTATTAAACGTCCTTAAGGGTTAATTTTTCAAAAACGGTGAAATAGGTATTCTATTCATCAGATTATATTATTTTCAATCAGAAAGCTGAATACCAATTTTCATAGACTTTGTTTCAATATCTGCGGACTTCCCAACAAACTTTCAACCCCTATTTTACCCTGTAAGGGTAGATTTTCCATGAATGGTATTAAAAAAGTTCTATTATTTCCAACAGAAAAGCCAAATGCAAATTTTTATAGTCCTTGCTTCCGAATTAACGGAGTTTGAAATAAAATTCCAACCCCCATTTAACGACCTTAAGGGATGATTTTCAAATAACAATGAAAAATGTGATTAATTATTTTCTTTCGAAAACCCAAATACCGATTTTCATACAGTTTACATTAAAAGTGGGGGACTTTCATACAAACTTACAGCCCTTATTTAACCCAAATAAGGGTTGATTTTCCAGAAACGGTAGAATTAAAGTTCTACTATATCTAACCAGTAAGGCAATAACTAACTTTTGTAGTGCTGGCTTTCAAATTTGCAAATTTGCAAATTTTAAAATAAGCTGTCAACCCCTATTTTACCAACTTAAGGGTTGATTTTCCAAAAATGATGAAATAGGTGTTTTATTATTTTCTATCGGAACCCCAAATACCGAATTTTATACAGTTTACATTAAAACTGGGGGACTCTCATACAAACTTACAACCCTTATTTAACCCAAATAAGGGTTGATTTTCCAAAAACGATATAATTAAAGTTCCACTATACCTGACCAGTGAGGCAATGGCTAATTTTCATAGAGCTGGCTTTCAAATTGGCAAATTTTAAAATAAGCTGTCAACCCTTATTTTACCAACTTAAGGGTTGATTTTCCAAAAATGGTGAAATAGGTATTTAATAATTTTTAATCGAAAACCCAAATACCGATTTTCATAGAGTATACATCAAAACTGGGGGGCTTTCATACAAACTTACAACCCTTATTTAACCCACATAGGGGTTGATTTTCCAATAACGGTAGAACTAAAGTTTTATTATATCTGACCAGTAAAGTAATGGCTAACTTTCAAAGTGCTGGCTTTCAAAATGGCAAAATTTAAAATAAGCTGTCAACCCCTATTTAACCACCTTTAGGGTTGATTTTGGAAAAACCCTTAGGTTAGATTTTTATTACTTTAAATCAGAAAGCTAAATACCAATTTTCATCCAGTTTGGTTTAAAACTGACGGACTTTCATACTAACTTTCAACCCCCATTTAACCCCCTTAACGGTGGAATATCAAAAAAATCCGTTCTTAGTGCGCATCTACATTATAAAATGAAGCTACATTTCAAATTTCATGATTGTAGCTTCAGTAGTTTAGTCAAAACCTTGATTAATACGTTTTGAACGTGAGTATCTTTTCGCTTTTATATACATATATAATATAGATTTAGAATAGATATCGAAATAAGTAGGAATAAAAGAAAACAAAAATCAGAATGATATTTCTGAAATGAACTCTCGGTTGTGGTGGTCAACTAAATTGGGAAAGTTACGCTTGCTAATAAATCTTTACAAGATGCCTAAAGTTAACTAGTGTGTATGGTGCATGTGTTCGTGTGTGTATGTGTGCGTGTGTGTGTGAATGTGTGTGCATTGAACTATGTTTATGTTGAAATATTTATAATGCAATTTTTTTTGCAAGTTTTAAAACTAGCGTCTGTTTTCAGATTTCGGATTGAAGGGGGCAAGTTATTCTAGCACTTTGTCGCGTTATATCTATAACTACCTCGGAAGGAAGCATTGTACCCCTTTGGATAATTCAGCCGACCACTAGGTACTGTAGCGTGGGGTTTGGTATTTCGGTGTTGAGACCATTCCAGCTTGTTAAAAAGATACGGGGGACATTTATGTTTTATAACACCGAACAACAATGAAGCAAAATGCAGCTGTCTTCGATATTTCATTTTTAACAGGTTTGCTCCGTTCATATATGGTGTTACGTGCGTACGAGGAGGTATGCAAAATCTAGTACATGCATTCTGGACACGCTGAATAAGATTTTGAGATCGCACTAGCAGTCTAGGACCAATAACAGTGTCTGCATAGTTGAGTTTGGAAAGGACTAGTGACTCGAAAAGTTTTATTCTCACATCACGCTCTAAGAAATCTTTAATGTTATATAGAACTCGAAGTCTATAAAAACAATTACGCACAGTATTAATGACGTGTTTTTCAAATCTTAGTGTCTCGGCCATAAGAATACCAAGATTGCGAGCCACTGACACCCTTTGAATTGAATTCTGGTTGAGGCATATTGTTGGATTAAGTGCCTCTTATCTTTTTAACCTGCTTAAATAAGGGTTGTAAGTTTGTATGGAATTCCCCCAGTTTTAATGTAAAATCTATGAAAATCGGTATTTGGGTTTTCGATTAAAAATAGTTAAATACCTATTTCACCATTGTTCGAAAATCAACCCTTAAGTTGGTAAAATAAGGGTTGACAGCTTATTTTAAAATTTGCCAATTTGAAAGCTAGCACTATGAAAGTAAGCCATTGCTCTACTGGTTAGATATAGTGGAACTTTAATTCTACTGTTTATGGAAAATCAACCCTTATGTGGGTTAAATAAGGGTTGTAAGTTTGTATGAAAGTCCCCCAGTTTTAATGTAAACTGTACGAAAATCGGTATTTGGGTTTTCGATAGAAAATAATTAATCACCTATTTCATTGTTTTTGGAAAATCATCCCTTAAGGTCGTTAAATGGGGGTTGGAATTTTATTTCAAAAATTTCTTCCGTTAATTCGGAAGCAAGGACTATAACAATTTGCATTTGGCTTTCCTGTTGGAAATAATAGAACTTTTTTAACACCATTTATGGAAAATCTACCCTTAAAAGGGTAAAATAGGGGTTGAAAATTTGTTGAGAAGTCCGCAGAAAGTTTTGAAACAAAGTCTATGAAAATTGGTATTCAGCTTTCTGATTGAAAATAATAGAACACCTATTTTGTCGTTTTTGGAAAATCAACCCTTAAATTCGATTAATAGGGAATAGAACTTTATTTTAAAATCCGTTAATTTGGAAATAAGGATTGTAAAAATAGCATTTAGCTTTCTGGTTCGAAATAATAGAGCTTCTTTAACACCGTTTATGGAAAATCTACCCTTAAGAAGGTAAAATAGGGGTGGAAACTTCGTTTAGAAGTCTGCAGCTTTAAGAGCAAAGTCTATGTAATTTAGTATTCTGCTTTCTGATTGAAAATAATAGAACACCTATTTCACTGTTTTTGGAAAAATTAACCTTAAAGGACGTTTAATAGGGGATGGAACTTTATTTTAAAAACTGTTAATTTGGAAGCAAGAATTGTAAAAATGGTAATTGGCTTTCTGGTTGGGTATGATAGAACTTTTTTAACACCATTTACGGAAAATCTACCCTTAAGAGGGTATAATAGGGGTAGAAACTTCGTTTAGAAGTCCGCAGTATTTGAAGCAAAGTCTATGAAAATTGGTATTTTGCTTTCTGGTTGTAAATAATATATCACTTATTTTTCCATTTTTTGAAAATCAACCCTTAAGGTCGTTAAATAGGGGGGGGAACTTTATTTTATAATCCGTTAATTTGGAAGCAACCACTATGAAAAATTATCATTGGACTCAATGAATCTGAGTCACTGTTTTTTTTAAATCAACCCTTAAGACGGCTTTAAAAGGGTGTACGCATTATGCCTCTGTTTACACATCTGTTTCAGCATTTTTAGCAACTCAAAAATCAACCCCATTAGGGTCCTATATGTAAAGAAAGTTTCTTTAAAAAACGTTATTGAAGTTAAACTTCCTTTGGCGTGTCTGGAAAAAGAACAAAGTGCAGAGAAGTTCAGTGTAGGGCGAAATTCCACGGGCCGTCGTAAATATATTTTAAACATGGGAATGTATTGCGCGTGCTATAGTGCAGAACAGCGGTTTTTTAGGGTTGCGTACCTAAAGGAAAAAAACGGAACCCTATTACTAAGACTTCGCTGTCTGTCCGTCTGTCCGTGTGTCACAGGGCTCTATCTCTGGAACCGTAATAGATAGACATTTGAAATTCTTACAGAGGATGCATAACGGTGGCCGCTATAACAACAAATACTAAAAATAATGTGTAAAAACTAAAAATAATAAATTTCACAATGTGTGTACTTTAATGGCTTCTGCAATATTAAATACTAGAAATTTAAAAAAAAAATTTTGGTTGTACGTCCAGGTGCGGATTTGACTTGCACTTGGCCAATTATTAGTAACGCGCAGACCCGCGGGCCACAAGCGAAAGTCGCGGGCCACACACCACCCGTGGGTGTCGGGTTGCCGACGGCTGGTGTTGAATATTAGCTTTCAGAAATTTGGTGATAAAGTATTTATTGATGCATATGTACATAGGAATGTTTTTGAAATTCTACTAAGAAGGTAAAAGAATTGTTATATGTATGTATACGGGAATCTTTTAGGTTCGAAGTTAGAAACGTGAAATTTTATCTAACGTCTATTCAGACAAATACACGACAACGTGGACGGGTGCAAATTTCACTACATTTTGGTATACTGATTAGGTATATCGCAACTACTTCGAACACACTGCGTGCCAACATTTTGTCTTGCCGTGGGGTATGGTTGTGGTTATGCGTGGATTAGTGATGGTGATGTGGTAGAAACATAGACCTTGGATTATAATTTTGGGCTAGAACAGGGCTACAGTATCCCCTGCCTGTCGTACGAGACTAAAGGGGAACATCTGGAGTTGCGGACGGCAAGAATGGGAGCTCTAACCGCCCAGCCAAAGACCCTGGAAAGAATCACTGTATGTAAGGCCCCATATAATATGGACGGTTCCTATGGAATAGTGTAAATAATAATTATGGTATCCTACATGAGACTTATATTTTAACGAAAGTTTCATTACAGTCCACTAATTAGAGTTTTACTGTATGTTTCTGAAGAAAGCTTGACCAATTTAGGTACACAGTGACGAAAAAAAAAGCTTTTATTAAATAAATATTAATGCTACTTTATCGTTAAAATTGTTAAAGGTACAAACTTACGATTACACTTATTTGTATGTCATATCATATTTTTTACGCGGGCGAAGCCGCGGGTTCTGCTAGTGCTATTATACAATAAATGAATATTTTTCGGATATATAATAAAATTCTATTTTGATCATAACTGATGACATATTGCACTAATAATAATATCTAAATGAAATGTATGTAATTTTTATCTTTGACATTGATTAAATTTTGTATCATATCATATCATAATTAAATTTATGTAATTTAAATTAAATTTATGAACACAATTTTTACCATTCACGCTGTAATATTTTTTTCTTTTTTTGTATTTCTTATAATTATTATATGCCCGCTTGCGGCGGGAATGTAGAGGAATATCATTTTATGACTGTACATGTACCTAGCTTACCTACATTCCATAATAAACGAATTTGATTTGATTTGATTTGATTTGAATATGAGAAATTGGGGCACCTGTGCAAATTAAATCCAAAAGTGTTCCAGAGTGATCAGTAAAATGTGTAGGCTGCTTGACGAGCTGTTTTAATTTCTTGAAGTGCAGCAAATCTTGTATAGTCTTAGTATTAACATGATGGCTATCGAACAAATCGACATTCCCCCACTAACATAGTATAATTATGCCAAGGAAAAGACGAGAGTGAGTCTGTTAAGGCATCTACAAAAATTTGCAATGTCAGCCATGGTGGACGATACGCAGTTCCAAAGAGAATTGATTTGCCGTCTACACTTAAAGTCAGCCACATCCGCTCCACAAGAGGTGATACCGGGTGGTGAAGTACTCGCACCCTCAACCCCTTTTTAACGTAAAAGCCAACTCCGCAACCCGAGCGCGCACGGAGGCCGGGCGTGGTGTATGTAACAACTTGTATCCAGGAACTACAGGCGCACGCCCCTCTTCTCCTTGTCTTAACCACGTTTCATTTATTGCTATTAGGTCTATAGCGTGGTCCAATAATACAGATATAAATTCGTCATGCTTAGTTCCCAATGACCCTGGATTCAAGAGACCAAATCTTACAGCTCGCGGTTTACCCTTTAAATCTATATATATAAAAGCGAAAGGATACTCACGTTCAAAACGTATTAATCAAGGTTTTGACTAAACTACTGAAGCTACAATCATTGAAATTTGAAATATAGCTTTATTTTATAATGTAGATGTGCACTAAGAACGGATTTTTTGATATTCCACCGTTAAGGGGGTTAAATGGGGGTTGAAAGTTAGTATGAAAGTCCGTCAGTTTTAAAGCAAACTGGATGAAAATTGGTATTTAGCTTTCTGATTTTAAGTAATAAAAATCTAATCTGAGGGTTTTTCCAAAATCAACCCTAAAGGTCGTTAAATAGGGGTTGACAGCTTATTTTAAATTTTGCCATTTTGGAAGCCAGCACTATGAAAGTAAGCCATTGCTTTACTGGTTAGATATAATTAAACTTTAGTTCTACCATTTTTGGAAAATCAACCCTTATGTGGGTTAAATAAGGGTTGTAAGTTTGTATGGAAGTCCCCCAGTTTCGATGTAAACTGTATGAAAATTCGGTATTTGAGTTTTCGATAGAAAATAATTAAACACCTATTTCATTATTTTTGGAAAATCAACCCTTAAGTTGGTAAAATAAGGGTTGACAGCTTATTTTAAAATGTGCCAATTTGAAAGCCAGCACTATGAAAGTTAGCCATTGCCTCACTGGTTAGATATAGTGGAACTTTAATTTTACCGTTTTTGGAAAATCAACCCTTATGTGGGTTAAATAAGGGTTGTAAATTTGTATGAAAGTCCCTTAGTTTCGATGTAAACTGTATGAAAATCGGTATTTAGGTTTTCGATAGAAAATAATTAAACACCTATTTCACCATTTTTGGAAAATCAACCCTTAAGTTGGTAAAATAAGGGTCGATAGCTTATTTTAAAATGTGCCAATTTGAAAGCCAGCACTATGAAAGTTAGCCATTGCCTCACTGGTTAGATATAGTGGAACTTTAATTCTACCGTTTTTGGAAAATCAACCCTTATGTGGGTTAAATAAGGGTTGTAAATTTGTATGAAAGTCCCTTAGTTTCGATGTAAACTGTATGAAAATCGGTATTTAGGTTTTCGATAGAAAATAATTAAACACCTATTTCACCATTTTTGGAAAATCAACCCTTAAGTTGGTAAAATAAGGGTCGATAGCTTATTTTAAAATGTGCCAATTTGAAAGCCAGCACTATGAAAGTTAGCCATTGCCTCACTGGTTAGATATAGTGGAACTTTAATTCTACCGTTTTTGGAAAATCAACCCTTATGTGAGTTAAATAAGGATTGTAAGTTTGTACGAAAGTCCTCCAGCTTTGATGTAAACTGTATGAAAATCGGTATTTGGGTTTTCGATAGAAAATAATTAAACACCTATTTCACCATTTTTGAAAAATCAACCCTTGAGATGGTTAAATAGGAATTGAAAGCTTATTTTTAAATTTGCTAATTTGTAACCCAGCACTATGATGGTTAGCCATTGCCTCTACTGATTAGATATAGTGCAACTTTAATTTTACAATTTATGGAAAATCAATTCCTATATGGGTTAAATTAGGGTTGAAAGTAAAAGTTAAATTTAGATTGTAAAAGTGATTGAATAGAGGTGGAAGATTTGTTGGAAAGTCAGTTTTGAAGGAAAGTCTATGAAATTTAATATACGGGTTTCTGTTTTAAAATAATGAAATACCTATTAAAGGGTAAAATTAGGGTTGAAACACTCTATGGAAGCGGAATTCAGTACCCAGATGGTAAAAACTGAACACTATTACTAAGACTTCCGCTGTCTGTGCGTCTGTCCGTCTGACACAGGGCTCATCTCTTGAACCGTAATAGATATGCACTTGATTTTTACAGAGTACGTATAACGATAAATATTGAAAATAAGAAACCGCTATTTTTTCTCATTTTTTGCTTTTTTTGAACCGTAATAGGTGAACAGTTAAAATATTCACAACACATATTCTATAAGACAGGTTTTACTGTTTACTGTGTAGAAATTAGACTACAAATATTTTACAGACTTTTTTATTAAACTAACTTTCATCTTCATCACCAACCCATTACTGTCATACTGTTGGGCCCGGGTCTCTTCTTAGAATAGGAGGGTTTGGCTACAGTCCACCGCGCTGGCCAAGTGCGAATTGGTAGACTTCACACACCTTTGATTTCTTTTTTATTTTTAGGCATGCAAGTTTCCTCATATAATGATATTTAATTAGAGGAATTAGTGCCTGGGATTTAACCTTGGACTGCTTGATCAAGAGGACAAGTTTTTTAACCATTATGCTATCACTGCTAAAACCTAACTTTACAAAGTCTCATATAAAATGTAACTATTCTGCTATTGGTCAATTTTGAATCTCTTTGCATTTGAAATTTAATCCGAACGCCGAACGTATGACAAAAGACGGAGCGCGCGGAAAGTGCTATGATGCAGCGGGGTGAGGGGGCACAACATTATTAGGTGTTACTACCCGAACGGGCAGACGCGTGAGGGCAGACGACGTTGTCACACGTATAGAATGTATGGAATTTTCTTTGCTTTCTATTGCGTTGCTGTTAACTTTTGTTTAATTGCTACTTTTGTATATAAATATTCATTTAATTTTCCTGTTTGAGTGGGTTACTTTTTATTTTTATTTTCATTACTTAGAAGTAATTGTACTACTTTTGTTTGAAGATTCATAATATTAAGTTGCGAATATTTGGTTGTAAATATTTAGTTATAGATAAACAATTAAGTGCCTTAAATGATATTTAAGTTTAAAAATGGACGGAGAAATTATAACAATTGTCGTCGAAGAATTACAAATAAGATGTAGAGTAGTAGGAATCCCTGGGGATGGAGCTTGCTTATTTTCATCTCTATCATATCTTATTTATGACAATATTTCAATGGCTGCTCAAATTCGATCGAATATAGTAAACCACGTGGCTAATAATTGGCAAAGATTCAAGAGCTTTACAATGGATCGATTTGGAGCTCCTTATGGCACCAAACGCCTCTATCTCGCCGATATGAGCAAGCCGCATTCTTATGGTACAACTTGCGAACTTAAAGCAGCTGGGGAAATATTTCCATATGAATTTCAACTATTTCAAGATGGTACACATATTGCAACTTTTGGGGAACCATTGCAAGGGATAAAAAGAATGCGTTTTAATGGACATTTTAATGAAGGCCATTTTGATGTGTTGCTACCAATAGGCTCTATTCATTTGTCGAATGATGACGAAATAGGGATTGAATCAAATTTAGTACCCTGCACAGCTAAGCTGCGACAAGTTAACCCCGAATCGGTAGATGGTAACTTAAATTGTAATATGATTAGGTCGCAACATTCTGCCGTCCAATCGAAGGATACCGAAACAAATTTGACTGTGAGTGAACCGCAACATAGCGCCAGTACGGATACTCCTGTGTTATCGTTAGATGTTTCGGACTTGAAAGGTAAAAAACGCAGAAAACAATTTACGGATAAAATTCGAAGAAAACAAGTAAAGACTGCAGTTAATAAATTTAATGAAATTCACTCGGAAGTTCATCAACCGGTAGTTATTGAGCATCCCAAAAGTAGTCCGAAAAATGTGAGAGCAGCTAAAAAAATATATGCTAAAAATTCGTCCCCGAGGTGAATAGGACAGCGGTGAAAAGATATGCCAAAACCCATCCAGACGTTAAGAAAAGATCAATCGCGAATTATAAAAAAAAGAAACAAACATTTGCATGGAGAAATAAGTTTATGTCAGGTTGTCGATACGACCATAACATCGATTATTGCAATGATAAATCAGTTGACTTTGGACCAAGGGCACCTTGCTCTTGGTGTAAAGCTTATAAATGGCAAGAAGAACCTAATGGAATTTGTTGTAGTGCCGGAAAAGTTCAGCTTCTTGCCATTGAATGCTACCCTGAACCATTACACAGTCTACTTACAGGGCAGCATATAATGTCACAGCACTTCCTCTCTTCAATTCGTCAGTACAATGGTTGTTTTCAGATGACCTCTTTTGGGGCGAAGGAGATTAAAGAAGGTAATTTTATGCCGACGTTTAAGGTGCAAGGGCAAGTATACCATCGGATTGGTAGTATTATGGCAGACTCTCAACAAAAACCTTCTTTTCTACAAATATACTTTGTTGGGGATTATGATAGTGAACGTGACATTCGTTGTGGAATTTTCACGGGTGTTAAACCTGACTTGATCGCCGAATTACAAAAACTTTTGCATTTAAATAATAAATACTCGTATATAAAAGACTTTAAAGCTGCAATTGATTCGTTACCCTTAGGGCATAAAGAATTTAAAGTAGTTATTAGTGCTAATAAAAAACCCCGTAGAGAACATGCTGGTCGTTTTAATACACCTACTGCAAGAGAAGTTGCAATTGTCATAGTCGGCCAGGAGTTTGAAAAGAGAGATATCGTTATTCACGGCAGGGATAACAGACTGATGCGTATTAGTGAAACCCACCGTGCTATGACGCTCTTCAGTATCCCCTCATGTTCTGCCGTGGAGAAGATGGATATCAAATTAACCTAACCTCAATTTGACCCAATAACTAAAGAACCTCTAAAAAAAACTGTTTCTGCGGCTCATTTTTACAGCTACAGGTTGATGGAGCGTAGTGGTGAGGAATGTTACCTGTTACTCTTCCGTAATCTATTGAATCAATATTTGGTAGATATGTATGCAAAAATTGAAACAGAGCGATTAAATTACATTCGTTATAACCAGAAAAAACTGAGGAGCGAAGAATATGTCCATTTAAAAGATGCCCTGGAAAGAAGAGATGGCCAGCTTGCTGAAATTGGTAAAATGGTAGTCCTGCCATCTACTTTTACTGGTGGACCTCGCTACATGCACGAACGTACTCGAGATGCTTTAACTTACGTGCGTCAGTACGGTCGGCCAGATCTTTTTATTACATTTACGTGTAATCCCAAATGGCCAGAAATTGTAGAAAATTTAAAGCAAGGACAAAAAGCTCATGATAGACACGATTTGGTAGCGAGAGTTTTTCACATAAAAGTAAAACATATCATGAAACTTCTTACAAAGGGTTGTATATTTGGGACTACTAAGTGCCATATGTATTCAGTAGAGTGGCAGAAAAGAGGTCTACCTCATATACATATTCTTCTTTGGCTTGAAGAGAAGATTAGACCAGAGTCCATCGACAGAATAATTAGCGCAGAGATACCTGACCCTGACATGGACCGAGCTCTTTATGAAATAGTAATGGTCACTATGATACATGGCCCATGCGGAGCTTTTAATAGATACTCACCTTGCATGGTTGATGGCACATGCTCTAAAAAATACCCTCGCACGTTTTTAAAAGAGACTCAAACAGGCGAAGATGGATATCCTAAATATCGAAGGCGGTCCCCAGCAGATGGTGGGCTCACTGCAATGTTAAACGGATCCGAAGTGGACAATCGTTGGATAGTACCTTATAATCCCGTCCTGTCCCGCACCTTCTTAGCCCACATTAACGTTGAATACTGTAATTCCGTTAAATCAATTAAGTATATCTGCAAGTATGTCAACAAAGGTTCAGACCAAGCGACATTCATGGTGGAAAATCTGGATGAGGTGGCAAGGTACGAAACAGGAAGATATATAAGTAGCTCAGAAGCAGCTTGGCGCATATTTTGCTTCCCCATTCACGAAAGATACCCCCCTGTTGTACACCTTGCAGTGCATCTCGAAAATGGACAGAGGTTATATTTTAGTGAAAATAACGTTATTGATAAGATCAACAATCCTCCAAAAAACCACACTCTTAGCTTTTTTTAAACTATGTCAAATTGACCCCTTTGCGCGCACTCTACTATACCATGAGGTGCCTGCGTATTATATCTGGAGTAGTTATAAGTTTCAAAGAAGAAAGCAAGGTCAACCTGTGCCAGGTTTTGGGGAATTGAAGAAAGACAGAGTGTTAGGTCGGGTTTATACTATTCATCCTGTTAGCAACCCTGAGTGCTATTACTTGCGCCTTCTTTTGCATGAGATTCGCGGTCCTACATCATTTACTTCTCTTAAAACTATATCTGGTGTAGTACATCCTACGTTTCAAGCGGCATGCAAGGCACTTGGCTTGCTTGAGGATGATGCGCATTGGGATCGTACTTTGGAAGAAGCCTCATTATCGCACTCTCCTAATAAGGTTCGTGAATTATTTACTATCATGATAGTTTTCTGCCAATTGGCAGATCCAAATAACCTGTGGGAAAAACAACGTGCCAGCCTTGCAGAAGATATAAAAAGGCAAATGGAAAGAGAATGTAATAATAACTCATTGGTTCAAGAAAATATTGTTTTAATCGATGTCTTATCATAATCGAAAATATTGTGATATCTATGTCGGAAAAAACCCTCTCACATTTTGGAATTACCTCTCCTCCTCGAGAAGAGGCGCCTGTGGCGTGTAACCGGCAGTACATAATGGAAATGTCCTATAATATTGAAAAACTCAACGAATCAGTTGCCAAAAATGTTCCAAAATTAAACCAGGAGCAAAAAGAAGTATACGATCATATAATGAAAAGTATAACATCTGGTCTCGGCGATTTATTCTTTCTTGATGCTCCTGGTGGTACGGGAAAGACATTTTTAATAAATTTGTTGTTAGCAACTGTAAGAGGTGGAAAGAACATTGCCATTGCTGTTGCTTCTTCAGGAATTGCAGCAACTTTAATCGACGGAGGTAAAACGGCACACTCTGCATTTAAGTTGCCATTAAATTTAAATTATTCCGAAATTACTTTGTGCAATATACCAAAACAGAGTGACTTGGCAAAATTGTTGTATAAAGCCAAATTAATCGTATGGGATGAATCTACTATGGCAATAATATGGCAAAAATAAAAAAGGCGTAGAGGCTCTAGATAGAACGCTTCAAGATATAAGGAGTTCTAATAAACTTATGGGAGGTGTTACAGTTTTATTAGCTGGGGACTTCAGACAAACATTGCCTGTTATACCACGCGGGACACGTGCAGACGAAGTCTAAGCCTGTTTAAAGTCTTCATTCTTATGGCCCAAAGTTAAAATTATGTCTTTAAGAATAAATATGCGTGTTCATTTACAACAGGATTCGAGATCAGACGAATTTTCAAAACTGTTACTTGACATTGGAGATGGTAACATTTCTGAAGAGGAAGGTAAAATTAATATCCCTAATCATCTTGGCAATATTGTAAAAGATTTAAACAGTTTAACTGACAAAATATACCCTAACATTCGTCAAGTCACTGAAAAGACTAATAGTGTGTGGCTGAGAGAAAGAGCAATTTTAACTCCCAAAAACGAGTCAGCTAATAGCATTAACTCCTATTTACTAGAGAAGTTACCCGGTGCCGAGGTAAAATATGAATCAGTGGACTCTGTATTAGAGATAGATGATGCTGTACATTATCCAGTCGAGTTCTTAAACTCCCTTGAGCCACCTGGAATTCCACCTCATGTTTTGTATTTGAAAGTCGGTGCACCTGTCATTTTACTAAGGAATCTCAACCCTCCTAAACTATGCAATGGGACCAGACTTCAAGTAAAGACTCTACATAAACACGTTATTGAGGCAAGCATTTTTACTGGTGTGAGTCAAGGAGAAATTGTTTTTATACCTCGGATCCCTTTGATACCCTCAGATTACCAAATTCAATTTAAGCGTCTTCAATTCCCAGTAAAGTTATGCTATGCAATGACTATTAATAAAGCACAGGGACAAACGTTCAAAGTAGCTGACGTAGATTTAAGAAACGATTGTTTCTCCAATGGGCAGTTATATGTGGCCTGTTCTAGAGTCTGTTCTTCCGATAATTTATATATACTTCAACCAGAAAGAAAGACTAAAAATGTGGTTTATAGAGAAGTGTTGCAAAAATAAAAAGTCTGTTTAAAAACGTGCGAGGGTATTTTTAGAACATGTGCAATCGACCATTCAGAGTGAATATTTATTAAAAAATCCACATGGGCCATGTATCAGTGGTCATTACTATTTCATAAAGCTCGGTCCATGTTAGGGTCAGGTATCTCTGCGTTAATTATTTTGTCGATGGACTCTTTTTTCTACTAACATAACTTTTTTCTGCCACTCTACTGAATACATATTATGGCACTTAGTAGTCTCAAATATACAAATCTTCGTAAGAAGTTTTATGATGTATTTGCTTTTATGTGAAAAGTCAACACTGTCAAGATCCGACGTCAAGTAACAATTTTGACAACAATTGTAAAAAACCCGCATATTAATTCTTAAAGCATCTTGAGTACGTTCGTGCATGTAGCGAGGTCCACCAGTAAAAGTAGATGGCAGGACTGCCATTTTACCAATTTCAGCAAGCTGGCCAATCTCTTCTTTCCAGGGCATCTTTTAAGTGGACATATTCTTCGCTCCTCAGTTTTTTCTGGTTATAACGAATGTAATTTAATCGCTCTGTTTCAATTTTTTGCATACATATCCACCAAATATTGATTCAATAGATTACGGAAGAGTAACAGGTAACATTCCTCACCACTACACTCCATCAACCTGTAGCTGTAAAAATGAGCGGCAGAAACAGTTTTTTAGAGGATCATTAGGTATTGGATACTGAAGAGCGTCATGAGCACGGTGGGTTTCACTAATACGCATCAGTCTGTTGTCCCTACCGTGAATAACGATATATCTCTTTTCAAACTCCTGGCCGACTATGACAATTGCAACTTCTCTTGAAGAAGTTGCATTAAAACGACCAGCATGCTCTCCACGGACTTTTATTAGCACTAAAAACTACTTTAAATTATTTTTGCCCTAAGGTTATCGAATCAATTGCAGCTTTGAAGTCTTTTTTTATATTTATTATTTAAATGCAAATGTTTTTTGTAATTCGGCGATTCAGTCAGGTTTAACACCTGTGAAAATTCCACAACGAATGTCACGTTCGCTATTATAATCACCAACAAAGTATATTTGTAGAAAAGAAGGTTTGTGTTTTTGTCTTGCACCTTAAACGTCGGCATAAAATTACCTTCTTTAATCTTCTTCGCAAAAATATTTTATTGTTAAATGCTATTTTGTTGTTAAAATGGTTAAAGGTACGAATTTACAGTTATTTGTATTATGTCATGTTAATTTATTTACGCGGGCGAAGCCGCGGGTTCTGCTAGTAAAAAGATAAAAGAAGACCAATAGGGGTTAATGTAATGTGGAGAATCTGTTAATGTAATTAATAGTATGTATATTTTGAATGAATTCAACATTACTGTATAAAGTGCAAGTTTGAAGTTGATAATTATGTTTGTAAAGGTCATTTTTTTGTAAGAATAATAATAAATCATCTAGCGGGGAGACGACCGTCTGCGTTAGCATTAACGTTAGCACAATGGCGATGAAATAGCGAGCCGCAATCGCTGCACTTTGCGCCATCTGCCGGCGTGAACTTACCACAGATGCTGCTTTTGTTAGCCATATCACAAATAACGATCGATGTATCAATGAACTTAAGTAGTTCGTTGTTTATCCAGTAGATGGCTCTGCGGTAAAAAAAATACTTTAACTAAATTAAGTATAATTTTGTCCTCGATTGTCAATAATAAATGCCACAAACGTCTTTTTATTAGCCCCGAGTGCAAAACGATTTTTTTTATTCAGAGTAAATCACAATAAGGTACTCAATAAGCTTGTAACAGACGTTGATCTCACTCAGCTGTCAGACAGCTGCTGGGTGTTAATTTGCTTATTGAATTTTATTTGTTTATTTAAACGACACGGCACTAACTTTACGATCCTTGTCACAACTATACTGTTCTTTGTACAGCAACACTTAACCCGTTAAATCACTTTTTAACTGGCAAATAATATTAAAACAATTAGTTATCACAACAAATGAACTGTCATCGCCGGCCGAACTACCCGAACTCCGATTTTGATCAATAAATATGCCTAATCCAATATTTTTTTTGTCTATGTTTGTTTTAATTTTAGTAATCAAATTGATTGTTGCAGCTAAAGTGTTCGACCTGGCGCGGAATCCGTACTGTTGATCTGATATATAATTAAAAGATGTTAGGTATTTGTTTAAGCGATCATATATTATTTTTTCAAGAATTTTTGAAATTATTGGAAAGACTGAGATTGGAAGATAATTACTGGGATCTGTTTTAATACCTGACTTATATACAGGAGTGACTTTGGCAATTTTAAGTTCGTCGGGAAATGTGCCGGTCTCGAAACGGTAATTTATGCAAGATGTAGAGCCTTAATACAGATGAAAGGCTTAATACACTTAATTACCTTCATCGTAATGCCATCCATTCCACAGCTTGAATTAGAGTCTAGTTGATCAATTATTTTTGAAACTTCATATTCAGTACATTTTTCTAAGTTTGTTAACTGTGTTTTTGTATATATATGTGAATTATTTACAATATATGCATTGCTATTGTTAATAGTTGAATAGGTCTGTAAAATATTATTAGCTAATAATGAACCAATTCCAGCAAAAAATATATTAAATTCTTCGCAAACTTGACGTCCAACTGTTATTACTCCTAATGATGTTGTAAGCTTTGGGGGAATGTTGTCACTTTTAACTTTATTTTTAGATAGGGTTTCAATCCATGTCCACATTTTTTTGGGTTATTTTTACATTTATGAAAATAATCACGATAGTATTTGCTTTTTGTGTTAGATATAAGTTCTGTTACTTTATTTCTCGATTTTATATGTTGTTTTATAAGATTTTCTTTTTCGCTATTTGAACTTTTCTTTATTTTTTGCCAAAGAATATTTCTATCATTTATGCTCTTAATAATGTTTTTATTAATCCAGTCTTTTTGTGGTAAGTTTTGTATTTTGGTTTTACTAATTTTACTTTTAGATATGACGTTTTTGATTATATTATGCAGGTTATGGAAGTTTTGGTTCTCGTTATTAGTAACTCCTTTTGGCTATATGTTTACAAAAGATCGTAATTAATGGCTTCATATTTAACACGTTGTGGTGGCTCTGGTTTAAACTTCTTCATGCCTACAAATATTTGTTTGTGATCAGAAATCGATGAATCGTGTAAGGCTATGTGAAAACATCTGTCGTTTAGATTTGATATGACATGATCTGAAATTGTTTTTGGAGTCATCGTTGTGCGAGTGGAGTACTCTTCGTCTATTTTATTTAGGATTTTATAACCAGACTCGCGTATGATATTCACAAATCTTGTTGTATTCCTGTTAGCCGTTAACCCTTAATGCATTTTTGTACGTTTTTTGGGACAGCTAAATTTTCAACGTTAAAAGTATTTCGAAACGTAAGAGTGCTCTGTTTCTGAATGCAGCGTTAAGCGTCGGTGATATATCTATCTCTCTCGCACACACACTTCGCGTTGCGCGCATCACAATTGCAACTGTCGTCATTTAAAATTTGACAAGTTGAGACTCGGCGGCTACTCGTACAATAGTTCCAAAATTTGTGTCACAAAATGGTTAAACCACTAAGACCTACGGTTATTTTGAAAGGAGGTGAGTTTATTGTTTGTTTCTAATCAACACATGATTGTTTTTCACGTGAATTTCTAAGACTGTTATGCTTTTTGTTAGGTGTCACTTTTAACGGACATTGCCGCTTTAGCAATACTCGGTGCTTTATTTTATTTGTCCCAAATAACGGACCTTGCCAATAATACTAACAATAATAATCGGGACGAGCACGTATCTATTATTGATTTTTTTGATGACTTATGCTTTGTGGTGATAGGTTTTAATAGCTTAATATGCTTGTTAAAGGTAATTCTACTAATAAAAGCACAGCATGGCGTACTAATAGAATATTGTCCATGATTCCACCATCGGACTCGGAACAATCAGACATCGAAAATGATGAGGAAAATGAAGAAAGAGTACTTTCTCATATACCGCTAGATGATTCATCTTCCTGTCGAACTTTATCTCCCGGTCTGGAAGAATTACTGAATGGCTTTGATGATGATTATGATGAACAATTAGCGAGTCCTTCTGTACTAAACAATTATGATACTCTAAATGATTCCCCTGCATTGAGCAATAATATTCCTCCTCAACCTTCCCCATCTGTGGTCACCACATCAGTACTATCTCCAAGGAATGTTCCCAATATTCAGCCGCCTCAATCAGTACCATCCCCAGCAACACCACTTGGTATTTCAACACGACGTACAAGAAATGTAATAAATACAAATAACACTGCTCCTTCTGCATCCAACCCTGTTAGAAACCGGCGAAAAAAATTAGAACAGATGGAATTTAAATTTAAACGCCAAAAATTCAGTAGCCAAGTCCTGATTGACTCAGAATTTCACCCTTTCGTTGATTATACTGATAAAACATCTATGGATTATTTCAAAAAGTTTTGGAATGAGGATTTATGGAACCACATAGTCGTCATGAGCAACTTGTACTCAATTCAAAAACAAGGCAAGCCTATAAATTTGACAGTCAAGGACATAAAATCTTTTGTCGGCATCGAAATATTAATGGGCATAGTAAGTATGCCAGCTTATGCTGATTACTGGGCGCAGGGTACTCGTTTTGCTCCTATTGCAGATGTTATGAGCCTCAAAAAGTATGAGACAATCAGGGGTAATTTACACTTCTGTAATAATGCAGAGGATGATCGTACAGACCGTTATTTTAAAATAAGACCAGTGATGGAACACATACGGCAAAATTGTTTGGCTGTTGAAGAAGAGAAATCATACTCCATCGACGAAATGATGGTACCGTATAAAGGAAAAAAGGCTGGGTCTAGACGTCAATATATGCCCAAAAAACCCACGAAATGGGGTTTCAAATTTTTTGTTCGAGCTGGAAATTCCGGGATAGTATATGACTTTTTTGCATACGATGGTGGCAACAGTTTTGATGATGCTGAATTCACAGAGTGGGAAAATAATTATCTAGGAATTGGTGGGAGAACAGTTATAAAACTGTGTAAAACCATCAAGGATCAACCTTTATCAACTGTTTACTTTGACAACTGGTTTACTTCTCTGGAACTGATATTTCACTTACGAAATGAATATGGAATTCTTTCTTTGGGTACTATAAGAAAGGATAGACTTAGAGGACAGTCTATTGTCGAAGATAAAGTGCTGAAGAAAAAAGGAAGAGGAAGCTATGAAATGATTTCAGATAATAAAAATAAACTATCGATTGTCAAGTGGGTTGACAATGACTGTGTGAATCTAGCGAGTTCGTATTGCGGAGAAGAGCCTGTCACCAGCATTTTACGCTATAATAAAGACGTGCATGAAAAGCGGCCAGTAACATTCCTTCATATTATCAAGGAATATAACAAAAAAATGGGTGGAGTTGATAAAGCTGATATGTTGATTGCTTTATACAGGATTGCTTTGAAAAGTAAAAAATGATACATGAACATATTTAGTCACCTCATCGATATATCTTTGAATAATGCGTGGCTTGTATACAAACGTGAAATGCAGGAAATGGGTGATAATTCTATCCCACTAAAAAAGTTCCGAATCCAAATTGCAGATGCACTAATAAAATCAGACACACGTATAAACATTGTAATAGACTCAGAAATTCCAGCTGAAATTACTAAACCAATAGTTCCGAGACCGCCACCAGAGATGCGGCTGGATGGGATCCATCATCTTCCCGATATCGATACACAAGGTCGTTGCCGTCTCTGTACCAAAGGGAAAACGATGATAAAATGCCTAAAATGTGATGTCAGATTATGTCTAACTCAAAAAAAGAAATGTTTTTTGCTATTTCATACACAAAAGTAATAAGGTAATTGCCTGAAATGTTCATTATAATTACTACTTGATATTAAATATATTTTTGTCAATTTCATTCCTTTATTTTAACCGCATTTTATATATTTGTATATAAATATTTTAATATTCTTTATTTATACAATATCCAGCACTGTCCGTTTTCGAGGACGCTAATTCAAACAACTGAACTGTTACGGATGCAGCTCTGTCCGTTTTATGGGACATTACAAAAGAAAAACTAATTAATAATTATTTTAAATTTTTCATATCAAGAACTTTATACTATATCCCTAGCAACGCATAAACATAAGTTTTAAACAAATATAATGCTTTATTATTAGTTTGCCGTTTTAAGGGTTAATAAATCTAAATTGAAGTCACCAAAAACAATAGTTTTCTTTCTGTCTTGAATTTGTTTTTCGAAATCTTGTAAAAAGTCGTTAATATTAGAGTCTCATGGTATTTTAATTTTTTCTAGTGTTATCCATAAATAATTGTTGTTGTGAATATATTTCTGTTCACTTAGGCTATGTTTTATATCCTCATGTATGAAAATTGACACTCCTCCACCTCTAGTATTAATTCTGTAACTATAATAAGATAAGATAAGATAAAATACTCTTTATTGCACACTTACAGTTGAAATTTTGCAATACACAATATACATAACAGGTGAAACAGTATGCAATAGGCGGTCTTATCGCTAAATAGCGATCTCTTCCAGACAACCTATGCATGAAAAAGAAAAGAGAGACAAACGAAGAAAGAAGGATAGTGTGCGTGAAGTTAGAGAAGGAATAGGTTATAAAGGATAGGATACATTTAGTATTAGTGTTAAAGCAACAAAAATAGAGAGAAAAAAAACCACAAACAAAACAATAACACGGTACACATGAAAAAGACGAAAACGAGGCGGAAAATCATACTTTCGAGTAATATTTTAAAAGTTGGTTTTTAAATGAATCAAGCGATTCAGCACGGCGTATGGACATGGGTAACTTGTTCCATAAACCAACAGCAACTGAAGAGAAAGAGTTTTTGTAAAAGGATGAAGAATGAAAGGGAATTTGAAGAGAAAGATTTATACAGAGGAGCGAAGACAGCGGTCGTGTGCAAGGTAAAGGTATTGGAAACGGTCTTTTAGATACGAGTAGGTGGGAGCGATGGGGCTGAACAGCACGCAGTATAGCGCAGAAAGAATATGCATATTCCGGTGAAGTCGGATTGGGAGCCACTTGAGTTTAGTACGATACTCGGATATGTCATGATCATATTTGCAAAGACCAAATATGAAACGAATACATAAATTTTGGAGACGCTCAAGTTTGTTAAATTGCTCCTCAGTGAGGTCGAGATAGCAAACATCGGCATAGTCGAGAATAGGAAAGAGTAAAGAATGAGTTAACGCAATTTTAGTAGCAATAGGAAGAAAGTTGCGAAGTCTCCTGAGGGAGCCTACCACAGAAAACATTCTTCGACTTACTTGCTGAATTTGAACAGACCATGATTGATGCTTATCATAGTATACAGGGTGAATTTTTAAAACGGGCCTTCAGGGCCAAATCCAAAACTATAAGGATTAGCGAAAAATGCTGAAAGGAGTTACGAGACCGATTTTGATAAAAACTAAAACTGCATCATTACTTTTTTAATAATAATCGAACGAGTTCATTTTGAAAAAAAATACACTATCAGATAGTGGGATAATATAGAAGATATTATCCCACTATCTGATAGTGTCGCTTATGAGGATCAATTTCGGGGAAGTAATGTTATGTGACAAATTAAAGGAAAAGGAAAATTTTGAAGAAAATAAATATTTTTACATACATTAGCATACTAATCCTTAAGGATTATACATAACAAATGACTTATGTATAATTCTTTAGAACTATACATAAGTCATACCATTAAAGAATTTGTTAGTTAATCAACTAATTCTTCGATGTTATGACCATGACATACGGCTTAGTATGAGAAAGTAATAGGTTGGCAAATAAGTTACCGCCGTTTTTAGTATTTATTTTTTAATAAAATTGATAACTGATTAAATAGTTTATTCTCATTGTTTGTTATTTACAACTTCGTTTCAACGTTAAATATGATTTTCTATATCTCTTTGTTTAGTAATCACATGGATTTGACTCGAAAAAGTCATTCTCGCAAATTGTCAACTTTAGATCTGTATTAAACGAAACTCCGTCCATAGCAAGTTAAATCTATTATAATGGTCCTAAAATTAACCTTAATTAAGTCGAACATAAAAATATAAATTGTTGGAGAACAAAACGTCGCTTTCGAATGATTTGAAACAAATGATTTAATTAACTAATGGCAGGAACTTAACTGCCAAATTAATATGAAAAAATATGTATTTTCTTAAAATTAAAGGTTTTCCTTTAGTTTTTCATTTATCATTACTTCCCAGAATTTCATCCTTATAAGCAATACTATCAGATAGTGGAATAAAATAGAGCGTGTATTTTTTTTCAAAATGAACTCGTTCGATTCCCGGCTAGGGAAAAAGTTATTTTGAAAAAGTAATAATGCAGTTTTAGTTTTTATCAAAATCGGCCTCGTAACTCCTTTCAAAATTTTTGGCTAATACTTATGGTTTCGAATTTGGCCCTGAAGGCCCGTTTGAAAAATTCACCCTGTATACCAAGATTTTTAACTTTATAACACTATAAAAATAATAGTGAACATAATTGGGTATTTGTATACGTTTTGCTTCTTCTTCAGTTTTTATCCAAGTTTCAGTTAATAAAATAAGGTGTATTGGTGCCTCAACTGACTTGATAATGCATTTGATCTCATCAAGTTTTCCTGGTCGCACAATACTTCTTACATTGGAGTAGAAAACATTCATGGAAGTGCGTAGTGCTATAATATTATCGTATGTATCAAGTTTTTCGTGTGTTATTTCTTCTCTGTGTTTTTTTTTGTCTTATCTTTGTTTAATGTTATAATCCTACAATTTTAAATAATATCCTTGCTTTATTAATTAAGAAAAGAAAAATAGTTGTCACTGTCAGTGTTTAAAAATGGAAGGTAGTTGGGCGGGAGAAAATTACATTATGGTGACTAAAATAAATATAAATAATATATTGTGTTAAAAATGTGGAATAAAGCAAACCAGGAAAGGTTAATTAAAGACAGAAGTGACGTTGGAATTATGATGTTAAATATGTGTGTATTAAATATGTGTATGGTGTTAAATATGGGTATTAGGTATCTGTACCTCAGGTAGACGCTTTGATGTCACTTTTATTTAAAAAAGGTGCGCCATGTGGACAGTCGTATTCGAGAATGAGGGTAGTTTACCGTGAGACACGGACCCGGTCACATCTCCAATGCGAAACTGTCGGTTTACCTAATTAACGCATTTGATCACTATGGTTATTTTGCTATACATATACTTAACCGACTGACTATTATAAATTATTTTATTATTACTGAATTACTGACTGACGTGTCCCTTTGATGTCCTAATCGTGTTTTCTCCGACATATATATATATATATATATATATGTGTCGGAAATGGCGGTACTGAGGCGCTTCCGGAGCGCTAGCGCCATCTAGTGGCACTCGATAAAGTTAGTGTTGGAATGCGCCGGTGTGGGAACCGACTGGGTTTGCGAGCAAGACGAGACGAGACTTTACTGTTGGCGGTCGGCCGGTGCGGACACTAAAATTATCACGCGTTCCTCGAGCTACTCATACCTGCCTACTAAGTGAATTCTAATCAAAGTCATTCCTGTGTTGTAATAATGACCACTGAAGCCCACAGAAGATTACGATGAGCGATAAAGAACTACCTGTTCCGAAATATATATATATATATATATATATATATTTCGGAACTATATATATATATATACATATATATATATATATATATATATATATATATATATATATATATATATATATATATATTTCGGAACAGGTAGTTCTTTATCGCTCATATATATATACATATATATATCAAATTCTTTTGAAAGATTAAGCATGGTTAATTGAAAACCCAAAATAAAATATTTCATAATAATATGATGTCGGCTGTAATGGCTCATCTTATTTTTGCAACTCTGATAAGTAAACAATTTTTAACAAAAAATACAACCGACTTCTATGTCACTACAAAGTAAAAAATAATTGAAATAAATGTTGGTTTAGTACATATTTCTGAAGTCGGCGCTCATATTAGACACGCTGTTTACATCGTTATCCAACGAAATATATTGAGCGCCGACTTCAGAAATATGTACTAAACCAACATTTATTTCAATTATTTTTTACTTTGTAGTGACATAGAAGTCGGTTGTATTTTTTGTTAATTTTTTTTTTAATATCAGCATCAGCATCAGCTGATATTAATCTGAAAAAATCAGCATCAGCATCAGCATCCGCTGATCTAGTAAAAACCTGCATCAGCAACAACCCTGATCGTAACACGCTGCGTGACGTCATGTTTCGATTCGCCAATGGCAATACATATTGCAAATTTGAATTTCGCTCGCATAATTTACGATTTTTAATTAAAGTTTTAATCATTTTTTTACGAAATAAAACAAAATGTTTAGATGTAATTTCAGGACCACAATATACCGTGGAAAAAAAATAACGGGGAAAGAAAATCTAAATCACATGCATATTTTCAATTATAAATTTAAACTGGAGATGGGAAGTAAATGTTTAGACATTCCTAATAACAAAGAGGTCGTCTGTATTTAACCGACTTCAAAAAGGTTATCAATTCGGCCGGTACCTTTTTTTTTATGTATTTACACGAATTACTCCGCCGTTAGTGGACCGATTTTAATCATTCTTTTTTTATTGTGTAGGGACGAGCTGGAAGTTGGTCCCATTTAAATATGGTTAGAATCCATCGTTGGGTTCTGGGGAAAATGAGGGGAACTCCTCCACCCATGTAAATATAACAGCCATAACTTCGCCGTTTATGAACCTATTTTAATGCCTTTAATTTCGTGTGTGGACAATTGCTACAAGTTGGTCCCATTTAAATATGATGAGGATCAGAGTGGGTTCTGGGGACAAAATATGTAACTCCTCAACCGATGGGTATAATTGAGTTTTGTTTGACGATATTTGGTGTAGGTTCTACTGAAATTGCAAAACCAGTTTATCATTGACTATTTAAGGGTCTGATAATGTGGCTCGGAGACAAAATATGTAACTCCTCAATCGATGGGAATAATTGAGTTGTGTTTGAAGATATTTGGTGTAGGTTCTAATGAAATTGCAAAGCCAGTTCATCATTGACTATTTAAGGGTCTGATAATGTGGCTCGGAGACAAAATATGTAACTCCTCAACCGATGGGAATAATTGAGTTGTGTTTGAAGATATTTGGTGTAGGTTCTAATGAAATTGCAAAGCCAGTTCATCATTGACTATTTAAGGGTCTGATAATGTGGCTCGGAGTCAAAATATGTAACTCCTCAACCGATGGGAATAATTGAGTTGTGTTTAAAGATATTTGGTGTAGGTTCTAATGAAATTGCAAAGCCAGTTCATCATTGACTATTTAAGGGTCTGATAATGTGGCTCGGAGTCAAAATATGTAACTCCTCAACCGATGGGAATAATTGAGTTGTGTTTAAAGATATTTGGTGTAGGTTCTAATGAAATTGCAAAGCCAGTTCATCATTGACTATTTAAGGGTCTGATAATGTGGCTCGGAGACAAAATATGTAACTCCTCAACCGATTGAAATAATTGAGTTGTGTTTGAAGATATTTGGTGTAGGTTCGAATGGAATTGCAAAGTCAGTTCATCATTGACTATTTAGTTAGGTTAGGTTGGAACATATAAGACAATATAAAACGAAGCGAGCAGGGCGCGGTAGCGCCCTGCGAGCGGGCGGTTCCAATCAATGTACCTTCATTCATGATCACGTTTTTGCAATTTTATATTGTATTAATATAAATGTTAGTATGTCATCACTAAAAAGGGTGAAAAAAATTTTTTAACAAAAAATACAACCGACTTCTATGTCACTACAAAGTAAAAAATAATTGAAATAAATGTTGGTTTAGTACATATTTCTGAAGTAGGCGCTCATATTATACACGCTGTTTACATCGTTATCCAACTAAATATATTGAGCGCCGACTTCACAAATATGTACTAAACCAACATTTATTTCAATTATTTTTTACGTGTAATATGAGTTGCCATAAATTCAAAATGGCGGCCGATTTAAAATTTTTAACTTTTTCATTTATTGAGTTTTTGCTGATGTTTGTTTCTTTTTCGAATAATATTTAGGTGGGTGTTACGATGAAACTGGAAAAAATGAAAAACCAAGATGGCCGCCGAGATTTGAAAATTTTCAGTTTTCGAGGTGTTTTTGCGGGCTTGTATCTCTTGGGATTTGTAATATTTTGTTGCCATTTTTTTAAATTTTCTCGGATATATCCTCAATTTTGCCAAATCGGATTTAATCGGCTGTCGTCCCTTATTTAAAAAACTAAAAATACTGCCACTGCCTTGTATGCTTATTAAAGCATCATGCATATTTGTTAAAGAAAATCCCGAATACTTTACATTAGAAGCACAACCCCACTATTAAGGTTAAAAGGACATATGGACAGGCACAAATTGTTAATACCAAAATTTCGGCTGCAAACGCTTAAAAAGAATGCCCAGTATTGCATAATAAGAATATATAACAAATTACCAGTGTTTCTTAAAGATTTACCGAATCATACGTTTAAATTGAAATTAAATAACTGGCTTTTGAAGCATAGCTTTTACAGCCTGCAGGATTACATGACATTGTAAAATGAAATGAATCATATGGGCCCCTTATGAAGCAAAATATGTAATAATGTTGGAGCGCGTTCAAAATAAATTTGCGAGGCATCTGTACAATAAATTATACGGTGTATATCCATATTACCCGTTAATGTACCCCAAATTGTTCGTGTTAGGAATGGTGGGTTACAATCAACTCAGAGTACGCCGAGAGTTCGCACTAATCGCGTATTTAGTAAAATTGTTGCGCGGTGTAGCTCATAATCCGGAGGTACTGTGTCGCCTGGAGCTCTGTGCCCCAGAGGACTATGTGTGTAGACGCCGGCGCCCGCCGCTGTTGGCCGTGCCGACAGCCAGGACCGAGCTATTGGCTAAGTCACCTCTCACTCAAGCACTCTGTACACTCAACGAGGCGCATGAACAACTTGACGTATTTTCATGTAACTTGAGTGAATTCGCAATAGTTGTGCTTCATATAATATGTTCAATGAAGTAGGAATGTAGGTAAGAATTTAGATAAGTGTTTAAAATAAGGCCTCTCTATCGTATTGGGTGTTTAGCCTGTAAGGATAGATGTAATGGTGTTTTAAGAATAAATAAATAAATAAATTTGTAACAATAATGTTTTATTTTAAACTGACATTTAAGCTATCCACATTTAATTTTATTGTATTTAACTATTTGGTATTTTTATATTATTTTCTTGACATAATATCTGTGTAATAACTGTGTTCTAGCAAATAAAGGATTTGAATTTGAATTTATTTATTTAACAAGATGGCGGATCGTCTGTTAGGCGATTAGTAAAATGCACGAAAAAACGGATTTTTTGAAGTGAAATATTTGGAGGTTGGCAACGTTTGAGCGATTTGCTTTGTTCGGAGCGGTCGTGGGGCTCAGCCCGAAGTGTTGCCAGGTTTGAGTTTTTTTCTCCCCACTCTTACAATTTTTCAAACTTTTTATTCAAAAATATGAAAAGTAGAAGGAGAAATATTTTTGATGAACATTTTTCACAGTAATATTTTTTTTGGCTGTCGTAATGACATTTGACCATTTTCGTCGATGTCAACTGGCAACACTGGGATTCAGATTTTTTTTTCACAATTTTCACTTTCTGAGTACTTGGGCGGAAACCGTAGACAGAGCATATAAGAAATGTATTGGAGATGTTTTTTTATTTCAAATGGACCCTATGTAAAAAAATCGAAAATCCAATGTTGCCATATTCAAAAAAATGTTTTCATAAAAATGCATTTTCTACAGGATTATCGAAGATTTCAGGCTGTTGCCAACATTTTTTGTATGAGGCGCTTAATGGCACTTATAGACTGTACCAATGTGTAACAAAATATTTCAGTGTTGCCATACAAAAAATAATAATTTTCATACATGTGTGTTATCATCGTTAATAAGAAGCTTGGATATTAACGATATCACATTTTTATAACGTTACATTAAAGTAATATGTGACTCATTTGACACTACAGTTTAAAAACAGATGCGGGTAGGTGAAGTGGGGACGACACCTTGGCGGCGCTCGAATTAACAGAGAGCGACATTCTGGTCGGAGACTTCAGCAAGAACAGTCGAATAACGGAGATACTTGTGTAGTTATAATACTTCTAATCACTAGTGTGAACTTACTTACGTATAGTTATTATATCGTTACTCTGTACCTTTTATGTGACTATAAGATTACACGCCTTCAAGACCTTCAAGATGACTATTATTTAATATCAGAAGTGCAAGAATCCAGCTCGCAATCATGAACGGCGATTCGTAAGTACGAACATCCTTGACACAGGACTAAAAACCGTGAGTTAAAACATTATTTTGTCATATGTGAGTTCAATCTCGATAATAAGTAAAAATGAAGGTAGATAAATGTCTTTGATGTAAGGGCAAAGTATTTAAATGGATAGATTGAGACTAGTATGTTGAAAACAAGATATAATTGATTAATATAATTATTGTTGCTATTATAATTGGAGGCTCAATTTAAAAAAAAAAAATATATATATATATATATATATATATATATATATATATATATAGTACAATTGTGCATACCGATAATTCTTAATACTGGAACGAATTGTCCTAATTGTTACATAAATTAACTAATAATTAAATGATATGTTAATACCCTCTGAAAACAATATTCTTAAATTTTGTGAACAAACTTTAGTCTTCTCAAATTACTTGTTAACATTGTAAACTGAAGAGTTTACTTCAAAATAAGTTCATTTTCTGTAAAAGTGTCTAAAAAAAAAAATTTGCAAAGCAGTTCTTGTGGTAACTCTGATCATTTGGCTATAGTCTGTGGTGTGAAAAGTAAATCCTAATTGGTCTAAAGGTACACCTACTTATGAAATATATATAAATACACCAACTTATGAAAATATTTTAAGGGTCTTTATTCTTAAATGTCAGGCTGTATAGATATAGAGAGGCATATATGGGAATCTAATGGTTGTTAATATAGGCTAATGTACGCCATAAATTGCATACAGATTAGATTTGTATTTATTTTTGATAACTTTTAATGTTGAATCAACTGGATTTACGTATATGCGTTTGTTATTATTGTATGGAAGGGACTATGCGGTAACAACAAGTGCAGTTACAGAGTACAGTATACCTACTTGATATAACTGACACGTTTATTAGGTTGCAAAATTTTGATTATTCATAATTGTACAGAAATGTATAATATCTACGTGGTAAATATTTAACTGGCTGCAAATAAGTATCACGACCACCGTATTAAGTGGCTGATTGTACCCACGAGGGAAATGGTCAATGAGTTTAAGGTTTTATGTTTATATGGATATAAATTGGCTTTATTTAAAAATAAACTGGCATTCACATCTACATTGTTCACATTTTCATTTTATAGATCAATGAAAGTTTCCTTTTGATTTCATATACTTGATACGTATTTGTTATGAAAGAAGCAAGGAGTAAGTCGCCAAATTTGAGCTTTCCATCAATTCTAGGCGATCTCGCGCAGTACTGTGTACTACTGTGTTTTGACACCCATAAAGTATAAATGCACATTAGTTAATGATCTATAAGAAAACTGAGAAACTTATACGCTGCGGTCTTTGGAATATTATATTTAAAAAAAAAGTCTCCCATTCTACTTCTGACTGACTCACTTATACAGAATATTAGATGTCTGTTTTAAATTAATTATGCAACGCTTCGTTTTGTATTAATATTTCATTACATCTCTTAATTTGAAAACTTTAAATTTGAATTTGAATTTGAAACATTACACGTCCTTTTTGTTTGAAAATTGGGCACTATCAAATACTGGTAAATGAAGTTTTGTACCTTAAACTTTGAGACGCTTAGACTATCGATATTATCAATTATGTGAGCCACTTACGAAATGATAAACGGGATCCACTTTGTATGGGATTCAGAATAAATAATTTTAAGTAAAATAATAATAATAATAATAAATTTATGCTTTTATAACTTGAGCTTAGTTCTATTTACAAGTAACAGAAATTAAGTTATTATACGTATTAAGTGAGAAACGGTCACTGAAGCCTACATAAATTTAGATATAACATATACATATACACTCTTGTATACCATATTTAAAATGAGTCTTGCCTGCGACTTTGTTCATGTGGATTCAAAATATAATGTGAATTATACAATGCCGTCTGTCAAAATCACGGAGTAAGTTGGTAATTTGGAATACTCCATTACCTGGTCATATAATGTTTAAAAAAATGTATACTTTTGACACCAACTTCGTAGTTTCGGTTTTAATGCATTTTCAAACATACAAACCGACAGACAAAATTTTTTTCTTTTTCAAATATATTCGATGTAAACACGTGAAGATTTCATTCTTATTATAGGTATATCATAGCCAAATGAATAATAATGTTGTTTAATATAAACAAATATAAGCATAGGTACATTTCGATGGGATTTTCTTATACAATAATTTACTTTTCATATAAATTTCATACGGTTCACAATTGCGTCATGTCTAGGTTTTCTCTATAGAAACATCGAGCGTCTCCTTGAGAGTGTTGGTTGTAAATGATACATATTATATTAATATAATATATACAGATATTACGCACTAATATAATTTTTATTACAAACTATATAAAAGTCAGGTGAAGCCGAGGCGTTTGAAATATATATAATAAATATGAATTGTTCGGTAATAAGGTGCATCATAAGATAGTTTGACTAACTGTTTGTTTGGCTGGCTGGTATAAAATCATGATCAACTTTAAAATACCTTTTTCAGGTCATAGAAATTTTAGGTTGTGATTGATAAGGAGCCACATGTTATGTAAAACAGTAATAGTTTTAAATCTGACGATCCTGATAAGACAAAATTAAAATTGGACAAGATTATTAAAATCATGTCATGTCATAAGTATTCAAAAATTTTAAATTAATCAGACCGTTCAAAGTAGGTAAAAATCGGATTCAAATATTCCGTTACATACATACAGGTCAAGTTAATAAAAGCGTGGCAAAAATAAAAGCGTGTTTAAAAAAATATTTTATCAGTTGTAGACACAAATAAGTATAGTTAAATAATGGCCGGTTTCTGAAGTCATTTTTCTTGGTAGGTAGTTTACGAGTATGTATTCAATAACACTATCCGTTTGATAACTACGGAAAAAAAATCCGCTTCCGAGGAACTCTATGTAAGACAAGCTCTGTTTAAACTCCGTTTAGATTAACGGACCATTTTAATGTGTTTATTCCTTCCATAACATTATTTGATATTTAAAAAAAAAAAACGACGTTTTACGTAAAGTCTAGCAAATAGCCCAAACCATAATTTCCTTATGGGAATCTTAATTTAAAACTTTTGGTGAAATAAAAAAAAAAGTTAAGTAGTTAAGCTTATTGCACAATTGACAAGTATGTCGCTGACGTGAACGCATGGGTCCGTTAAGCTTTGTTAATTAAATTTTGAAATTCATGTAATAGTATGTATTATTATAACTGAATATAAATTCAATTTAATGTAATGAAATTTCTTTCTGACTTTCAAGTGGGTTATGTAGCCCTACTTTGAAAAAAATAATTTGAATTTGTGATAAATAACGTAAAAAAAAATGGGTTCATACAACTTATTACGTGTTATATTGTGTGAAATTCATGGTTTACCATTATTTAGTCTTTAACTTTGATATAATTCATTTCAAATATAAACGATATATTATTATTTTGATACTGCTTCATCAGTTGATAAAAGACGTACGTTGGAAAGGCAACTATTTGTATAAAATAACATTGTAATAATTAAAAGAAGTACTAAGTAGTAATATAATAATGTTATAATAGTATTTTGAGTCGCACAGATTCATTTAGTGGCCAACTATAGATCTATCTATCTATCAGTATAACAGTTATTGAACAGGTTTTTGAGCATTCCGAAATGCACTAATAAGATAAACGTCGTTATTCTGATGCGTAACTTTATCGAATCAATAGTTGTTAGAGATTTAACTATTGGACTTAGAATCCAGGCATAAATAAAGTGGGCAGCTAGATGTTGTCATTACGGTAGGTGTAGGAAACTTTGTGGTTTGATTTTTATCTGGAGTTACGATGGATTAGTGCAGATGCCTCGAGCAGTGTGATGTTCGCGGGTGTCTCTTGGTGATGCATATGGTTGGTTTGACCCAAGGCATCGAGTACCTTGAAGACACTAAGTGAATATTGCATTTTTGGAGTAAATTTGAGTTGAGCACTGGCCGAATGTTATCGTAAACAAGGTATAAAAACTGCGGTGATACATGACTAGAGTGATCCTATATGAACATCACCTAGTTATAACCGTGTTTTTTTATTATTTAACAATGGTCTCATGCATTCGCTTCAATACCTGTCGCGCATATAACATTTATGTAAAGAGTCCTTATGAACTATGTCCGCAACAGAAATCCGTGGTGAACACTGTTGGGGGAGATTTATAACCGGGGTAATACACAACTAGTGTGATTCTATATGAACATCACCTAGTTTAAGCCTTGGTTCGGATCAACAATTCGGGCCTTTTACATGCGAGTCGGTATTGCAAGAAAATGCGTAAAGTTTAAACCATGTTTTTGATAAACAGTTCGGGCCTCTTACGTGCGAGTCGGTATTACAAGAAAATGTGTAATTCTTCTGGACTTGGGCATTAAACAACTGATTTTCTTTTGCAGCTCCTGCATCAGACCATACACGATCGAGGACGAACGTGTGAGCAGGACGGCCGAATGTTATCATCGTTAATAAGAAGCTTGGATATTAACGATATCACATTTTTATAACGTTACATTAAAGTAATATGTGACTCATTTGACACTACAGTTTAAAAACAGATGCGGGTAGGTGAAGTGGGGACGACACCTTGGCGGCGCTCGAATTAACAGAGAGCGACATTCTGGTCGGAGACTTCAGCAAGAACAGTCGAATAACGGAGATACTTGTGTAGTTATAATACTTCTAATCACTAGTGTGAACTTACTTACGTATAGTTATTATATCGTTACTCTGTACCTTTTATGTGACTATAAGATTACACGCCTTCAAGACCTTCAAGATGACTATTATTTAATATGTGCATTTTTGTATGTCACATTTCAAGCTGTTGTAAATTTTTGACAACGTTATAATGTATGACGTGTTTGTAGCAGCAAGACGGGACTTCATACCCACCGGTCTCTCATATGCCGCGTCTGCGTTTGCAATATGGGGGTGGGTAGGGATTATTCGGGTCTCGAGGGTTCCCTCTTTGCCCGGGCAAATTCTCAAGGGGGTGAATACCCCCCGGATTTTTTAATATTCTTTCATAATAATATAATATTATTAATAATATGATAATATAATGAGACAACATTAAAATTATACCAACCCCGCTGTTTAGCGGGGGGTACGGGACTCGGTCAAATTACCAAGCTGGCAGTCCCCCTCCTGATGGTCGGAGGGAGGAACCAACCCTGGGAGCTCCCGCGGAAGCGGCCGCCCCCCAGGTGGTCGATCGTGAAGGGGCGCGAACCCCTTTAGGTGGGAGTGTGGTCCGGCCTCAGCTCGCTCGTACATAGAGCGAGTGAGGCGGACCACAAACTCCTCCACAGACTGCATTTTAAGGTCGCGCTCCAACACGTCGTTCCTGACGTAGCGACCAGCCCCCACGATCACTCGCAAGGCCAGGTTCTGCTGCGCCTGGAGACGCTGCCGGTTCGACCTAGAGACCAACGCGTACCATGCCGGCGCCGCGTAGGTGAGTCGGGAACGAATGTAGGTCTTGTAGATACCTAGTTTCGTTCGTACCGGTAACCTGGATGTAAGCACCGGTCGGAGCATCGCTCGGGCCACTCGGGCCTGGTGGATCGAGTGCTCCACCTGCGGGGTTATACGCAACGAGCGATCGATGCTACATCCTAGGTATTTAACATGGGTCTGCCAAGCTACCTCCGTTCCCCGGAGACGTAGCGGCGACGGCATAATACGCTTGCGGCTGAATAGTATTGCGACTGTCTTACCGACATTGACAGCCATGCGCCACTTATCCAGCCACATAGGTAATAGGTCGAGCAGGCGCTGCATCCTGGCGGCAGCTAGTCCAGCTCGGCGGGATGACGCGAAGTACGCACTGTCGTCTGCGAACACGCGAGCATAACGTCCCGTTCCCACTCCTCCAGGTGACCGCGAAGGGTGGGAACGTCGTTGGTGTATAGCGAGTAGAGCCACGGCGAGAGGCAGCTTCCCTGCGGCACCCCCGCACATATGGGCCTAGGGTCTGAGGCGACGTTCTCGACCGAAATATAGAACTGCCGCTCACTTAGAAACGATGCTATCAACCGTGTCAGCCCCGCCAGGGCAGGTGTATCCATCATTTTGCACACGAGCCCACTGTGCCATACACGGTCGAACGCCTTCTCTATATCAAGAAAGACGCCGACGGTGTGACGGCCGTAATTAAGCTCGGATGCCAAATGATGGACAACCCGCGTGAGCTGTAGCGTTGTAGAGTGGCCAGCGCGGAATCCGAACTGCTCGTCCCTTATATTAAGGAACGGGCGCAGTCGTTTCAGCGCCAGCCTCTCAAACAGCTTGGCTGTGGTTGACAGCAGGGTTATGGGGCGGTAGCTACCCGGGAGACGGCGGTCTTTCCCCGGTTTCGGGAGGACGATTACCTTCCCTAGTTTCCAGATGGTCGGGAAATGGCTGGTGCGAAGGATGCCGTTGTAGACCCGGGTCAGAGCGACCAGGGCCCCTCGGGACAGCATACCAAGCGCCATGTTAGGGATCCCATCGTGGCCTGGAGCCTTACGCCTGGATAGACGTGAGGCCGCCTTCCTTACCTCTGTGGGAGAGATAAACTCAATCCCTTCGAGTGCCGGAGTCGGACCCCTAAGGAAATCCCTTACTCTACCCTCTACCTGCTCATGGTGCGCGGAGACGTACGGTGCGGGTGGGTGCGGTGAGAATTGCACTTGCATGTACTCCGCAAGCACCTCCGCGCGGTCCTTTGCTGCGTGGACCCGCCGCCCCTCGCCATCTAGGAGGGGGGTGATGGGGACCTTAGCTCGAGTTAGCTGTCTGTTCAAATGGTGAAGTGACGTCTGCGTCTCGCTCGCCTGGTCGATCCTCATCTCCCAGGCAGCACCTCGCAGCTCCGCCATCTCAACAGACAGCCGCTCGGCCAACGCATTGAGGTCACGCTTGACCCGGGGGCATCGGGTGCGCGCCCAGAGCTCACGCAGTCTACGCTTTTTAGCGAGGGCCTCGCTCAGACGAGCTGGGAGAGGTGAGTAGCGACCCGCCTCCACAGGGATCTGGGTGGTCGAGGCCGCCAGGGCATTCTGTATAGAGGTTTGTAATACCTCGGTGGCGGCCTCGATTCCCTCGGGTGTGGAGAGAGGGCCGCTGAATTTAATAAATGGTAAAAGGTTCTTAAATTTCTCCCAGTCCGTCTTACTGCGGGCTCTGGGGGGCTCTACACACGCCGCCCCTACACCAAGGGTGACCAAGATGGGCAGGTGTTGTGTGTCTAGGTCATACAACACCTCCACGTGGACTGGACACGGGAGGTTCTTGTGAAATACTATGTCCAGGACATCGGGACGGTGGGACTCAACCGAGGGGATATGGGTGGGAGCCTCGGGCCCCTGTACCTCATACCCTTTGGCCTCGGCGTCTAGGTACAGCTTCCGACCCGCGGGGCTGATGACTCTAGAACCCCACGCCAGATGTTTTGCGTTGAGGTCACCAGCCACCAAGGTCGGAGCACCACCGTCCAAGATGTTATGGATGTCCTGCGGGTCAAATTGGGGACCTGGCGGGCGATATGCCGCGTAGAGACGCAGCTCTCCATCCGCCACTTTAAGTGCGACCCCTATAGAGCGCGTAAACTTAAAGGGCGGTAGTGACAACTCCTCGTGTACTACGTCGTGACGGACCGCCACCGCGGTGCCCCTGTAGGGGAGCCCCTCTGGTGTGGTCTCGTCTCGCCGATACACGTGGTAGTTGAGCAACTTCAGGTCGAGGCCTGGCCGCAGCTTGGTCTCGCCCAGGAGCACGACATGTATGTCCTGTTCGTGTGCGAGACGTCGCAGCGCGCTCAGGTGGGATTTAATCCCCCCTGGATTCCAGTACAGCACCCTGAGAGACGCCGTACTGGACTCCAAGGAGGTCGGACACGATCCTACGCACGGCCGTAACAAGGTCCGGGTGCTGGGCCACTGCCTCGCAGATTGCCTGTGCGGCTGTGATGAACACATCTGCGGGCGTGTCCAGCCCGAGGGCCCGAAAGGGCCGCGCAGCGGGGGTAGGAGTCTGGGAGTGGCGGGGGCGGGGGGTGGCCGGTTCTGTTACCTCGACCCTTGGCCGCCTCTGCGGTCCCTGTCGGCTAGTGCCCTCCACGACGACAGCCTGGGCTGGGGGATGGGCACGGACGGGGCGTGGTGCGGGCTGACGCGGCGGCCGCGCCGGCGCCGCCGCGGACTCATGCGTCTGCGTCGGCGCCGGCCGTGCCGCCGGCGTGGGGGCCTCTGCCACGGCTGGATGCGTCTCGGGTGTCGGGTCGGCTACTATGTGTTGGGGGGGTCGACTCGGCAAGTGGTACCTGCCGGGCCGCCGCCTTCAATCTTTTACGCTTTTCGCGACGGCGCCTGTTAACAGCGGCATGCCGCCCAGGCGCCGGCGCGTTTGCGGGTGCCATCAGAGAGGCAAATTGGCAAGTGTTTGTAGGTATTAATAGACTTCACAATTTGGTAAAAAAATATTTCAGTGGTACACAAAATAATAGTTTTCATACGTATGCATTTTTGTATGTAATATTTAAAACTGTTGTCTCCTTTTGAAGTTATTACCTATTACGTGGCGTTCTTAGCTACTAACAGTTTGAACATTTGGGTGAAAATATATTTCAGTGCTGCCATACAAAAAATATACATTTTCATACGTATGTATTTTTGTATGTAATATTTTAAACTTGTATTATTTTGCTATCATTACAAAGAATGAGGTGTTTGTAGGTATTATTAGTCTTAACATTTTGGTGAGAAAATATTTCAATGTTGTCAAACAAAAAAAAAAAAAACATACATATGCATTTTTGTATGCAATGTTTCAGGCTGTCTCACTTTAATGACCACCACCACTTTGACCGGCACCATTTGACATTATTTCTTAATATTTATTGTAAGGTGACATATATTATTATACCTTACTGCTTTAGTGTAGGAATGCTCGATGAACATCGATGATCGATGATCATCGATGTTTTAACATCGATGTCGATATACGAAAAATATCGTAACATCGATGTTAACGAAATCGATCCTCGATGTTGACTCACGGCTTTAAACCAATGCAACTTACTAAACAAATTATGTCTTCTATGAACGCATTCACAAATCAGATTTATTAAAATTCTGAACGCATATTCATTCACTGCGCACCGGGCTTCCCTTCGTTCATAGTCCGTCGTCTCGTTCACTCGCGCTCAACCTCAAACTCAATCTCAATGCGTTTGTTGATAAAACTTAATGTTGCGCGTGGGTCGGTTGTTTTAATTTACTTATTTGATAGTATTCTACTGATGTGCGTATAAAACTACATGGAATACAACAATATGTAAGTTTTTTATGGATTAACTTCTAAATATTGAATTTATCTGTATTTTTCCGTGCATGCTAAACGAGATTGTTCTTTTTTAAGGTTATAAATGCTGTATATGAGACAAGTAGAACAATTCTCGGACTCGTTTCCTCTTTCTTGAATCTATCGTGCATAGACAATTAATCTCACTTTTTTACGGCTGTGGTGTGCTTGCCTGTTGGTTGAATTGAAAATTGTATATTAAGGTGATTGAACATTTTATTTTGTCTACTTTTCAATGAATGTTTTTGCATGTTCTGGTTATCTCGAATTCATTGTGTATTTTATTAACACTTAATTGTACGTTTTCAGGGATACAGGACCAGAATTAAAAATGCCACCAAAGAGTCGCTTTGGGATTTTTTTGAAAAACTTGAAAATAATGAAGCCAGGTGTCGGTCTTGTCATAAAATCATAAAAACTTGTGGCAACACTACAAATCTAAAGTTACACATTGAAAAAATGCATAGTTTATTATTAGGGAAAAATAATAGCGAAGAGAACACAGTTCATGAAACAGGCGCAAAAAATCACGTACGGAGATATTCGTAAAACCTTTAATGTCAACTGCTTCTACTTCTGCTGAGATAATTGCACCTGACTCTGCTTTATGTGAAAACAGTGCAGTTGATTCTGATTGTAGTTTTAATGCAAGTGACATAAGTGTATTGTCTTCTCACAAAAAAATATTCCAGCCTACACTTAATCAGAGTTTCAGGAGCATAAGTGAATTCTCTGAAAATGGAGCTAAAGGAATTCGCCTTACAAATGCTATCTTGTTTATGATTTGCAAAGATACACAGCCATTCCAGATTGTAGAAAATGAAGGATTTCTAAACTTAATGAAAGCAGCTGCACCTCTATATAAAATCCCATCCAGGCATACTTTCAAGAGAATGCTAGAGAACCGATATGAAGTTACACAGAATCTTTTTAAAAATAAAATCAAAGGGCTAAGTGGTAATTTAACCCTTACAACAGACATATGGACGGATACAATGCAGACTAGGAGTTTTCTTGGGGTCACTATACATTTTTATGACGATGAACGCATAACATCAGTGACTCTTGGAGTTTATGAGTTAACCGAATCACATACTGCTGAATACATTGGAAAAATGCTGTTACAGACATGTCAAGAATGGTGTATAGACCCAGAAAAAGTATCCGCTGTTGTAACTGATGGAGGGGCAAATGTTGTTAAAGCTGTAGATATCTCATTTGGAAGAAAATGCCATATTATTTGTTTTGCTCACCTACTTAATTTGGTAGCTCAAAAATCAATTGCAAAAACAAATCAGTTACCAGAATTGATTGGATCTGTCAAAAGAATTGTCACCTGGTTCAAGCATAGTGTAGTGGCGAGTGATGAATTACGAAAGCATTCTGATTTAAAATTAATACAAGACGTCTCCACTCGGTGGAATTCCACTTTTTATATGGTGGAAAGATTTTTAGATCTACGACCAACGATTAATCAAATTGTTAACTGTCATACAAGTGCTCCTTCAATGATAACTGCAAAAGGTATTGAAGAGTTGACTGAAATTCTTGAAGTTCTACGCCCTATAGAAGTGGCTACTAAAGAAATATGTGGAGAAGACTATGTCACTAGCAGCAAAGTCATTCCCATAACACGAATGCTAAACCTGAAAATTAATAACATTAAAACAAAGAGTTCAATCGGTCAGGATCTTAAGCAGAACATAATGTCCGAAATTAGTAAACGCTTGTTACCCTCTGAACATGTTCAAATACTTGCTGTATCTACATTGCTAGACCCAAGATTCAAAAATATTCATTTCCAAGATCCCATAGCATGTTCTAAAGCAATCAAATATGTCAAAGAATTATTAACTACTGCGACGGAAATAGAAGTAATTGAAGAAGATAATAGTCGTTCGCCAGATGTAAAAGAAGAATTTAATTTGTGGAGTGAACATTACAAACTTGTAAATAACAAAAATTCCACACCTTCGCATAGTGATCACGAAATGCCTTCCGAGTTGAGCTACTTTTTGAAAAATCCAGTGTCTGATCTTAAACAAGACCTATACAAGTTTGGAATAATGTCATCGGTTCCACTTACCCAAAATTTAAAAAAATAGCGGTAAAATATTTGAGTACTATCGCTACATCAACGCCATCGGAGAGATTATTTTCAAAAGCTGGTTCTACCTTATATTTACAAAGAAACAAATTAAAAGGTTGTACTTTATCCAAATTACTTTTCCTACAATCTGTTGATAATAAGTACTGGAATATGTAATGTAATTTTGTGGTTTCGTAATAAATTTCGAACGATTTCACTGTATTTTATTTCTTTGTAAATTATTAATGCAAAAATCATCGATGTTATCCAACATCGATGTTCGGTTTTAGATAAATATCGAACATCGATGTTAGGCTTTTAATTACGACATCGATATCAACATCGATGTTTTTTTAATATCGATCATCCCTACTTTAGTGTATCGATATAATCAAAATGGTCAAAATAAAAGTCAAGTTCCGTTCACCAGTTATATTGTTCTCACAAATGTTTCCTTAAACTAATTTACTATGAATGTACGAAATGCGTGCCCCCTACTGCCCGGATGTAAAGCGACTGGAGAACACGCGCAGCGCTGTGCTGTTAATGCCTGTGTCAGCACATGGTTCCTACAATATTCCCCCCTTTTAAAAAAAAATGTATATATTACAAAACAATGCAAAATCGAAACATTCAAATTTTTACCCATACAATATTGTCACCCTATCATTACATTACAATACGTGCAACATTATAACGTTCACTTACAAAGAATGTGCTGACATGGAATTGTGGGCAGTAGTGACTCTTGTTTATACATATTACAACTTATGACTAAACTTAGGCTAATGATACACGGTTACATTTTATGCAATATTAGATATAATAAAACACTAATTGCTTTTACTGAAAAAAAAAACAAAAATCAAAACTCAAAAATCTTATAGTATACAATTATATATGTATATTCAATATATAACCGACGTACCGGTAGTTAGAACTAGCACAGTGACCTGAGCGTTCACTGGTACACGTCCCTGCTCGACTCTGGATATCAGATCGTTAATAATTCGCCCATGAACATGCTTACCACATTTTTTCATAAATATGTAGAAACAAACACTGAAAACTACTGCCACAATCACTACGGTGATTATGAATAAAAAAGTAGATTAAATATGTATTTAATCTATTTTTTTATTCATATCACCTTCAATTCTGGTGCTTCAATATGTGTAGAAATGCATCGTGCCTATAATATCTCATATTTCATAAAAGGTGATTAATTTTATTATAATGTGTAGATACTAACTTGACTTGACATATTATAAAGAATGTTTATAATATGTCAAAGAAAACCAAAAGAAAAGGTCGCCAAGAGTAAACCCGTCCGCGACAAATAGCTATGTACCCCCCTGAAAATAGTCCTGACGGCACCCATGACGCAACAACAAATATCCAACTAACACTATGATGATCATTGTGCCACGTGCGTCCCTTAGGAATTATAGAGAAACATGATAATAATATTTGTCACTACTTTATTCTTAAAAATATAAAAGTAAATAGGGTAAATACATGAAATACACTGTGTGTGATTATAGAAATGTTACATAACATTATGTAATTTTTATCTTAATAATATTTTATACTTAATCTATATATATAAAAGCGAAAAGATGCTCACGTTCAAAACGTATTTATCAAGGTTTTGACCAAACTACTGAAGCTACAATCATGAAATTTGAAATATAGCTTTATTTTATAATTTAGATGCGCACTAAGAACGGATTTTTTGATATTCCACCGTTAAGGGGGTTAAATGGGGGTTGAAAGTTAGTATGAAAGTCCGTCAGTTTTAAAGCAAACTGGATGAAAATTGATATTTAGCTTTCTGATTTAAAGTAATAAAAATCTAATCTAAGGGTTTTTCCAAAATCAACCCTAAAGGTGATTAAATAGGGGTTGACAACTTATTTTAAATTTTGCCATTTTGAAAGCCAGCACTATGAAAGTTAGCCATTGCTTTACTGGTTAGATATAATAGAACATTAGTTCTACCGTTTTTGGAAAATCAACCCCTATGTGGGTTAAATAAGGGTTGTAAGTTTGTATGAAATTCCCCCAGTTTTGATGTAAACTCATGAAAATCGGTATTTGGGTTTTCGATTAAAAATAATTAAATACCTATTTCACCATTTTTGGAAAATCTACCCTTAAGTTGGTAAAATAAGGGTTGTCAGCTTATTTTAAAATTTTCCAATTTGAAAGCCAGCACTAAGAAAGTTAGCCATTGCTCTACTGGTTAGATATAGTGGAACTTTAATTCTACTGTTTTTGGGAAATCAACCCTTATTTGGGTTAAATAAGGGTTGTAAGTTTGTATGAAAGTCCCCCAGTTTTAATGTAAACTGTACGAAAATCGGTATTTGGGTTTTCGATAGAAAGTAATTAAACACCTTTTTCATTGTTTTTCGAAAATCATCCCTTAAGGTCGTTAAATGGGGGTTGGAATTTTATTTCAAAGTCCGTTAATTCGGAAGCAAGGACTAAAAAACTTGCATTTGGCTTTCCTGTGGGAAATAATAGAACCTTTTTTAACACCATTTATGGAAAATCTACCCTTAAAATAGAAAGTCTACCCTTAAAGTTGAAAGTTTGTTGGGAAGAACGCAGATTTTGAAACAAAGTCTATGAAAATTGGTATTCAGCTTTCTGATTGAAAATAATAGAACACTTATTTTGCCGTTTTTGGAAAATCAACCCTTAAGTTCGATTAATAGGGGATAGAACTTTATTTGAAAATCCGTTTATTTGGAAACAAGGACTGTAAAAATAGGATTTAGCTTTTGGTACAAAATAATACATCTTCTTTAACAACGTTTATGGAAAATCTACCCTTAAGAGGATAAAATAGGGATAGAAACTTCGTTTAGAAGTTCGCAGGTTTTAGAGCAAAGTATATGTAATTTAATATTATGCTTTCTGATTGAAAATAATAGAACACCTACTTCACCGTTTTTGAAAATCAACCCTTAAGGTCGTTAAACAGGGGTTGGAACTTTATTTTATAATCCGTTAATTTGGAAGCAAGGACTGTAAAAATTATCATTAGACTCTATCGATTTTTAGATCAACCCTTAAGACGGCTATAAAAGGGTGTTTGCATTATGCTTTTCTGTTTACACATCTGTTTCAGCATTTTTAACAACTCAATAATCAACCCCGTTAGGGTGTAGTGTTATATATATGTATACGGGAATCTTTTAGGTTCGAAGTTAGAAACGTGAAATTCCAGATAACGTCTATTCAGACAAATACACGATAACGTGGACGGGTGCAGATTTCATATATATAATTTTATTCAAATTTGCCTACATTTTGGTATACTGATTAGGTACATCGCAACTACTTTGAACACACTGCGTGCCAACATTTTGTCCTGCCGTGGGGTATGGTTGTGGTTATGCGTGGATTAGTGATGGCGATGTGGTAGACACATAGACCTTGGATTAAAATTTTGGGCTAGAACAGGGCCACAGTATCCTCTGCCTGTCGTACGAGACTAAAGGGGGACTTCTGGAGTTGCGGGCGGCAAGAATGGGAGCTCTAACCGCCCAGCCAGCGACCCTGGATAGAACCACTGTATGTAAGGCCCCATATAACATGGACGGTTCCTATGGAATAGTGTAAATAATAATTACTGTATCCTACATGATACTTATATTTTAAAGAAAGTTTAATTAAGGTCCAATAATTAGAGTTTTAGTGTATGTTTCTGAAGAAAGCTTGACCAATTTATGTATACAGTGACGAAAAAAGAAAGCTTTTATTAATGAAATATGAATACTACTTTATCGTTAAATTTGTTAAAGGTATCAATTTACGATTACAGTTATTTGTATGTCATATCATATTTTTTTACGCGGGCGAAGCTGCGGGTTCTGCTAGTTATTATTATAAAAGTACGAGTTAGGTCTTGTTGTCTATTGTGGTATTTTGTGTATCTTGTCTTTCTCCGCAGTATTCCGTAGCTATCGTCGCAAATTATTATTTCACATTGGTGTTTAACTTTATTGGCATCATGGTTTAAATATTTCCATTTTGGGGTTGAGCTCAACAAAACTGTGTATCGACTACCAATTGTTATAGAGTAATTTGAACACTTTTGGAACATGCATAATAGTAACGAACAAAATGGCCGCCCACCTTGCCAAGTACCAACACAACGACCCGCACAAGACCCGAGATTTAATAATCAAAACGCAGGGTACTCTCGTCGTGTGGTTCCGAAGCGGTAGAAATTTGTAGAGATTTTACTTGGCGAACATGCACTAAAACTACACAATGTAAATATCGTCATGAACTCGATTTCAAGGTAATGAAGAAGGTTCTTAGATTCTCCCACGACCATCTGAATCGATCGGGTTGTACACGTGAAGATTGTACCTATCTACATTAGGGTGTCCCAAAAAAATCAAAGTTGTTATTTTTTAACGCATACCCTCTTATTTTTTTCCTTTTGTGTCAAAACACTTGTAAATAAAATATTTTGCAATTTAAGCCATGGGAACCCGTGCCGACTTGCATCTGAACATTTCAGTATTGGCTTCAGTAGAGCCACCGCATGCCTAAAATTTTAGTGCACTCGAAACTTCTGATTATTACGTTAATTAAAAGTATTTGCATTAATAAGTAAATGAAAGTATGTATGGGAGGGTAGCTCGGCCGGCTGTCACAGTGCAAAGTTTCTGTTGTTATTGATAATTTATTTTAAATCAATCATTAATTCCAATTATTACCTTGTTTGTGTGGACAGTACAGTTGTGTAGTGCCGTATAGTGTTTGGATTTAAAGTGATCTCAAGTACTTTACTTTGCTTGCGACATAATACGAGTTTTAACATCAGCTGTTGATAATCTGACAAGTCAAAATCAGCTGTTATTTAGAGGACAAGTGTTGTGTAAATAAAACTGCTTTTCGGGTTTGAACATTTTAATTATAAACTAAGACATAAATGTGTGCTTAATATTATTGCAAAATTAAATAAATTAAAATTTAAACAAAAGAAACTCCTAAATTAATTGTTAACAACTATCGGTAACAGTGCCATCTATTATCACACCTTGGAACTTTTTTATAAGACCGAATTGACTATGGCCAATAAGTGCGGCGCCTGCGGGAGGTTTGCGTCCATGTCGGATTCCGTTAAATGCGTAAAATGCACACTCGCATTCCATAAGCAATGTGTGAAACTTAGCAGTGATGCCCGACTGTCAAAATGGCATTGCCGGGAGTGTAAAACCAAGGCTTCATGCGCAAGCGTCACAGCTATTGGTACTCCAAGCTCTGGTGGCAGCACGGGTGGCACGGATACAGAGTTGGCGGATGCGCTTGTCGGAGCGGCTGACAGAGGGCGTTGCGAGAGCGACAATAATCTCGCAAATGACATTAAATTCATTCGAGAGCAGGTTACCACCATCCTCCAAGAGATGGCCTCTTTCCAACAAGAAATTTTAAAAATTAATAAAAACTTAGGAGACTTGAACAACAGGGTTGGTGACGTTGAAAAGCGAGTTACAATGCTTGAGCAGCGGGCACCTGACACCAACGTTCCTTCAGAATCTTCTAAGATGGAGGAAACCATCGTCGAGCTAAAGTGTCAACTTAATGACCGCGACCAAGCGTCCTTTTTAACCGACATTGAGATATCGGGTGTTGAAGAAGCTAAAGGCGAGAATCCCCTAAGTATTGTGACGCTAATAGCAACCAAGATCGGTGTCTCGCTAGAGGAGCGCGATATTGTAAGTGTGACGCGTGCAGGTGTTCGCCATAAACACGACATTTTATCAGATGGCGGGAAGCCGAGACCGCGGCCCTTAGTAGTGCGTCTCGCGCGCCGTACGGTGCGGGATGAAATGATAAAAGCAGCGCGCGTGCGTCGCGGTGCGGACACCGCCGGACTGATCGTCGGAACTGAGCCCCGTAAATTCTACATTAACGAGCGCCTCACTCGAACAAATAAGCAACTTTTTTATAAAGTACGGGAGGAAGGACGGCGAAAAGGATGGCGCTTTATGTGGACGCGAGACGGATGCATATATGCGCGTCGGGACTCTGATACGCCTCGTTATCGTTTTCGCACAGATGCTGACATAAAAAAATTTTTTGGCTTGTAACTTGTTGGTCGCTGCATATAATGTTCCTAATTATATACTGCCTTTTTAACTATTCACAAAAAAATATATTTTTTCTTACTATATTTGTGTGTCGTGAAAATATATTTTTAAAACTCCTTATGTGCTATGCTTTTATGTCTCTGATAAGATTATCTCAAAAAAAGCCATTATGTTTTATTATGTATTATTTTTCTTGGCAGTTTTTATTATTGTATACTATACATTGCGTTATATTATGTATACATAGCTTGGTAATAAGGGGAAGTGAATTTATTTGTTTCTATGAATCTTCCTCGCTTATAGTTGTCTATTTAATGTCTCGTTACTGTAATATGTGTTGCAAAATAACGTTTGTAAGCTATCCACAATTTTTTGGCCACAGATTAGCCTATATTAATGTTGCATACTTATATTATTATATTGATAAACTCGATTTCCTCTCGCCCACTAAATACACCTTTTTTCATTTCAAAACGCGATTAATATCAATGACTATTTATATAAACATACTAGTATGTGGTGACGGCATAAATTCATATTATGATTTATTTTCTTATAAAAATGATTAAGGATAGTAAACTTAAAGTTGGTTTGTTGAATGCCGGCTCTTTAGGCACCAACCATGACGAATTTTTAGTAGCCATGATGCGTCACTCAGTTGATATAATGGCAATCAATGAGACGTGGCTTCGGTTAGGTGAGGAGGGACGCGCTCCGTCAGTTCCGGGATACCGGTTACGGCATATTCCTAGGCCAAGTGAAGTGCGATCTCGCGGGGGGAGGAGTCGGATTTTATCTGCGACAGGATATAAATGCGAAAACACTGGAACATCCGATTTGTCCTGCGATTGAACAAATGTGGCTAGGCATTAAAGTTAAAGGCAAAACTGTACTCGTTGGGACTGCTTATCGGCCCCCGTGGCTAAACGTGCAATTATTTCTCGATGCTATAAGTGAATCCTTGAGTTCTTTTACTCAATATGATTACACAGTACTGGTGGGGGATTTTAACATTGACTTTTTAAATAAAAATAATGCCAATTCTAAAATGCTATCTGAATTCTTAAGTAGTAACAATCTTTCACAACTGGTGCTAGAGCCGACGCATTTTACAGATAGCTCGGAAACACTTCTGGACCTGATATGTGTCAATGCACCTATATCTTACACTAACGTTGATCACATAAAGGAACTGAGCAGTCACGCGTTTATAACGTGTGTAATTGATGTCCCGATAATTCGTATCAAACCTAAGTGGGTTGCGTTCAGGCCGTTACAAAGTATAAATTTTAATTTATTCATTGATGTTTTAAATTGTATAGACTGGGACTCCATAGCGAAACTAGATGATGTAAATGAAATAATCAACACCTTTAATGATATTGTTTTAACCGTTTTTGACGCACATGCACCGATTAAAATTGCTTATATAAAAAACAAAAATAGTTATCCTTGGATTACTTATAACATAAAAGAAATGATGAAAACGCGAGATGAGGCACAAGTGAGAGCGCGTAACACTAAGATAAACTCACACAAAATTTACTATAAAGATCTTAAAAATATTGTAAGAACTGCTATTCACTCTGAAAAAGCCGCTTATTTTAAGTTCTATGTCAATTCCAAATTAAGACAGCCAAAAATAATGTGGAAGCACATTAAGCAGCATATTCATATAAATAATAACGATTACTCTCTGCCTACACATTTCGATGATCCGAATCTGATTAATGACTATTTTATGAAAGTCCCTGGTACAAGGGATGTACCTCTTTCACTTATAACATCTTTTGAATTCAGTAGGTTTTCGTCAGATACATTTCAGTTTAGGCCTGTCACTGAAGTTGAAGTAAGTAAAGTATTTAAATCACTAAGCTCCAATGCAATTGGAAGTGATGGCATTTCACTGGATATGCTAAAGCTAGTATTACCTAACTGTCTTTCGACGGTCACAGCCTTAATTAACAAATCATTTGAAACAAGTATTTATCCTGAGGCGTGGAAGACGGCTCTTGTAAAGCCTATACCGAAAATAGGCAATCCTGTTGCGCTTTCTGATCTACGACCTATTAGCATCTTACCATGCCTCTCGAAAGTGATTGAGAAAGTTGCTTCTAATCAAATAATAAGTTACCTCGAGTCAAATAATATTCTACCGTTATATCAGTCTGGGTTTAGAAGGAAGCGAGGCACCACTACCGCGTTAATTCAGGTAGTGGATGATATTTTAACATCGCAGGACAAAGGAGAGGGAACAATTTTGACTCTATTAGATTTTTCGCGTGCCTTTGAATCGCTCAATATCTCACTTTTGTTATCAAAACTGTCGTTCTACGGCCTTAGTATTCAAATAGTAAATTGGTTTAACAGTTATTTTTTTAATCGAACTCAGAAGGTCGAACTTCAAAATAGCAATAGCGGTATAAAAAGTCAATCAACATCTCAAAATATAAGGCGAGGAGTTCCTCAGGGGTCTATTTTAGGACCTCTCCTTTTTATACTGTACAGTGCTGATGTGATAAATAATATAAAATATTGTAAATATCACATATACGCGGATGATATACAAGTATATACCTCATTTAAACCTTGTGACACAGACGAGGCAGTGTCTAGACTAAACTCGGAACTCGATCGTATTTCTCTGTGGTCTGAACGCAACTCCTTAGTATTAAATCCGAAGAAATCTAAGTTTTTGATCATGGGAACAACTGCACAGGTTCGCAAAATTAGTGGTAAAAATCCATCTATTATTTTAAACGGACAATTATTAGATAGGGTATCAGAGGCACGTAACCTGGGGATAGTCATGGATGAAAACCTTAGATTCGAGAAGCACATAAATAATATTGTACGTAATTGCTTTTATAGATTAAAAGTTTTATACCGTATGAGAAATTACCTCAGTGGGACCTTACGCATCAACTTATGTGAGGCCCTTGTTTTATCTAAGTTTAGCTACGCGGATACCCTCATAGGGCCACGACTACTGGCACGGACAAAGAAAGTCATCCAACGAGTCCAGAACGCCTGTGCACGCTTTTGTTTTAGCATTCCGCCGCGCTCTCACGTAACTCCTTATATTAATGCCGCTAACATTTTAAAAATGGACCTCCGCAGGCAACTACATCTAGCCACATTTATATTCGGTGTTATAAAAAATAAGGAACCCTTATATCTATTCAATAAGCTTACTTGGGCTAGGGATTATTTACATGACAGAACTCGGTCAGCTCCGGATAAGTTATGGTACCCGTCATACTGCTCAGCTGCCTTCAGGGGTAGCTTCCGGTACAGCGCCACGAAATGTTGGAACAACCTGCCTCCTCCTCTTCGCAGCCTAAAAATAGTACAAAGATTTAAGTATACATATAAAGCTATATTACTTGAAAGTCAAAAACAAAATCTTAACTAAACTAACTTTTAATTTTAATTTAATTCCAAATTGGGTAATTATATTAAGTATAATACAATACATTATATGACTTTTAAATAGTTGAGATATTTACATAACGTTTTCCTTACTTACCCAAAATTTATAGCTCTTAGGCATCGTAGCAGGTTGTCATATTTCGGGCGCGGTACTAGCGATAGTAGTGGTCCACTGGGTTATCGTAACATGGGGGTACATGGTTGGTTCCCATCTGGCTTGCTGTACTTTTCTAGGAATAAAAAGTGGTATTTGGGATGATTCACTCAAATATTATTATATATCCTTATACACTAAAAGATACAACAATCTGAAATGGGTACTCACCATATTGCTTTCATTAAAAACTTTATTATAATTGTTAACATTTTACGCAGTATTCGTCAATTCACATAAACACAAATTCTATGAATCACAACGATAATAAAGACTAGCAAATAAAAAGGCACAGACGGCATGTGTGAGTCAGCCGTCCGAGCAGCCCAGACGCAGGGGGCAAACTGAAAATCAGAGCCACGACGCAGTTTACCTGCACGTGGCACATGCTGAGTTTGTCCCTTTTCGTGGTCGTTGCAACACATATTATTGTAATAATTGATTGTACGTTTTTATTGTCCTTTTGTTGTTTTATTGTATTTTTTAATTATTTTTTTCTTTTGTTTTATGTTATTTTTATTTTATTTTTTTTTGTCTCTCTACATTATAGTATTTCATTTGTGTTGCAATTATCCGAATAAATGTTTCTTTCTTTCTTTCTTTCTTTCTTTCTATACGAGTAGATTTTATGGTTAAATAACTATATATGTACTATAGAAAAGCCGAAAAATAGCCCTAATGCAGCCGATCCACTGCGCTCGGTTTGCCATTCGTTACCCTATAGAAAATACGTTGTCATTGGGACCTGTTCCTTTAAGTCAATGACATTTTATTATTTAACTGATAATTACTTTAAATAAGTAAAGATTTTTCTGTTTTCGAATCTTTATTGTAATATTGGTTAATGATTTACATATATTTAAAAACACTTTGTTCTAGCGTATAGTTCTCAGTCAGAACAATATCAAATAACTAATTCAGAACATACCACAATGGTCAAGTTCTTACAATATTGTTTTATAAACATAATGATAAACATAAAGATAACTATTCTTCATAATATAAATAATTTTTAATATGCTTATATCGTATACCCACCTAAATTGTCGAAGATTTGGCATAGATACTTTTGCGACAAAGGCGACATACCTTTGAAATTATTGGCATTTGAAATCATTGAAACCTTACGAAATAAAGAGCACTAAAGCTATCTTGAAATCTGCTTTACGAGATATTTTTTTGTCTTTACGCGAACAAGAAAGGAAATGTAAAAATAATGGACAAAACAGTTAAAAAATTGAAAATGGGATATTCCATCTAAAGAAGAACTGTTTTATCTTTTAAAACTCGTGAATATTTTTATATATCCTATTACTTAATTTGAGTTTACTTATTTGAAACAACCTAACTATGTAGTTTAGTCCATATTTATGAGAACACTAATGGACTGGCGGTAAAAGAAGAAAGTCCTGGGATACATTCAAACCAATCCTAGAGAACTTCTTGAATAGAAAATGTTCTGTATTATACAGTTAATTAGAAGTTTATTTTATATCTTCTTGCTTAGAGTTTACATTGTCAAGGATAGTTTTATAATAACTATTAAACACAATCAAGTGTTATTCACTTCCTTGAAAATTGATCGTCACTATTCAATTTTTAAAGAGAGATGCTCCATCTTTACGAAGTAATATTTTATTTCTAAATGCTATAATACGATTAAAAACTTGAAATAGTTAACAGTTTCCGCTATTTACGCTGAAAGAGTGATTAAATTAATGAATAATCTTCATGGTGTAAATAAAACCAATTTTTATTACTCGGGGATATACCTACAACAATGGAGCGATTTTCTGACGATAATAGGGAAATTTGAACAACATATAAATAAATTATATGTGTCGAAAATGTTATTGCTATATACATTAATAATAAATAATACCTATTTTTAAATGTTTGGATGTTATTTAGGTAAAGAAACATACATCTGAAAATCTGTTCATAGCAACCCCAGTACAAATTCTCAAGTTAAACTTTGACGTCAAGTCGGCACGGGTTACCGTTATCCTATCGCAATAATATTTTATATTTAAATGTTTAAGGTCCAAAGGAAAAAATATAGAGGGTATGCGTGTCAAAATTTGCAAAAAAAAATTTCTCCATACTTGATTGGGACACCCTAATCTACATACGACAAAAGAAGAAAAAAACCTGTTCTTGGCTACTGGTCAGCTTCCCCGTGTGCTTGCAAAACGGCACGCCAATATGGCAGCTGCGGCCAGTGCTGCTGCTGAAACAATGCCGCAAATAGCTTTGTTCGTTGAGGAGTCATATGCGAAAGCGCCGCCACCGCCGCCGACGTCTTCTCTCGTACGGCCAGAAGTATGCCGATTGCTTGAAGAACACGTGGAGGGAGGGCCTCATTCGCAACTTCAAGATATTTTGAGTCAGATAAATAAGCCGTCTTTTGCCCTGGCCGTACCATCCGTATTAAGAATTCTATTGGATTGCTTACTCAGTAATTCGAGAAGTACGGCATCGACCCCGCTTCGTCTCGACGAAGCATTTTTGCAAACTATGTCAAATTTGTCAAGGCGGAATCACTTTTGCCGAACGCCACAGAAGACGTGTACAGTGCATTGTCGGATATAATTCGCAACTCAAATATTGGCGCTGATAATTTCCAGTCAAATAATAACGACTTTAATGGATACAGTCGATACAAGGGGCAAAAAAGCGACATTAGCGCGGCAGTGACGCGCGTGACTTCGAGCACGTACTCGAGCGTGCATCAAGTGGCGCGTGTGCCGGAGCAAGGGATCGCGCCCGCGGCCGGGGACGCCGGGCCCGTTCCCACGGTGCCCGCCGCCTATCCTAATTATCCCGTGCCTGTGCCGCCGCCGAATCGGCCATACTATAGTCATACACTGTCCCAAGTAATACAACGAGCATGTCCTATTATAAAAATAATAGCGGAATGGCACCATCGTATGCCGCACGAACGAATACTCCAGCGGCTTCGTCTGTTAATCCCAACAACAATTAATGTTTTCCCTACGCCAAGGCCGGTAGATATCCTCCACCTCAATATTATCCTCCGTACCAATAGCACACAGAGACAGCACTTACGAGTGAAGTCAAAGTCAAATTCCAGGCGCGGCCTGATATATCAGTAATTTTAAAAGTTAAACATTTGTAACGCTAAAAGATAATATACTGAATTCATGAGTAATAGTGGTGGTATCAGTATAAATTGGTCTTGCAGTATTACCCATCTTGGGTCAATGTGGCCTTTGCTACGATTGGTTACACGCCTAATTTTTTTTTTTTATAATATAGGAGTAGCAGACGAGCATACAGTCCACCTGATGGTAAGTGGCTACTGCCGCCCATGGACATTTGTAATCAACCCCAGATGGGATTAGATATTCCCACCTGAGGTCGGCCACAGATGCGCCGCTACTCCTGAAGACTAAGCTGGAACGCCTCGGAAAAGTATGTCTCCCTTACCACACCCTTCAAACCAGAACAGCAGCGCTTAACACTGTTGTCATTAGGTAGAAATAGGTGTTGTCCCTGTAGTTCCGGGACTAGAATAGGGCTACGGTATCCCCTGCCTGTCGTAGGAGGCGACTAAAAGGGGGCTTCCGGAGTTGCGGGCGGCAAGAGTGGGAGCTCGAACCGTCCAGCTAGCGACCCCGGGAAGGACGGCGGTATGTGTGGTCGCATACCGTCGTAAACACTACATGGTGTGGGAGGAGCGAAAACTGCTCCCCCAGGGTAGAGCCCGATCGGGGCATCGCGCTTGGAGGGCTCCGGTTGTGTTCCGTCGAAGATCCCCGAGTTCTCCAACAAGCGTTGAGGACGGCCACCGGGGGGGTTTTAGTGCGGTAAAAATCCCACATAACCCGGCGTCGCTCCCACGTCGTCGGGTACCTTTTGAAGGTTTCCCCCTCGAGAAAAAAAAAAAAAAAAAAAGGTAGAAATAGGTGTGGCGGTGGTGCCGCCGGAGTCGCACCTTCAAAAATGGATGGACTTATGGATACCTTTTTTATATCTTGATTTTTTTAAATTCTTTTGCAATACTTATGACTATAGAACATACTAAGACCAAAATTAATTAATTGAGGGTACTTGTTGCGTGTTGGAAATAAGTATTTCGTATCGGTAGCTGGTATATATTTATTCGCTATCTATCACTGGGACGTCTTACCCCCCGGGCGCACATATATTGGGGCAATGTCAACATAAGGGCGGTGGGCAGGAGTTTCAAGTCTCGAGGGTACCCTCTTTGCCCGGGCAGATTCTGAGGTGGTCGAATGCCTCCTAGATTTATAATATTTATTCATTTATTCATAATAATATAATGTTATTTAAAACATTATAATATAATGAACAAGTATCAAAAATGGACCAACCCCACTGTTAAGTGGGTGGTTCGGTACTTGTTACCGTTACCGAGCGGATGGTCGGCCCCCTGATGGTCGGGGGTCACCAACCCTGGGAGCTGCCGCGGGAGCGGGCGCCCCATAGGTGGTCGATCGTATAGGGGCGCGAACCCCTTTAAATGGGAGTATGGTCCGGCCTCCGCCCGCTCATACATTACCGTCGACCGTCTCTACCTTAAGGTCGCGCCTCAAGACGTCGTTCCTGACGTAGCGCCCCCACGATTGGCCAGGTTCTGGTGTGCCTGGGGACGCTGGCGCTGTGACCTAGATACCAACGCGTACCATGCCGGCGCCGTGTAGGTTAGTCGTGAACGAATGTAGGTCTTGTAGATCCCTAGTTTCGTCCTTAGCGGTAACCTGGATGTAAGCACCGGTCAGAGCATCGCTCGGGTCGCTCGGGCCTGGTGGATCGAATGTTCCACCTGCGGGATCATATGCAACGAGCGATCGATGTTACATCCTAGGTATTTAACTATAGGCTGCCAAGTTACCTCCGTGTTACGGAGCCGTAGCGGAGCCGGCATGATACGCTGGCGGCTGAACAGTATTGCGACTGTCTTTCCGACATTGAAAGCCATGCGCCACTTGTCCAGCCACATAGCCACAGTAATAAGTCGAGCAGACGCTGCATTCTTCGTGCAGCTATGTCCCAGTCTTCCAGGTGACCGTGGAGAGTAGGGGCGTCGTTGGTGTACAGAGCATAGAGCCACAGCTACCCTGTGGCACCCCCAAACATATGGACCTAGTCCTCTGGTCTGAGGCGGCGTCCTCGACCGAAATATAGAACTGCCGCTCACTTAAAAACGATGCTATCAACCGTATCAGCGTCGCCGGGGCAGGTGTATTCATCATTTTGCATATGAGCCCCTCGTGCCATGCGCGGTGGAACGCCTTCTTTATATCGAGAAATACGCCGACCGTGTGACGGCCGTAGTTGAGTTCAGATGCTAAATGATGATTAACCCGAACTGCTCGTCCCTTATATTAAGGAACGGACGCAGTCGTTTCAACGCCAGTCTCTCAAACAGCTTGCCTGTGGTTGATAGTAGGGGTTTGGGGCGGTAGCTACCCGGGAGACGGCGGTCTTTCCCCGGTTTCAAGAGGACGATTACCTTCCCTAATTTCCAGATGGTCGGGAAATGGCCTGTGCGGAGGATGGCGTTAAAGAACCGAGTCAAAGCGACATGGGCCCCTCTGGACAGCATACCTAGCGCCGCGTTGGGGATCCCATCGTGACCTGGGGCCTTACGCCTTGGTAGACGTAAGGTCGCCTTCCTTACCTCCGTGGAGAGATGAACTCGATCCCTTCGAGTGCCGGTGTCGGGCCTCTAAGGAGGTCCCTTACTCTACGCTCTACATACTCATGGTGCGCGGAGACTGACTGTGCGGGTTGATGGGGCGAGAACTGCACTTCCATATTCCACAGGCTTGTACCACCTCGGTGGAGTTCCACACACGCCGCCCCAAGGCCTAGAACGACCAGTATGGGCAGGTGTTGGGTGTCCAGGTCATACAACACCTCCACGTGGACTGGACATGCGAGATCCTTGTGGAGTATAATGTCCAGGACATCTGGACGGTAGGACTCGGCCGAGGGGATGTGGGTAGGAGCCTCAGGGCCCTGTACCTCATATCTTTTAGCCTCGACGTCTTCGTACAGCTTCCGTCCCGCGGGGCTGATGATTCTGGATCTCCAAGCCGAGTGCTTGGCATTGAGGTCACCAGACACCAAGGTCGGAGCACTACCATCCATGATCCCCAAATTGGGGACCTGGCATACGCCGCATAGAGTCGCAGGTCCCTTCCCGCCGCACTCAACGCAACCCCTATGGAGAGCGTTTGAGTGAACGGCGGGTGTGGTAATTCCTCGTGTACGATATTTCGCCACGCCGGTACACGTGGTAATTAGGTAGCCTTATATTTATTCGCTAAAAATGCTTATTTATATTCACAAAAATAGTGCTACAACTAGGGGGTAACACAAGAAGCACTGCTGTGAGAGAAAGACGATGTATAGCTGTCTTGCTTCCACAGTGTACGCTTATCGTGATGCATTAGAGCGAAATGGTGAATGGCAATGTTCCATGAGTGTAAGCGAGATGAATATGGAAGATTATAAATATCGCCCATTCGATCTGCGGCCCTCAGTCGCCGCTCGGCAGGCGTAGGTGCTGGCGTATGTGTTGTATGCCCACAATATAATAACTACAGATACGTTGACTAGCGGGCAGAAACATACAAAATACTATAATTGTAGTGTCTTGACTCAGTTGCTCTCGCGCGGCGAAGTGATTGATACGCACGGTGATACGTAGGTAACACTAGATCACTGTATACGTTAAACGTCAAGTCTGTGAAACGTTAATTAGCATTTACGGTGCTAAAACTGGTATATACCACCTTTGTTTTCTGCGCTAACGGTAACGTTGCCAATTCTCCTGTTGTTCCGAAATCTTTTACTCGAATCGGCAAATCCGAATTAGATAGAATTGTTATAATCGACATCAAATCTTTGTGTTCATCTGGTGCTGGTGCGTACTTAGGGTTCGGTCTTATTAAAAATCCACTACCAGCAATGAGCCGCTCTACTAAATCTGATACGATGTCAAGATTTAGGTGCCATCTCACCATATAAATACAATATGGCGTTCTGACCTCTATGGCTATGCCATTGTTGGCAACGCATGCGAAGGTGATACTTTTAGGCTTCGCCTCGACACGTGAAATAAGTATTTTTTTCCGGTCATTTAAAGAAGACGTTTTTAATAGACGTAGTACTTTATTCCTGCGCTGATGTGTCGTTAGCTTCTCCCAAGCCTCCTGTAACTCGCAAACCTCAAATAAAGCAAACTCTAGTTCTGCATTCGGAGCGGCGCTAGAGATATAAATTTGCGAGTAATAAACTTGATAAATATCTGCTGGCCCGCCAACATGTCCGTAGTCATTCACCCACACGAGAGCAGCGGTGATACTTCCACTGATGTACTGGCACTCCGCGACAACGCTAGACCAAAGGGACACGCAAAACGGCGAATGAGACTCTATGACGGGGATTAACTCATCCTCCGTCCTAAAAGCTTCAATGAGAACAACATTTCGATCACTTCGGTTACCGACGTATTCGTACAAATATATTTTGCCGTCGTAGTTGTACAAATCTGAGCAGTGAGATCTTAGTTCTCTGTCGATATCTAAGCGACTTTTCGATTTCATTGCCATTGCATTCCTGAATCGGTTGATCACGCTGTCCTGCACCAAAATACGTCGAATTCCCCAAATATCCTGAAAACAAAATGAACACATTAATTGGCTACTTGACACTTGAACGTGTTTTAATAAATTCATATACGTATTATATATGCCTTTCATTGATCATTTTTTCGAAAAACGAGCTATTTATTAATAGAAACGTGCTTTCTTTACGGTGAACGGAACGTCGCGCTAAAACTGTCATTTCGTAACATAACGTCAATACACTGTAAACAAACAACGCTATACCACAGTATAAGGATATACAGTATTTTATCTTCATACAAACGCACGAAACGCAAGCCACGCCTACTCGCCTCGAGGTAAGTAATCACATAGTATACGCACTGTCGTGAATGTGCCACGGTGACGAGCGGGTGATGTGACGGTTTTTTAAGAAGTATATTTTTTTGTTTCAAGAATAATATGGCGAAGAAAAGTTATAGACTATATTGTGCTGTTTTTGGTTGCTTCAATTCATCAATAACACATCCAGATATAACATTTTTTAAACTGCCTGGAAACTCCGAAAGGTAAGACAATTACAATGATTTTTATGTTAATACTTAAACTACTAGGTACTATTACTACTAAATTAGATTAGTTTTTAATTAATATAATTTGATATTTTAAAAAAATACGTATGATTGTTGTAATTTTGGTTCAGTAGACAGGTGTTAGTTTGTTATTTGAGGTTATCCCTCTTCTGAATTAATAGAATAAAACTATTTCTTCGACCAATTTACAACTTTTATTTTTCCCGCATAAAATAAAACTCGAAACTGTTGATAAACGAAGGGCTTGCTTGCACAACGCACGCGTCGTATTTATTCGTCGTCGCGCGGCGCAACAAAGTCTTAGGGCGTGGCTTAGCAGCCTTTCGGCACCCGTTTGTTCGCGTGATATGCCGCCGAGTTTTATTCGGTTTTGGTGCCGAATATATTCGGTTCGAGTAGGTATGTCTATTTTCGTGTATACACGACCCGGTACATTACTAAAACACAAAACTTCTTATGTAAGATTTATGTTATATTTTAAGTCAAAGAAATCCTATGACAAATTTAATAACATAAAGCAATTAAACTTAACATCAACATTTATTTTGAAACCTCAAAAGAACATATTTATTAATTACGAGCTGTGCCCCGCGGTTTCACCCGCGTTAAAAGTACTCTGTGGTTATACTCTGAAGTTTTCATGGGATTTAAGTTTTTTGCGCTTATCCCTAATTCTTTTTCCAAAATCAATGTAGCCTATGTTACCGTCTATAACATCAGCTAATTGCCAGTGAAAGTCCCATCAAAATCAGTACAGCCATTTTAAAGATTAGCCGGAACAAACCAAAATTGAAATAATATTTTTTTCGTTATAAGTACCGTATATTTTTCCTTTTATGTTATATGCTCTTAGTAAAATATTGTTATTTTGACATTACAAACAGACACTTAAATTTTAATTATTTGTGTAGATTCTATAGTTAGTATAGTCAACATTTATTTTAAACCTCAAATCAGTATTTCTTTTTACAACTTAAATCAAAGTTTTAATGAACACAGGTAACTGGCAAATTGACACGATAATGGACACTATAAAAGAAATATTAGAACCTGTTTACGCGGCAAAACAATGAATTGGTAAACCGAATAATTCGGCCGAATATTCGGTTCGGTAAAAGTTAAACCGAATAATATTCGGTATTCGGTTATTCGCTGAAACCACTATTCGGCGCATCTCTAATTAAAATTATTATTAAATATTGTATTAAAAATTAAACTAAATATTGCATAATTTATGTTAATTTGTAAGCTATCATGTCGAACATATTTCATATTTTATTGTTGTAACTGTCAAGTACCCAATTATAAGAATAGTTTTTATTACGTAATATATACATATTAAAAAACATAACATGCATTTCCATTCAACACTTTCTATATAATTAAAAAACTGTAGGCAGGCAGCCCTAACGCGTAACCTTGCCCAGCGCAACCGTAGGTATCTAATTCAAGGTCAGGGCCGAGTTAAAATACTGTATATCCTTATACTGTGGCTATACTGACGCCTACACGTAATACGTAATCTTCAGAAGAAAATTGATAGTTATTTAGCTTATATAACTAAAATTGAGACGAGTGACAAATTACAAGACATGTGCAGTGACGATTTGTAGGTCCAAATACGACCGCTAAATATCCTTACAAGTTTGCTTATACACGTTTCTAAATTGAAAACTCCTAAATGTTGAAAGAACTTGCAGACAGAGGATTTTTTTAAACTTATAAAAGAAGTATTATTGAAAAAAAGGAATAAATTTATTAAAACTCAAGTCAAACGTCAACTCTAAATCATCAAAACCAGATGTAATCAAAACAAAACAGCAAGTTGAAGGATTCATATAGAGGGATATAGGGAATTATAAGACGTCTACGAGAATTCTCTATTTTAAGGCCTCATTCTGTTTTCAATAAGAAACAATTAAAAACACTTCGATGTCTGTGTTATTATTGTTTGTGCACTGATTAACTTTGTTTAATTAAAAAAAAACTGATTATTTAAAAAAAAATAACAAAAAATAAAACCGACTTCTATGTCACTAAAAACGACTTCAGAAATATGTACTAAACCAATATTTATTTGAATTATTTTTTACTTTGTAGTGACATAGAAGTCGGTTTTATTTTTTGTTAAATTTGTTTTTTCACCCTCTTTAGTGATGACATACTAACTAATAAAACTTTGTTTGTTTGTTTGATTGTAATGAATAGGCTCAAAAACTACTGGACCGATTTTAAAAATTCTTTCACCATTCGAAAGCTACATTATCCACGAGTAACATAGTCTATATTTCATACGAAATATATTTAATAAATAGATTTTGAGGCGGTACAAAGTTTGCCGGGTCAGCTAGTATTATATAAAATTGTATAAACGTGATCATGAATAAAGGTAAGGTGTGGATTGTATCCACCCGCGCCCTGCTCGCTTAGTTATATATTGTCTTATATGTTCCAACCTAACCTAACCAATTCAATTCGAAACACTAGTAACAATAGTGTTTTGAATACTATGTGTATTTGTATATTATTGGCTAGGTTAGGTTGGGACAGAAAAGTAAATAAATCAACTAAGTGGTATAATCTGCGAGTGAGTCGGTCCAATTCACCAAGAAAAACTACAACGTAAACGTTAACCATATTTTATATTTGTAAGAAGTAATTGTCAAGTTACTGTGGCTTAGGACAGCAGTGTCCCTGCATCATTAGGATTGAAAACTTGAAGGTCACATTTTATACCGTATGTCACTACAAAGTCTAGCTTTGATACTGTTTATAAATATCCGATAGCATCAAAAATATAACCCATACGTTTTAGGCCAGAACAAACCTTGTTTTATCAGTGTTAGGACCTTGAAATCAAAATTTTCATCCTATGTGTCTGCTTAGTGACGTTAACCGATTCAATGCGGCGGCCTTTTGGACAAACTTTAACGCCTGGCGGCGAACAAATATTTCGTGGCACCACTGTGGTGCCAAACGCCAGGGACTTCGATGGCACCGCTAAGGTGCCCTCCGCCATGAATTGTTTACCATGAATTTTTGAACTTATCGTTTTTTTTTGCTTTTTCCACGTGCTGTAAGTTTAGTAGCCTCCAAAAGCGAAAGTGAATGATTTAACTTTTCGATTAGTGTTTACAAAAGTGACTATCTACGTGTAATAACGGAAATGGAAGGCAAGTGTCTTATTTCTATCAGGTGTTGTAAACATTTTGTAAGTTTTTGATGAATTGATTGTTTTAGTGTTACTATAGAATTAAATATGAACATTCGAGACGTGCAGAGCGCTATGATAGTTCTTTTCTGGTGTTTTGTTTAGAATAAAAATTCAAATTATTAATGGATAGGTTTCTAATAGAATATCGAAATTGATTGCGCTATTTATTCAGACAAAGATAAACACCAAAGTACGAATATTTTATCCAGTTTCTATTGGCTTACTATTAACGAAAAGTAGGTACTATTATAGTAATACAATCACAGTAATTTGCAAAATAATATATTTTTTTGAAAGGTTTACGATCCGTGAAGTATGTGAACTCACGTGATCTGCTGAAACTGACATTCTAGGAAGGATCTACGTGATAAATAAAGACACTTTTGATAAGACAAGAACAACTTTGATAAACGTCAATTTATCCGAGTTTTATGGCTTCAAATTTTGGCACCTCTCGGGTGCCACCCGCCATACACAAAAGAAATTCATGGCACAACTGTGGTGCCATCCACACGGAATCGGTTAATAGATACGTATGTCGGAGGAAGAGTCGAATAGAACATAGAAGCGATTTAATATAGCTAGACTTACTGTTACTTTAGTATTTTAGTAATGTTATTGATACTTGATCAATCGAAGGGAATATTGTTTTAAATTATAATTAAAAGTCATTGTATTGCTATTGTATTAGATGTCGAATCAGAGTAGATACTTTTAAGAGGTCTCTAGCGGAGTCGAGGTATATGGCCGCGCGAGTGGGGAAACATGAATAAGAACTGATGTGAGTGATCGAGGTGGATCATTATTTTGTTGTGCTTTGGAGCGTGTAGTCACTACCTTGAACTTGCTGCTCAAATCCTTTGTTTGTAACGTAATAGTAGTAGTATAGTTACTTTGTAAATCCGAAGTTATAAATGTTAAATTGTAATAAAATAAATATTGGGATTACTGTGTTTGTGCCTGCATCTACTCTATGACAACGTCCACAAAACCCATAAATTCTATCAATGATGTCGATGAGAGCCGTCCTTCTCAGACAAATATATGAAAACACAAAATGGCTAACACCTATGGTTTAGATTGGAAACACACCAGCATCATCACAGTGAAAGAATTGAAGGACATATTTTTCATTACATGTACCTGCTTAGGAACTATAAAATATTTGTGAAAGCACTAAATTGTTTATTCATGTGGTTTATGCTGGAGGTCGTGCATCATCAGATATAAGGAGTTGAAAGTCAGATTTTTCATCATATGTCTCTGCTTATCAACCTTATTAAATATTCGTTAGTTTCAAATGCCTAACTTGAATGGTGTAGGAAAGAGGCACTTCTGCATTACCAGGGTTGAAGAGTTGAAGGTCGAATTTTCCACCATATTATGTCAATTTAGATACTCAATGTTTATTTTAAGTTTCATGACAATTGGGTGTGTAGAAATTAAGTTATCATAAAATATGTAAAAAAAACAGGGGTAGCGATAACGAGTTCCATCCCATAACTCAAAGTTCTAATCATCATTATGTCAAGGTACGAAAGGACCGCAATGAAACACCCTTTCATATGAAAAAAAGAAAATTAACATTGGTTAAGAAATACTAGTTATTGAAGTGTATAAGAAATCGGGGTTTTCCGATTTTACGGGAAAACTAGCAAACATTTTCAAATTTCCACGTAATGGGACCCCACTGTGAAACTAACCGCATACAATGGTGTTTGAATCATGTCGATCAGTCGCGGCATCGCTAAAAAAATCTCTGGACACATAAAAAATAATATATACGTGTCGAATAGATAACCTCTCTTCCTTTGGGAAGTCGGTTAAAATACATGATTTGTTAATATTACTCTATAGGCAGGTGGCCTTTATCAATCATCGTGGCTATTCTTTAGTGAGCGACTCTTCCTAATCACACTCACTTTAATAATTGTCTGTAGTAACTTTAACAGTGAAAATTACTTAAGTACGACTTGTATTAACTTAGACGAACATTCCGCTGAGTACGTGTAGGCACACTCACTTTAATAATTGTCTGTAGTAACTTTAACAGTGAAAATTACTTAAGTACGACTTGTATTAACTTAGACGAACATTCCGCTGAGTACGTGTAGGCAGCCGCTCGTCCAACAAAGTAATGAATCCGACTCACAGAAAAAAAAAATGCATCCAAGCACTTACAGGCCGCGACGGCCGGTGCCTGCGTCGTGTGGGGCTGAATGAAAGGTCCTCCTGAAGGGAGGACCATCCCACTAAAAAACTCCTTTAAAGGCATTCGTCCAAGGGGACCGTACAGCCGACATCGGATAGCGACCTCTCGTTGCGGACCGAGAGGCGCTAGCGGCGCTCCCTAGAGAGCGACCGCTGGATAGATGACACTGAAGGTGTCAACGTATCATGAATAAGACTAGAATCGTCGGGAAGACGATTCTCTATGGAGAGTTGTACGCCCGTGTGGGCGGCCAGAAGATTCTCCACATCGGTGGAGAGTTTGTTAGGAGCGTCGGTCAAGATATTTCTTGGCCGACGGCAATTGTAGCGGGTAGGAAGAGGGGCAGCATAGTCCGCTGCACCCTTGATTAAGGGGTTGGAATGATTTTCTGAGCGGACGAAGAACGCTTCAGAGAATTGTCTAAGGACTTGTTGTATTGGAGCGAGCTCCAGGTCGCGGTGGAGGTCAGCGTTCCTGACATACCAGGGGGCATTAAGTGCCCGACGACAAAAAAGATTTTGTATGACCTGGAGTTTTGTCTAGGATGGTGGGATTCGCGTGAGCGAAGACTGGAGAGGCGTATGTTAACACCGGTCGAATGCAAACCTTATACAGCGTTCGCTTATTCCTGGCTGACAACTTGCTGTGTCTGCCAATCATGGCGTTGAGGCGGCTCATGTAAGAGCGGGCGGTATGGGTGACCTTAGAGACGTGGGGTCTAAAGGTGAGGCCCGGGTCAAGGGTAACTCCTAGGTATTTTACTGTGGGCCTCCATGGAATGGGGGCCCCAAGTAATTTGACGGAGGGCAGGTTGTTTAAGCGCCTGCGTTTGTGGTCGAAAGCGCATTGCGGAGCTTTTCTCCGCATTGACTTCGATGCGCCATTTCCTAAACCAATCTCCTAACTCGTTGACCGAGCGTTGGAGTTTGGCGAGGACAGATGACTCCTTTTGCCCTTGGATGTAAAGAGCGGTGTCATCGGCGAAGAGTGATAGCTGCACCCCATTTTTGGGGATAGGAATATCGTTGGAGTACGATATGAATAATGTGGGAGCGAGCACTGAGCCTTGAGGGACTCCGGCTGTTATGGGGCGTGGTGAAGAGAGGATACCTTCGTGCCTGTAGCGGAAGGTTCTGTCCTGAAGGTAGGAAGCCACGATGCGGACTAGGCGATCAGGAAGACCAGATTGGTATAGCTTGTATACCAGTCCTCCATGCCAGACTTTGTCAAAAGCCTTGGCGACGTCGAAGAAGACTGCTAGTGTCTTGTTACGTCTTGGATAAAACCCGCTTGTGATGTACTCGACAATGCGGTGGACTTGTTGGGGGCACGAGTGCTGGTGGCGAAAGCCAAATTGGTGAGGAATGATGAGTGGGGGAGCATCTATTGGGAAGAGGTGCCCTCTTATGTGAACGAGGATCACCCGTTCGAAAACCTTGCCCATTGCATTGAGGAGGCTAATGGGGGCGGTGGTTGGAGGGAATATGTTTCGGTTTCCCAGGCTTGGGAATATCGATAACAGTTGCTGTCTTCCAGGCTGTTGGAAAGAAGCTGAGGTCGAGGCAGGCATTGAAGATAATGACCAGAAGGGTCAGTACCTGCTCGGGGAAGTGTTTAAGCGCCAGGTTGGAGATACCATCCGAACCTGGGGCTTTGCGAGGTTTCAAACCGCGGATGACGGTCCGGACCTCGTCTGTAGTGATTTTAATGGGAGCAGAGGTGACAGGGAGAGAGATCTTTTTAAGGACCTCCTCCTCCACCTTGTTAATGTGGATAGGGTCGCACGGTTGAGTGCTGGGGGAGCACTGCGCAGCGATGCTATCTGCGAAGCACGGCCTTCTCGGTGTCCTCGAAGGCTATGCTGCCGTCGGGACGCGTGAGAGGGGGAGTGCTAGAAAAGGCTTCGGTACGAAATCGTCTAGCGATTTTGTAGAATGCCTCATGAGAAGGTTGGATATCCTCCATGAGAGAGTTCCTGTTGGAGTCCCTCAGTTCGGCTAGCCGGGATCTGACTTTCCTTTGGAGGGCGTTAGCGCGCCTCCTAAGGACAGGGGTGGGATACTTAGCGGCCCATCTGAGGGCTGCGTTCTTAGTTTGGATTAGCTTCCTGACCTCGCGAGGGTAGTTTGCGGTTCGGGACCTCTACCACCTTCGCGTTGTCATGAAGCGAAGTCTGAACTAGCTGGGTGAGTGAGTTGACCGAACTGTCTATTTTGTCCGTGCTAACAAGGTAGCCTGGGGGAATAGCATACGGTGAATCGGGGGCCTCTATGGCCGAGGTAAGAGATTTCTCGTACCCTTCCCAGTTTGGTGAAGGTTTTCGAGGAAGTATGGGGAGTTGGATCATAGGGACCTAACTGGAGAGAGACTGGACGATGGTCTGAGCCCAGATCGTCCAATGTTTCGATCGCTCTTGTATTGAGCGCGACGCCTTTGAGTAGGGCGAAATCCAGCACGTCGGGTTCTTGGTCTTCCCGATCGGGGTAGTGGGTTGGCGCTATTGGAGAGAAGATATCAAAGTCCAGTGCGCGGGAAATGGTTAGGAGTTTATTACCGTTGGTATTAGTCAGACGACTGTTCCAAACGGTATGTTTACAATTGAAATCTCCAAATAGTACGACAGAGTCTCCGAGCGAGAGGAGGGCCTCCAAGTCGCTTTGGAGAGGGGCTTTATGGGCGGGGAGATAAATTGAGGCTATGATCAGGGACGGGTGTCCTGTCATGCCTAATTTGCATATGGTGGCTTCCATGTTGGTGAGCTTGGGTGTTTCCAGAGGGGTGCAATGGAAGGATCTCTTGTAGTAGATGGCAGTGCCTCCGCCACGACGGTCGTCGGCTCTGTCATTACGTACAAGCGCGTAAGAGGGGAGACTTACGCCTTTAAGGGAGGGCTTGAGGAAAGTTTCCTGAACAAGCAACAGGTCGATGTCCCTGTTGCGGATGAACTCTTTGAGTTCGGGAATGCAAGGCTTTAGACCTCGTGCATTGAAGGAGATAAGCGAGACGCCTTTAGGTTTTTGACGACCGGGACGAAGGGGTTGAGTATGAACGTTACTCATTGAATAGATTTGAACAACGCTAGGTGTTCGGAGTAGATGGCGATGCGCTCCGCCTGGCTGGCGTTACGCATCTTTTGGGAGACGAGTATGATCTCGTCGAGGTCCACGCCCTTAACGCAGTCGACAAGGAACATGATATGTTCCCTTACCGATGCATCTTGGGTGGGACGGGGAGTGGGAGTGGCCTTAGGGGCCGGGGTTGGTGGGGCGGGTCGCGGGAGCGACTTTCCTCCAACTCATGGGAGCGGTTGGGGTTTTGGAGGCCCCTAGCCGCGGGAAATTAGTCGAATTGACCGGAGGTGGGCCTGCTTTCGAGGGCTGCTTTTTGGCAACCTTCTTTTGAGCGGGACGGGGAGCTTTCGGGCAGCCACGGTAGTTAGCCGGGTGCCCGGAAGTGGTGCATAGCACGCAGGCAGGAGGGGACTCGTCTTCACGAGTCCTCTTGCACTCACGTGTGGCGTGGGGTTCGAGGCACTTGACGCACCTTGGGGGGGCAGTGCAGTTAGCCGCTGCATGGCCGTAAAGCTGGCAGCGGTGGCACTGGGCAGGGTAACCACGCTTGTTAGGTGGTTCTACCTTGATCTCAGAAAGGCCACAGATTGTGAGCTCCTTCTCCTTGAAAATATCCTTGGAGGACGGGGTCTTGGCTAGAATGGCCAGGGCTAGAGGGTATTTGACCCCGTTGCGGTTGTACAACTTGTGTACACCTTCCACGGGGAACCCTTGGTTGACTAGATCCGTTTGGATCTCGTCGGTGGGAAGTTCGTAGGGGAGACCCCTAAGGACTGCTTTGATTTTGCGGTCCTCTTCCAATGCGTACGTGTGGTACGGGAGTTGTAGGTGGGTTAGGAGCCTAATGAGGCTCCTGAAGTCCTCTGTGGTGGGGCATGAAACGCGAATAGAATCGCGAAGGTTATGTGCCTTGGTGTAGTGGATCTTTCGTTCCTTGAGGGTCTTGGAGAAGTCGGACCATTTCGACTTATCCCTGAAGAAAATGTGTGGGGGCGGTTTGCACTTGGCAAGTGCCGGTTCGCAGCGCGTGGCTGGCTTGGGGGGCTTAGCCGCGGGGGTTGAGCTCTGGGGCTCGGTGGAGGCTTTTGGCACGGGGGCCAGAGTGGAGGCTTTTGGCACGGGGGCCAGAGCAGGGGCCGCTGGGGCTGGGGTGGCTTCGATAGAGGCCTCGGAAGAAGTCTCACTTGTCGCCTTAGCGACGCGTTTGACCGGTCGTTTCTTGGTCTTCTTCGACTTGACCGGGGTGAAACCCTGGTCGTCGTCGGAGGAGGCGGCGGAAATAAGGGTGTTTTCCGACGATTCGTCGGAGGAGGCGGGGCGTTTCAACGAGATGGCGTCATAGTCCATCTCGTGTCTCGGGGTGGCATCAGGGGATGCGGGTGAATCAGTAACGGACAGGGGATCCGTTACGGACTTTAAGGGCTCGCAAAGGGAGCGGAGTTTGACAGCGTCAATGGGGCGATTGAGCTCCTTGCTCAAGAGGGAGGACAGAGCCTCGAAAAACCTATCCGTTACCATGTAGGCCATGGTAACCAGGGATGCCTCCCTGCCGAGGCAGGGAGCTAACGGGGAGGGGGAGGGAAATGCAATTACCCCTAAGGGAAAGTAACTGCTACCGTCACCCTTGGGATAGCCCAAGTGCAGTGGGATCGGGTCTGCCGGTTTCTCTCAGGCCGAGAGGTCTGAGAAGCGCACCGGGTCAACGCTAGCTGGTTTCGTTGGCACCGTTAGGTATCCACCAACTCAAACGCGTCGGGACGTGAGTTTTGTTTATTCCCAATAAATTGGCAATAAACAAAGCACGGACCGCTACCGATAAAAATCGAGTAGTCGAGAACCGGCCGAAAGGCCAGACAAAAAATCTGGGTTAGCGAACACTTAGAGCGCGAGCAGGCGGGGCTGCTCGGTCTGGCGTTCAAACGCAGAGTGTCCGACTCACTCAATCGATTCACTTTTATGCTTGCCGATCACCCGACCTACGCTCCGCCTATACCACTCAGCGTTGCGAAAGAGAAGGCAGGTGCTGCCTTCTCTTAACCATGTTAATACATTACAAACAATAAAACCAGATGGCACTAATCATAAACTAAGGATAGTTTTAATATCAGGTGCGTGGCAGGTACGGCCAACTGTTGACCACCTGTCAGCTGCCGTCTTTTATTTGTTTATTCGGTACCATTATTGTGTACACAGTTATACCACCCACGACCACCTCAGGGTCATATAAATTCTCACTAAAATGTATGCCTTGCAAAATTCCATATATTTGTGGGGAAAAGCCGATAAGGACATTAAAGGGACACGTTAGTCAGTAATTCAGTAATAATAAAATAAGTTATCATCATAGTCAGTCGGTCATGTATATGGCATCGCATATAATTTAATAAAATTAGTTATCATAGTCAGTAAGTCTACTATATGGCAAAATAACCATAGCTAGGGCTAGGACAGTCTATTGAAACAAGCAGCGATCCGTGCACCAAGACGCATCGCGTTTTCATTGAATATAAACCTCCTACACTATCATTAGAATACGAAGGTAAATTTCGCCACCATTTACGAAGTTAAAATAGCTCGTTCGGGAAATCGGGCGCATTAATACGCAGGAAACCCGGGTTCAAATCTTGGGCCGTCCGAATTTTTTATTTTTTCTTTTTATTTTTTACTTTTTATTTCAAATAATTGGTATTTTTGTTTTATTGTTACGACACCGAGAAAAGTTAGGTCATCCAGGAACTAGATTTTAAAACATGCAACAATGCAACTGCAGTGCTATAACCTTTAACCTAACCTCAGTGGCGGATTTACCACCAGGCTGAGTAGGCTTCAGCCTAGGGCGGCAGATTTTTGGGGCGGCAAATTTAGGGACCGACAATTTTTTTGCTAATTAGGAAGCTAGTTCGTTCATGCCTAGAGATGGGCAAAACACCCGGTTTAAACCCAGTACTGGGTTTAAACCAACTATAAGGAGTTGAGGATTTGGTCCTGAAGGCTCATTTTAAAATTTCACCCTATAATAAATATTTTGTATAATGTAGTCAGAGGACGACATATACTACTTTTTATCAAGGAAACATACACGTTTCCTGATACAAGTCGAGCTCACACAACGAGGGTTCCGTACCACCCAATTGTCATATATTTTTTCATAGCAACCATAGACGTAAATTCTTGTGAAAATTTGAACTGTCCGCGTATTGCGGTTCAATAGATAAAGCGAAATATGCTGAAAAATAGCGGGTCCTTCTATGGCGTCTCCCATTTATTTTGATGTTTTTTTTTTAATTTTTAGTATTTGTTGTTATAGCGGCCAGAGAATATTATATTCTAGAAAACAACGGGACGTGGACATTGTTTGAAATTTGCATCAAAAGCATAGGCTGATTGGCTTCTTACTTAAGTCTGCTTCTATAATAGCGTGATAAAATGGCATTTTGGCGCTGTAAATGTCTTTTTACAATGCATATTGTAAAAAGACATTTACACAGTATCATCATCAAAGTAATAATTTCGCTTAAAAAAGATAGATATGCATGAAAATAGTAAATACCCGAATAAAAACCCATTTTCGGGTTTAAACCCTATTTCTTCCCAACGACCGGGTAAAACCGGGGTTTATTCCCGATGGGTTTAAACCCTCTGCCCATCTCTATTCATGCCTTAAACGTGTCATGAACTGACGTAACAAGCAAAAAAAAAAAAGGAAACCGTATTATGAGCCGGCGCGGCGAGCAAATAAAAAAAACCGTATCATACTCCGATACTACCTAGTCCGATAAACTACCTACTCCGGGAAACTACCTAGTCCCTGAACCTGTTCCAATATATACGCCTCACCTCTAGTAAGACATGACAATTGTAGAAGCAGGGGCGGCAAAAACTGTACAGCCTAGACCTTACATTTTTTTTAATTCGCCACGGCCTAACGTCCAACAGTAAAATGTTATAATTGCTATTAAACAATCAACATATTATCTTACAATGAACATAAGTCTTCAATACGATAACATATGATAAATATTATAACATTTTAAAACAACAATTTGAATAATAAAAAATATAATATAATGAATAATGCATTACGAAAATATAGCTCTAACGCCCAAGTCTAAAGCTAATCAGTATTATTGCGAATATAAATATATGGAACCATTTACCTTTATTAGCACACACGCCCAGAGTATGCATAATGAAATAATATTCATCCCTTTGTTAAAAACCTTTAAAAGTACACTTTGTCATAAATTTTACATTTATGACATAGATGGTAGATACGACGGGTTGATAGGGTCTGATCTATTAAAAAAATTAGGGGCAAATATAGACATGCGTGATCAAAAATTAGTGACATATAATACATAGATTCCGATCATTTACAACCATCCATATGAGATTCACGTAGAGCAATGATTCCCAAAGTGGTCTATATCGACCCCTAGGGGTCTATGACAACCTGCAAGGGGTCTACGTCAGCGAAAAAAAAATTGGGGGTCCATGAAATGAAAATGGGGGTCCCAAAACACATACACTGATAGTACCTATTTACTTATATCATACTATCTTATAATAACAAAACATATACATTTTTTATAAAAGTACCTATGAAGTAAAAAAAATATTATATATATGTTTATAAAATTGTGTAAGTTGTAGGATGTTGGTATTCACTTTGTGGTCGCAATACATTTTGAACTTGTAAAAACCTGAGAGTCACAGTCTCAGAGCTTCGCTACCTTGCACTGACTTGTTCAATTCGTCACTCTACTCTATAAATACGAATGTGGGACAAATACGTTTATTCGTTTCCCGAATCTTGAAAAGGAAAGTGCTAAGAAAATATCTTAAAAAATATAAACAGATAGTATATCACACAAATTTTAGTGAGTCAGTGTTATTTTGTTTGAGAGTGCTGGAGAAAAGTAAGTACATTATTTTTTATTAAATTTTAGTTTTGTACTCGTAGTTAGCAAAGATAGATAAATTACGCCAATCATGACTTTAGTTATCAGTAGTTTAATATTCAATCATGCAAAATTACACGATAGACCAGTGCCGAAGCCTTTAAAAATGGTAAAAAATGAAAAAAAATTACAATAGAATGAAACCCATTGGAAAAGAAGGGGAATATGATCAAAATGAAAGGAAAAATAAATTACGGTCGATCCGAGTTCGGGAAGTGGGAGGGGGTGAGTTTTTAAGGGTAAAAAATGGTTTATCTTGATTTCCGGCTAAACTACACGTCCTATGCGAAAAAGTTCAATGGCAAAGTTGTAGGTAATAAAAAAGATCTACAACTTTTGCATTTGCAATTTTTTCACATAACCTCAAAATTTGGGTGAAAAATTCAAAAAACCAAGTTTTTGGTTTTTTATTTATATCTTATTCAAAAAATTTTTGTTTTTTCCCAAATTTGGTGAAAACTTACCTTATTATGTCCCAAATACACTGTAATTTATTTGATTAAAAATATTTATTTTTTCGCCTTATTTTCACTTAATATCAAAAAAGCACCCTAATTTTCAATCGAAAATTCTGACGTCAAAATATCAGCTTTTTTCAAAAAGTTTGGGGGCTTTTTGTTCGTTGAAATATCTACTTTCTGATGGTGTAAAAAAAATATACATTACTATAGGAAATGTTCTCAGAAAATGCAAAAAATTTAAAAAAACCCAAATTCGAAAACCTTTTTTATATCATTATGTACAATTTTGAGGTATTTATTAAAATTTACACTTTAATTACTCAAAAAACGTAAGATTTCATGTTTTATTGATAAATGAAAAAGTTGCAAATTAAAATATACTTCAATAATTAACAAACAAATAAGTTAATAAAGTTAATATTTAATAAGACATCTACAATATTTTGAAAAAGTTGTAGAATCTTATTTAAATAATATTTGTAGATGTCTATTTACTGCTGTTTTAAGATAATTTATATACCTGAGTGAACTTCGGTAGATTTTAGCCCATTGTAAGTTATTTCATAGAGAAGTGGGGACGGACCTAGGAGGTTCTGGGCCTTACTACATACCTGCTATTTCGTAGCAGCTGTAAAAACCGTTAGCCAGTATTCGAGATATAGAGCAGTGTACAACATCGTTTTTAAAAATACACGTGCAGGCTCAGTTACTCTAAGTGAATTGTGAGAAATTTACTTTATTCAAAAAATCGTTTGGAATCTACATAGCAAGGTAAATATAATCTGTATTTGAATCTATATTAATCAACTTTAAAATAAAAATAGTAATATTTTCTTTCATAAATAGTATGTTTAACATAACATAACCTAAAAAATTAAAATTGAATGATATTTTAGTACAAGAATAAAAAATAGTAATTTCGTTTATTTTATACAAACAAATTTAGTTATACTCATGATAAAACTTTGAAGGCATTATTAATTTAATTTTGTCTTTTCAGATTATCAGTATGGATGGATCTGTTTGTATAATCTGTAATAAGTCAGATGACAAGCAAGTGTATGAAATAAAAAAATCAGCTTTGAATCGTTTAGTGGAGTCTAGCAAGAAGAGAATCGACAATAAATACAATTGGTTTTTTTTTTCAATTTTTTGCATTTTCTGAGAACATTTCCTATAGTAATGTATATTTTTTTTTACACCATCAGAAAGTAGATATTTCAACGAACAAAAAGCCCCAAAACTTTTTGAAAAAAGCTGATATTTTGACGTCAGAATTTTCGATTGAAAATTAGGGTGCTTTTTTGATATTAAGTGAACAAAAGGCGAAAAAATAAATATTTTTAATCAAATAAATTACAGTGTATTTGGGACAAAATAAGGTAAGTTTTCACCAAATTTGGTAAGAAACAAAAATTTTTTGAATAAGATATTATTAAAAAACCAAAAACTTGGTTTTTTGAATTTTTTACCCAAATTTTGAGGTTATGTGAAAAAATTGCAAATACAAAAGTTGTAGATCTTTTTATTACCTACAACTTTGCCATTGAACTTTTTCGCATAGGACGTGTAGTTTAGCCGGAAATCAAGATAAACCATTTTTTACCCTTAAAAACTCACCCCCTCCCACTTCCCGAACTCGGATCGACCGTAATTTATTTTTCCTTTCATTTTGATCATATTTCCCTCCTTTTCCAATGGGTTTCATTCTATTGTAATTTTTTTTGGTTTCAAAAATTATAGACCCTGGTCTACGAGTACTCCTCAATAGTTTCTTTTTAAAAGTTTTAGCAATCGGTATTATAATTACAGTGCAATCTCCGTAATTCGAGCTAATTGTTGCAAGAGGATGTTCGAATTATGGAATGTTTTCGGAAAAATCAAAAAATATTTTTAATATAAAGCTGCTGGATTTTGTCTTATTTAAATAATTTAATTTTGCCCACAGATGACTGTGCCATGTCCGAATCTAAAAAGAAATGTAGACAGTACAAGTGTTGATTATTTGAAATTTGGCTTCATTCCATCATTGCCGGACAAAAAATTGCCTATGTGCCTTTTATGCAACAAAGTTTTGGGCAATGACGCAATGGAAACCATCTAAACTGCAAGATCATCTGAGAAGATGCCACCCTGATAAAACAGAGAAAAATTTTGAAATACTTTCAAACACTCAAAGATGAACTTCAGAAGAGACCTACACTGGACAGAATGTTCGCTTCAACGTCACAAAGAATGATGGTGGTTTGCGGGCGTCTTACAATATCTCGTTACTTATAGCAAAATCCGGAAAACCGCATACTATCGGAGAGAAGTTAAGTTTTGCCAGCCGTTGAAGAGGTTTTTAAAAACTGTTTTACACAAACCTGCAATTTGATATCATTAAAAGAATTCCCTTAAGCAACAATACTGTTGAAAGACGTATTGATGAAATGAGTTCTGATATTGAAAGCTTCTTATGTAATTATTTGCCAAACGACCCATTTCTCTATACAACTGGACGAGTCAACTTTACCTGATAATGCAGAGTTATTATTGGCATATGTTCGTTTTATTATGAATCAAGAAATTACGAAGAACTGCTCTTCGCAAGAACTTGATAACCGACACTAAAGGTGAATCGATATTTCATGTTTTGAAGGATTACTTCATTGAAAAAGCAATTCCTTTATCAAATATAATATCAGTAGCTACAGATGGAGCACCTGCCCATGGTTGGACGTTATCGTGGATTTATAAGCTATTTAAACAAAATGTGTCAGGGGTGTGAGCAATACATTGCGTCATCCATCGACAACATTTAGTTGCTAAAAATCTGAGTGTTAGATTGCATGAATCACTTCATTTAGTCATTGATGCAGTAAACCGAATCCGAAGCAACGCGTTGAATACGCGGTTATTTGCGCAGTTGTGTGAAGAAAATGACGAACACTTTCATCAATTACTCCTTCACACTGAAGTACGGCACGGTAACAAGTACGGCACTGAAGTAAGGCTGTCGAAAGGCTTATGTTTGACAAGATTTTTTTGCACTTTTTGAGACTATTTTAGAATTTCTGGATACTAAAGATAAAATTTTGAAAGAAAATTTAATGAAGAGGAAAACAGACATCGCCTATTGAAGAGATTTGTTTACAAAACTTAATATGGTTAATTTGCAATTACAAGGCGACAGTTAAAATTTGATTAAAACAAAGTCCATCTTATCAGCGTTTCTTGCCAGAGTTAAACTAATGAAGCAAAATATTGGACGGGGCGAATTTTCTCAGTTCCCCAATTTGTCACAGACAAGCTGCCAGGAAGACGACGTTTCAACTTACGTTCAACATTTAAATGCCCTCTATTCAGAATTTCAATCTAGGTTTGAGGATATTTTGACTATGGTAATACCACCGTGGATAATTTATACAAGAGGAACTGACTGAACTAAGTACAAACAAAGAACTTAAGGTTCAGTTTAAAAACGGATATCAGCAATTCTGGCTGCAAAACAACATACCCGTTACTTATCTCGTATTATGGAATATAGCGAGGAAATTTTTAATTTCTTTTCCATCGTCATACGTAGTGGAAAGGGGCTTTCAGCGCTGTTACCAATCTCCTAACGAAAAAAAGAAACAGACTGGACATCATTAGCCGAGGAGATTTAAGATTAACCCTTACAAAATTGACGCCAAATGTTGATAATTTATTATTAAAGCATCAGGTTCATCCTTCTCACTAAAAATATTGACTTATTGCTTATGTTATTTTATTTATAGTTTATTTTATGTTTATTTAATGTTACGTATATTTTACATAACAAATACAAAATTTTATTTTGAGTAGTTTTAATTTAAATTCAATTAATAAATGTATAAATTAACATGTGTTTTTACTTATGTTTTTAACACTAAACTTCACTACGGTTAGAAATTTACAGGAAATCAATGCTGAAGCTGAATTTTATGAAAAATGATATCATGATTGACGATGTACTGAAAGAAAATTTAAACAAATTGCGAACCGATCATATGAATAGAGAGGAGCGCGAGAGTATTTTGAGTTTGTGTCATGGGTACCGGGATATATTTTATTTGGATAAATTACCATTAACTTTTTCAAACCAAGTTAAACATAATATTAGAACTAGAGATGCAACGGATAGTTGTTTGGCCGGCCGCCGAATATTCGGCCGGCCAAACGATACCTACATTTTAGTTTGGCGGCGGGCGCTTCGTGCAGGTTTCAACCTGTTACGTTCGCGCGGACCGAGGCAAGAAACGAGTTTTATTAGTTCAGTGTACGGAACTATTTCGTATGCAGTACACGTGCGCCCGCCTATTTTGCTGAATAGATAAGTTTTTTTTTGTGTTTAATGTGTATAGTAGTGTATACGTAATTGTGAACTCGTACTTCATTCTGTGTTTATTTTATTTGTTTAAAATAATGGCAAATAAACGATCTCCGTTGTGGAACTATTTTGAAATAGAAAAAGACGATGCAAAGTACGTAGTGTGTTTAATTTGCAAATTAAAATTATCTCGTGGTGGCGAAGGGAAGAAGGCAGGGCAGGCTTCCTCTATGAAAAACCATTTGCAAAGCAAGCATCCCGACAAATTCTCCGAAATTTACGGTGGTCCATCTTCAACTTCATGCGGCGGAAGCAGAACTTTTCCTTTTACGAGTTCATTTGCAAGTACGAGCGCTCCCGCTCAGCCGGCTTCACATAAACAATTAACTTTGGCAGAGACAGTAGAAAGAAAACAATATTGGGGTATTAATGACTCAAAATCTAAGGAATATCATTATTTAATTGGTGAAATGATTGCGTTAGATAATGAACCACTATCAATGGTGGACAGAGTTGGTTTCAACAGGCTTATGCATAAAGCAGTTCCTCGGTACAAGATCCCCAGTCGTACATTTATGACTGAAAAAATAATACCCGACATTTATGACCGAATCAATAAAAAAATTATGGAAAATATTTCAAAAGCTGCCGTGGTGTCTGTTACGTCAGATATATGGACTTGCGACCACAATAATGAAAGCTTTATAAGTTTTACAGCCCACTGGATATCTCCTGATTTCAAACTGGAACATGGCGTATTGGCAATCAAACCCTTTTCAGGGTCTCATACCGGGGAGAATTTAGCTAACGAACTGCACATTATTGCCGCGCGCTGGAACATTCCTCTGAATAAAATACACATTGTTGTGCACGATAGTGGGGCTAATATGGTAAAAGGAGTTCGGGTGGCTGAATATGATTCTGCTCGCTGCTTTATTCACTCGCTCCAAAGAGTCATCACTGAATCACTTAAATGTCAGCCTGATTTAATGGAGATGTTAGCTGCTTCTAGGCGTATTGTAACCCATTTCAATCACTCAGGACTAGCGCAAGAAAAACTGAAGGCCATTCAAAAGGAGCTGAATTTACCGGAACATCAGTTGGTGCAAGATGTCAGTACACGTTGGAACTCCACCTACTATTTACAGGAGCGTCTATTAGAGCAGAAACGGGCTGTTTCTTTATATATTGCCGACCACGATAAACTTAGTAACTTGACTCCTCATTAGTGGAATTTAATGGAGCAATGTATCAGCCTTCTTAAACCTTTCGAGGAAATAACGAAAATTACCAGCTCAGGTTTGTCATGCATTTCCGAAGTCATACCACACGTGGCTACATTCATGAGGTACCTTCAAAAAGAAAAACTGCGCGGAAAGTACCGAATTTGTTGCATGTATTGATGGCTCTGAAAACTGAAATAGAGCAACGTTTTCAACATCTTGATGAAGATCCAAAATATTTCCTGCTACTTTATTGGATCCCAGATTCAAAACCAGTTTTTTTGAGATAATACAAACAGGAAAAGCTAGACAAAAGCTGCTTCTGGAGGGCCTAAAATGAGTTGTAGCGAAGAGGATTCAAATAGTAGTGAAAGTGATTCGCCTCCAATGAAAAGAAGGGCAGGCAATGGCGCAACTGTGGTTCATGAAACATTTTGGGATTGTTTTAACGAAGTCGCTCAAGATAATAGTCAAACCGAAGATACGACAAATAGTGCTATAGCCAACGAGCTTGACTTTTACTTAAAAATGGTCCGAGTTGATCGACAGAGTGACCCTTATGAATGGGGGCAGCAAACGCCAATCATCCAATATTGATAAAATTGCCCAATATATCTGTCCTCACCATGTAGCAGTGTTTATAGCGAAAGACTTTTTTCAGAGGCAGGACTTGTTTATGAAAATAGGATTGATATTCCTTAGATTTACCCGCGTGGCGGAGCGGTCACCATGCCGGTCTGACGCGCAGAGGGTCCCGGGTTCGATCCCCCAGACAGATTTCTAAATGATGATTTAGATTTCTGTTTCTGGGTCTGGGTGTTTGTGTATTTGTATCTGTGTGTGTCCATAGCGCCCCCTACAGGGAATCCTTATGTGGGGCTGTGAGTGTAGAAAGCGATAGGAGGAATCGTCTGTTACCCAAAAATGCAGAGAATCTCGTTTTTATTCACCACAATTTGCCGTTAGTTAATTATGATATTAAACTCTCTTTTTATTTATTTGGTAACACTTATTTTATTTGATTAAGAATTAACATACGATACGCTACGATTGGTTGAATGGATACTAATGCTGATCATAGGATTCCTTAACAATCTTAACTATTTTAAATGAGGCTTTTTGATAAGTTTAAATTGTACGTTAAAGGTTGTTACAGCCCTAGGCTATTTGGAGATCGCTGACGCCGCGCACCAACCTGCACCGTCAGTACACGTGTGCCCCAAATTATGTGTTATTACTAAGTTTCCTATTGATGTAATTAAAAGAATTGGCATTAAATATTAGCAACTAAAATCGTGCTGTATTGTTTTGATTA